>VZTB01009268.1:236-376836 GCA_013397245.1 Thryothorus ludovicianus
AGAATGATCTAATTGTTTGGAACACAAGCGGGCAAACGTCTCACAATGAGGTAAGATGTCATTTGTTTGTCTCTTATATGAATGTTTCATAGACTAAATGAAACATAACTGAATTGCACAGAACATATGACTGAGATTTTCATCAGAAATGAATATGTAGTTTTCTTGACATGTGGTTTAATCTTGTCATCTCAGAGATTTACTCGGGTATGAAAATATACTTTCTGATCAGCTTGTTTCAGAGTTTTGCAGTTTAGTATAAAACATTTAAATTTTTTACATTTTCTCCATTCAGACACAGTTTTTAATTTTTCTTTTTTCAATTCTTCCTTGTCCAACAAGATTTTCTATTGATTTCAGTACAATTTCTTTTTGCACAGTTGCGTCATGTCCTTGATTAATTTTCAGAGAGAAATCTGATTTTATTGATCCTGTAGCTTTTAGTGCAAATCTCATTAGAAGATCAAAACCTTAAAAACTGTGTGGAACTCCTTATGGAGATTATTTACCTTTATAATTTTTTTGTGCAGAAATAGGGCTTCTCTCTCTATCTTGCATTGCACATTAACATCTTGCAAATTCATGAGCACCCAGCTGCCGTCCACCAGTCTTGGTGAGGAGACTTCTGTAGTTCCCTCTCCAAGCAGAATCACTTTTTAAGTGGGATTCCCATTATGGAGTTAGGTCACAGGACTCTTTCTATGTTGCCATTGGTGGTTGTAAATCTCCCTCTCCTGTATGTTGCTGCTCCATTCTTCCTGCTGCAATTCTTAGCCTAGTTCAGGGTCTGGGGAGATCCTGCTCTGAGGGATACGCTTAATTTCCTCTTTCCTGTTTTTAATGCAGAAATTCAGTCTTGCACGGAAAATACCATGCAGAATTGTAATTAATTCTGTGAAAGAACCAAATGTGTCTAAGGAAAAAACACACCTTTGTTTTGTTTTTTTTAAATGTACTCTTCCACAAAATGTATGTTTGATGGAACCGAATGGAGACATGGAAGAGAACTGAGAAATAATTGAGCTTATTTATAACTGGGGGGAATATCTTGCTGTCTTTTGTCAGAAACTCATCTTTTCTAGCCAAGAAATAGGGTGCAGTAAAAAAGGGAGATTATCACAAGGTTTGGGACTATATCGTGATCAGATTATGGTGAAATAGTTATAGCATGCAGTATTGTTAACTTTTGCATTTTGCATGATTAGATATGATGAGATATATTCTGGGTGTTCTAATTTTGATGTATGGTCTTGAATTGCACAGAATCAGGATAAAAGTCCAACAATGTCTCCTACTACAAACACTGCAATACCTTTTGGCCTGAAGCCACGATCAGGTAATGTGGGAAACCAGTTTATATGTACTGGTTTGGGGTTTTTTACATCCCTGTTACTAGATATCTCTATTTTTTCCCCTTTAATAAGTAAGCAATCTAACATTTTCTGTACAACAGTTAGAAGAAGCTTAGAACATTTTGAGGTTGTCTAGTTCTGAATTAAGATTTAATTTTTAAGAAGTATTTATTTGGCACGTTATGTATGGGTCAATTTTCATCCATTACTAGTAAATTGAGTGTTTTATAAAGTTATATGTACATTTTAAAAATGTGTTTGGGTATGACTACACATTTTATATGCATATATATATATTTATCATCTGTGCTGACATACTAATTGGAATAAGATTTTTTACTTGATTGGTATGTGGTGATACAGTTTAGATTTTGTTGACTAATGTATGTGTATAATTAGACTATTTTGGAAAACACTTGTATTGCTCTGAAAATTTTTCACTTCATTGAGTCTGTCTGTAGTTCTACTTGAGTAAAGATCAAGCATTATGGAAAGGTTATATCTTTACTTCAGCCAGCAGCTGAGTTCAAGGAATTCGCAATTCACTGTATCTGTCTTTTAACAAGCAACAGTTTATTTGCAAACAAATAAACTAAACCTAAAAGCAAGTAACAACAAAAGGCTTCCCAAACTTAGAGATGTATTTAGGGCCTTGAATAACAGCTTCCTTTAAAAACTGGATTAGCTACATGATTTAATTCAGTTTTTATCTTCTCCATGCTGAGGTAGTCAATACTGAGTCATGCCATGTCACTTCTAATGAGTAGCTGTAGGTTTTCAGTATGTTTCAGCATACTGGGGCCATACTTCTGGTTTCTCTCATTCACCACAAATGCTTTTAATCAAATGCTGGTTAAACCCCTACAGGTTTATAGTTTCCATAACAAAATACTTGGTAATAATGGCAGCAGTTTGTGAAACTGCTGGTGAAACATTGCGAAAATGTTTATGAAATTGTACCCATAGATTTCATTGGGTTTTGTTGGCGTTTTAAAAAAGTTTTAGAAAGCTGTTCTTATGAAGGAAGATACTTTAAGTTTCTCATGTAGTTGTGATATACAATTAGATCTGTTCAGCTGCATTTCTTTGGTTGTTGGAATATTAAATGCTGACTCTGTCTTGTTCCTGATGGTTTAGAAATATGATATTTCTACATAACTTTAAAATGTGGGTTAAATGATGAGCAAATGGGTCCTTTCAGGATTTGTTGAAAATAAAACATTGAGTAATATTGCATAGTCCACTGGCAATATTGCAATATCACTGTTAGGAGAAAGATATGTGAAAGAAAAGGGGCCCAGGCCATGCTGCTTTCACGGGATGTAGGCTATGTTCTGAGCTCACAGTGAAATCTGCTGCTGCGCACTGGAAGCTGCTTTGTAGAAGATTATGCAAGACTTGTGACTTCTTGTTCAAGTGTTAGTTTAATGTGCACTTCTGAATCTTGGCATACAATGCCCAAGTTTCTAATACTTCATGACTAGAATAGGTCCAGGCAAAATAGCCTAGTGACTTTTTTTGAGATAATTTCTAGAAAGACTGGATTGCAATATTTGCAGTCCTTTGCAACAAAACCTCCAAGTCACATGATTCAAGACCAGATGTGCACAAGTCCTACAGTTCGTCCTGTGCTTATATTGCAGCTGTGTATAGCCTCATTGATTACCACAGTTGGTTAGAATGTGCTGGTTTCCTACACTATACTAACTGAAGTTCATGTATTCTAAAAGCTTTGAGCATGCCAATGCTGTAGTGTCTTTTGGTCACATTATGCTTGTGTTAAACTTGATAATATAAATTTACTTTCTTTTCCATATGAGACATTACAGGCACTAAGATAGTCCCATTACTGCACAGTTTCTCACCTGACATATTTAGTTGCAGTCGTCTTACCTTAAATTTATACCATGGTAAGATAGGAACTTGGCAATAGTAAAACTTTATGTCTAGTTTCAGACAAAAATACAGTATATTAGCTATGTAGCACCATATAGCCAAAATAAAACCTTGCAAAAGCATAGTAGAGCTGCATATTGTTTCATCTTCTGTTACTTTGCTAACATACAAGAAATATTTACAGATAGAGGTAGTACATGACTGAAAATACTGGCATGTTTGTGAAGCCTGCCTTTTTTCCTTTCAAAACTGATTTGCTTGGCAGGTCTGTAGTTTCTTCATTGTATTTCCTTTAAAACTTTGTAGAAATTTTGTGCATTTCAACCATTCTATCACTAATTGGAATCTGTACTTGTTAATTATATACTGCTTTATTGTCCTAGACCTGAGATAGTGCAGAGGTCCAGCATTTCTGTGACCTGGGAAAGTTTTTCAGCTTAGTTTGTAACGTATTTTAATAGGTTTTTTTTTTCATTTCAATTCTTAATGGCCTTAGGGGAAATGTTAAAACTTACTGGAAATGTCAGGTCAAATGAAGTTAAATAGTCTTAATGACTTTTAACTATTTAACTAAGTTGGAGCTTACATTTGAATTAGTTGGTTCTATAAATCTCTTAAATTCAAGTGCAACATTAAAAGAACTTTTAAGTGTTCTAACTAAAATGCGTCCATCATGCTCTGTGGAAAAAATAGTGGCAAATTTTCAATGGAAATACAAGCAACAATATTTTTTTTTCTGAAATTTGAGAGTTTATTTTCACTGCGTTTATTTTCATCTCTTTAAAATGAATGTTGCTTTCTATTTGACTTTCCGTCCTCCTCATCATTTCATAATGGCTTATGTCTCTTGGAAAGGTGAAAGTAAACTGTTCTAAACTTCTGGTAAAGATTCCAGTTTTTTGAAGTACACACACACAAATGTAAGGGCTTCCAGAGGATAAACCACAGTGGCTTAAACTTCTGTGTTAGTACATACTTATATGTGTTCAGGACTGAAGGTCCATTTATACTTTCATTTTTAAGCTAGGCAAAACATTGGGAAAATTCATATCTGATGGATGACAGAAAGAACCCAAAGTACTCAAAGAAAATATTTTGAAAAGTAACAAATGTATTTACATTTCTTTAAAGATTTTTTCCAAGCGTCAGAAGTTTACATTGAATGTAAAAAGACAGAAGAGTAAATAACAAATAAATTGAAATGCTCACTCCTTCATCTATTAATTGATTAAAATGTTCAAAGTAGTGTTAATTGTTGAAATTGTGTTGCCAAGGTCTTGTGGTATCTTTAATATGCCAGACCTTCAAGTCTGAACAGCTTCTGATACATCTTGCAATCAAGAGTTGTTTTTCCTTTTCTGTTGTGCCATTTCTAGGTCACTGTGTTTCTTAGTTTCTGCTGAACAAAGTGACAGCAGCACAGAGAAAAGAACTTCTACTGTCAGAGGCTGAAGCAAGCACTGACAAAACTCAAAGTCACAAAGTACTTTGTAATCTAAAGTGAGAAGTTGTTCCCTTGCAACTGCTAAGGTAGCATAGCATTACTTTGAATCTAGTGCCTTCAGTCTGGGTGACTTGTAGACAGCTTGAGGCACAATGTTAGTATTTATGGTAGAAGTGCTTGTATTTCAACTCAGTTGGAACATATAATGATCATTGAAACTTGACAGTATTTTTCTCATATTTGAGTGCTCATTACTGCTTTTCTGTCTCTGGATATTTACTCCTCCCATTTGTTTTCTTCCCTAACTGCATTATCTGTGTACTTTGGAAAATAATTGAGAATCCCAATTGCTACCAGAGTGAGACTTTATTTTTTGCTGTAAATCTGTGTTCTGTTACCCAGTGTTGACTCTACTCAGTTTAAATTGTTCTGACTCTCAAGTTCAGCTGATCTGGTGTCCCAATAGCCAGAAGCAGTGACCCAGCCTTGGGAGTCTAAAGAGAGAGAGCTGTGGAACTCTGAAATGAAGTTTAAGGTGAAGTTTTATGTGACACTGAATTATTATCATGTTAATACAGATTCCAAAACTGTGTGAAGGAGAAATCCCATGTGATTAAGTTCCTTCTGAATATTTGTTTGAAATGGTAGAAAAGAGAGACTTTCTGAAACTTTACTTTGGACTTTCTTCTCATGTTCAAGTGGTTTTAGTTGCTTTTTGATCTACACAGCAATCTTGAATTGATTTGTGTTTACGGTTAAACTTTTAGAGCAGAGGTAGTTTGTAGTCTCTAATTTGGTCTGAGGAACATGAATGTTGTTTGTGTGTAGGATTCAGTAAATAAGTGTGGATATACAAGAAGAAAAACAAGAAATGAGTGAATTAATTTTTTTTGCAGAAGTGAGAGGTAACATTGTGATCAGATACTGGAAGAGTTCATTAAGGAGGAACATCACTGTGAAAGGGGAAAATAGAGTTTTAAATCTCAGTCAGAAAATAGGAAACCAGTGTGAAGCTTTGTAAGGATGGATGATATGCTGAAGTGATTCAGGAAGGAGATATTTTAAGGGTGTCAGTATCTAGTTCTGAAACACTGTAGAATGGGGGTTTGAGGAAAGCTTGGGCAGAAATCCATGCCACAATCAAGACAAGAGACAGAAGCACAGAGTAGGTGTGGTAGGGAAGGAATAAAAATTTCCACAGAAGGATCTGAGGGATCAGTAAGAGGTGGATTTGTGACTAGTTAAAGGAGAGCAGACAGAATGGATGGAGAGGACAGGGGCTGTATTGCTGCCCCAGTTTAGCTCTGTAATGATTCATGGTTGGTCATGAACTGTAGGCATGACCTACATGCTTTTGCAGTCATCTGGTGAACAGTCTGCAGACTGCAGCTTCTGTGGCAATGTACAGTTTTGTGTACTTCAGGGACCCTAGTCAAATAATTAATGATGTTGTGTTTGTTAGAAGACTGTGGTGCAAGTTTGCCAAAGCTTGTTGCAAGAACCCATGAGCAGCCTTTGGAAGTATTCTATGCCTGCCCATGTCCCTGGGAAGCCTGTAGAAGTTGTGAAGGATCAGTACTTACATAGCGTGGTGGACCCATTGTAGATTTGAATTCATCGCTGGAGATGTTAGCAAGAAAAAAAGTAGGGCTTCATTTATTATTAAGTAAATTAAAATGAAAGGAAAACATTTGTGGTACATGTACCTAGTGAATATTCATCAACAAAAAGAGAATCCAAGTGATAATTTAGTTGCTACTTCCAAAATCAGCTGGAAAATTGTAATGTAATAATATTTTCATATGGATGTGTAAATTTTCTTTGACTTTGTGAGAAGTGTTCTTATTATGTAGTTACACAAATATATAAAAATTCTTATTCTGTGAAAGTTTCCTTCTTGAAACTTCACAGCTGGTATATTTAGCCTCTGACTCAGAGTAAAGGTTTTTATCAGGCTATAATGTAAAATCTATGGGTACTTTTTTCTTAAAACTTGATTGTAACAAGTTGTGTGAAGTGCTGTGGTTACAATGATCTTGCTAAGCTTAACAGCCTTAACTGCACATAAAATGTATGATTTGCAAGTACTAACATTTAACTTTTCATTCTTTTTATTCTGCACCATCTTTCATTCTTTTCTCAAAATTTATGCATTTTGTATTAATCACCTTTGAATTACATCTTTGCCATTACCATACAATCCTAATGCCATATATGAAATGCTGCTGCCCACTTTTATCCTCACTCCGGTCCTTATTACCACCATGGTTGGACTGGTTATCACTCCCCTCCAGCAGACCCATCCCTCAGTTTTCCTCCTATCTCCTTCAACACACTTACACAGGCACAAACATGGGACAACTTTAGCTACAGTATCCCATCTGAAGGAGACAGTGACAATGGTAGGTGCTCCATGTATAATTTACTTAATTTTGTGTTTTCAGAAACCTATGTGGTGGATGCCCCACGTGGCTAAAAACAGTAGACAGTACTCTCTAGGGGATGTTTATAAGACTCAATTCTTCAGAGGATGCACTTTAATTTGCTGTGGAATATGTAGTGTCAAACGTCAATAAGTGAAGTTTCACTCTTTTCTTCTCTGACAAAACAACTTTTCCCATTATATTAATTCCAAGAACTATTTTCAGTGTAGGTTTATTTACTTGCTTTATTTTCAAGAGTTGTAAAATTACTCAACAACATTTGATATACTCAAACAGCAGTTAATTTTGCTGCTCTCTCTTCTGCATTTTTTTATTTATAATTTTTTTAAAGTTACTGACTATTGAAATATCCTGCTTCCGTCTGCATTTATTGGTGCAGGTGCATAACTAGCATAGAAGAATCCATAAAGAAACAAAGCTGAAACAATCAGCTAAGCAAAAATAGTGATTTCTGCCTAGTAGAAACTTAATAAGCTGTTCACAGTGAAGGTCAGGTCCATTAGTGAACTTTTATTATTGCTGCTTTTGTTTTTCTCCAAGGTTTTATTGTCATAATACACTGAGACACAGAACTAATATGCAAAGTGGGTCATATTTTGCCAGTTGCCCTAAAGTAGAAAGCTGTTTAGGTATTAAAAGGTAACGAAACTGTCAAAAGCATCAGATTGAAACCAAGACCTCAAATACTGAATGATAAATGCAAACATTTAGCTTACTGTTAAGGAAACCTTCCTGTCTGACTATCCAGGTGCCACTCTGGAACTCACACTTGTAGCACCCAAGACTTCAGGACTGAAGCCCCTTTACAGGGGATGTTTCATTCTTAGTTCATTTCTTTAGTTGAGAATATTTACTATTTGCTTCAGTGTTCTTGGTTATAAAACCATAAAAGATAGCATACGTAAGGAATCAACTCCATAAGGGAAATGAATGTGAAATATTAGAATTTGATACTGGTAAGTTGAAAATACTGAATTTAGTTCATAATGGTGTGAAGCTAAGTTAACATTTCACTGATGAATATTATAGCGGAGAAACCCTAGAGGTGCTTCTTCTATCAATGCAGAATTTGATCTGTGTTAATCTGTATTCATTAGTGTTTTAATCTTCTAAATGAAAGTACAGACTAGCTTGTACTTTTGAGACAGATAGAAGCCTCCTCTCACTCAAATGTTAAGCCAAAGGCAAATGTTGGCATTTATTATCTTGGAGTGTTACAACAGAAAGTGCTTTTACAACTGCATTTTTTTTTAATTGGGGTTATTTAATTACTATTACGTAAATTTAGTCTGAATAAGTCACTCAAAGAGTAGTGTAACTATAAACTTTCCGCCTGACTTCATTTCTGCCTGTCATAGTCCAACCTCCTTTTTGTCTGTTGTTTTTAGAGTCAGGTTAAATAATTTTGTGGTTTGCCCAAAGGGTGATGTCACACTAAGTACTCAGTACACTGAATTCCTTGATGTACAATTAATAGTGCACAAATGTACATTGAAATTCAGTGCTGAAGTGAAAATTTTCACCAGGAAGTTTCTCCTTGACAGTGGTGTGTTGAGTACATACTATATTATAAACTATTACTCATCTAACTTTTTGACATTTGTGCAAAGTACTTTTAAAAAAATTATTGAAACAAGTGCTACTTAATAACCTGCATTGAGCATGGATTCAAAAAGCAGAAATTGACTCTTCAAAAGAGTGAAAAATAGACATTCAGGTGTGTATGAGGTATGGGCTCCCCTTGCTGGAGATTGTGTGTAAAGCTCAGAAGCAAGCAATGCTTAGGACTGCCAAAACTTCCTCAATGGGAACACTTTTTAAAAAAAAATTCAGTACATAACTAAAACTTTTATAGTTAATGCTTTAGAGCATGGAGGTTTTTTGATTTTGTTTTTTAATCAATTAAACTTATTTTATTAAAGAGCTTCTAGTTGTAGTTTCTCACTGCCTGAGATTAGCCTGCCATTTTCTTGTGGTGGAATTGAAAAAATAATGCTGATCAACTTTCAGTAAGGGACGTTTGTAATTTGAAATTGGAAGGAAGTAAATCTTGGAACTTTGACTTCACAAAGGCCTAGAAAAGGTTAGCTGTTACCAAACTGAATGGAGACCATAATAATATTCTAATTCCATGAAAATTGAACGTAATTCTGTACTGTTGTTTTTGTAGAAATGTTACTACTGCTAATAAAGCTACAGTAGCTTTTAAGTACCATGTAAACCATTTAACAATTTTACTCATCAAGAAGGATTTTTATTTAGGTATTTCATCTGTAAGAGGCAGCAAAGCTCAATTATTAAACTTGTACAATGAACTAGGAAATCTTAGTAATTGCTGCTACAGTTTTTAATTAATATGATAGAATATTTTTATTTCACCTCTTAAAAATTTACAATCAATGTCCAGTAAATTATTACAGAGTTTCTAATGCAGAAATTTTAATACAGTACAGTTTGGGGGCTAATAGAAGTCCTTGATAAGGGTTTCTGCTCTTGAAAAACTTGGGATTTGATTTTTTTGTTGTTGTAGCTAAATTAAGTGATACAATTCATAAATAACATTTTAGATATTTTTCATCATATATCAGTGTTCTGACAGCTTCTGTGAATTTGAACATATACAGTCATAGTCAGGTGTCACCTTCCTACAAAATGTTAGGAAGCAGGGATCTGTTCATACACTTTACTTGGGATATAGAATTCAATTTCAAATGTTCAGTTTGCCTTCTACAAAGCGAAATATTAAATGTCAGTAGAACTGTGGGCTTTTTGCATCTGAAGGCCTGGCTCTGCTACTCTCCTGCATTGTGTGACTGGTCAGCATGAAGAATGTTTTTATTTATGATGTGTGCACCTCTGTGTAGATCCTTCTGAATGGTGACACTGATGAAGGTGTGTTGTCCACCTGGAGAAGGGAACTGAGCTGCAGTCACTCTCTGTAGTTCTCAGTCCTGCACATTCTCTCCATGATGCTTTCCCACTCTGCCCCTGGGGTTTCTGATGACATTACGAGGAATAGAGTTCTATTTAAAAGTAGTGCTGTTTAACAAATAGCACTAATATGGCATTCCAGAAATTACTGATTTAACAGCAATGTAGCAAATTTCAGTTCCCTGAGAAAAGTTAAATTAGGACTGTATGAGTCAAGTAGTGGAAGGAAGCAAGTTTGGTAACTGGCCGTGGTTTTTTCTGTCTTGATGCCTCAGATGAATACCCTAAAGATATGAAAGGAGTTTGTTGTCTTAAGCTTTTTATAGTGACTAGAGGAAAGAATTCTGCCTTTTGGCTGAAGTGCCATGGTTGCTGTCTGTCTGTCCCTTTGGCTAGAGAAGTAACTTAGATCAGTCATCTCATTGCTTAAAACAGCCTGCATAGAGGTGAGCCTGCACACAATTGGGTGAGATTCCTCGTGACTACACTTGTGTGAGATGGCAAACAAAATCACAAACAGGGACAGTTGAATTTTGGTAATCTTCTTGTTTTTCCGAGTTGTTCAGAGCAGTCACTGATAACAGAAATGGAAGGGAAGAGGTGCATATTTGGGGAAATGTCATGTAATGATTTCAAGGAACTGTATTGTGGGCAAAGTGATCAGAGTCGACAGGACTGGTGGGAAGGAGAACTGCCAAGAGTTTGTGCAATGCTGCATTTGCAATACGACTTTTTTGTGTAGGCACTTACTGAATGGCTGAGTCTTCCTACATTTGTCTTTCTTTGGTGGATTTGTTGGGTTTTTTTTAGCATAACCTTATCTAGTAAGCATTTTGTTCTGTGTAGGAGGCTTGTCACAGCTTTTTATGTAATTCAGCATCTTGGTAGGAGAGAGTTCTACTTAAGAGTAAGAGGTATTTCTTGTCATGTTGAATACAAAGTGTTGTACAAATCAGGGGACACTGCTGGTACTTAATCATCTGACAAAACTTGCCCATTGAGATTAGGATTTGGACAGTAAATTATCTGTGCCATTGATGCCTCAGGATACTGTCCAGAGCAATATCCAAAAAGCAGCCATTCATAATTGTAATCCAAGATCAGATTTTCCTGTCCTCCTGAGGAAAAAAGAGTTTTCTAACTGTTTTTACTGGAGGCAGTGCCTAAAGATTTTGCTTAATTTAGAAATAAATAAATAAAAATGTTTGTTTTTAAACTAAAATCTCTCTTTTTAAAAATCACAGTGTTCTTAAGACCACAAAGAAATTTGGAATCAATAGATCCACAGTTCACGATTAGAAGGAAAATGGAGCAGATGAGAGAAGAGAGAGAGCTTGTGGAACAGCTACGTGAGGTATGTGAGTGTTGGTAGAATTAATTTATGCTGATGGAATGTCTTTTGTAGTTTTTCTTTGGGAAAGTTGCCTAAGGAGGAAAATATAAGAAAGGTTAAATGAGGCAATATTACTTCTGCAAATCACATTGATGAGACTATTGCTGAAGTTCTTTATCACAATCTTTCCTGTCTGTACTTCAGGAAAGATTTTGTAAAATGAGAAATAATAATGGGAGTTACCTGAATGACATCCAGTTAATCAGCATGCCTTGCACTAGTGGAATTAATGATTTATTTAATTTAATCAGGAAGGATGAAGTGAGAGAAAGAGAGAGGGCTAGGAACTATTTCCAAACAGCTGGAGAAATCTTCAGTTGTGCATGTAAAAGACATAATGAAATTTATTAGTTAAAGCTGAAAGTAGATGATTAATGCTTGAAACAGCCTTCTTAGAAATTAAATAAATAATTTGTCAATGGAAAATCTGAATACAGAAGGTGTATTTCTTGATACATTGTCTTGACTATAAAAGCTAGAGCCTGACAGAAAAATTGGTGCATAGGATTTGTGTTACACAACTAATAGCTCAGTAGCAATGTTTGTGTGACACCTGGTTGTGTTAAGAACAAAAAGAGAGGACAACTTTTGCTGCAAGGAATGTCACAAGTCTGAATGTGTTAAGGTTTCCAGTTACATCCCATTAACAGCAGAGGGTATCACTGCAAATCCTGAAAGTGAGAGGTGATTTTCACTTCACAACTGAATTACAAGATTATTTGTTCTTATCTCATTAACTTCATTGAATGGCTAATTGAAAAATTATCCGTTTGTTTTATAACTAAATAACATCTCTTCTATTATTTAATTTTAAAGCAACAGGGTTCACCATTTTCTCTTTACCAAAAAGTGTTTAAAAGGTGAGATTTTTAATGTAGAATTATGTGGACTTCTAGATATGCATTGTCTTACCTCAGACCCTCACTGGTTCTAAGTATGAATTAACCTAACTTTGCCCTCCTGTTTGTTTTTTTAATCAGAACAGGTCTTATTGAAGATTTAATGTAGTTGATAGAATGTAATATATTACCAATTTTAAAGTTGAATGATGCCAAAAGGACAAGATGCAGGAATTGGATGAGACAGACTTATTGGGAATGGGGAAGTAGCAGCAATAAACTGCAGTAATTTGTAATTATTCTGAGCCTAGTCTGTTCAGCAGCATCAATGTAGCTTTTTAACATTTCTTTGAAGAGTTACCACTCTTCAAGTGTTACCACTCTATGTAGCAAGTCCTCAAGTTCCTAAAAATAATCATTGATAATTTCTTCAAGATTCCTGCCTTGTGCATTAATTCAGTGAATCCTCACAGTGAAAAGTAGAGCAAGGTTATTCACCAGGCTTGATTGTGGAAAAGCAATAAGGATGTCTCTATGCAGTATTAGGTATTACCACTAATGCTGATTTAATGCTGGTTTAATCTTCACCTCCATGCACTATCCTTCTTTGCTCTCACCCTCAAATACCATGTCCTGGAATGCTGATTATTTTATTTCTTGTGAGAAGTTTGATTACAAATCAATGAGCTAAAAGACTGACCGTGTTTGAAAACACAAAGTGAGATTTTCAAATTAATGAAACTTATTTAGGTACACTGGGTCCTTTAGTGACATTAGTAACCACCAGAGCATCTGATTATGTACTGCACAAGAAAATAGCCCAGAACATGTAAGTCATTAAAGTTTGTACTTTATTCAAGAAATATGTATGTTAGTAAATTTTATTTTTTAATTGTTTAATGGTAAATTAGCATTTAGTGAGATTCCACAGAGCCATGAACTCCAGCATGAAATGGCATTGAGTTGGTATAGTAGATGTACTGTGCTCCTATAAAAAGTGTACCCTGATCTGTGCTGAATAGTCTACCAATAGACAAATTAAGGTCCTAACAATTGAATTTTTAATTTATCAATTTATATAATTTTTTTTGTAACAAGTTCTGGAAAAACAGTCTCAAAGTATATTCTTTTATATACTTATATACCAAAAATGTTTTCCGATTTGTGAATTTAACCAAGATGAAAACGAAACATTATGTTGGTGAACAAGATGCACTCCCCCTCTTTGCCACTTGTGAAACCTACATGCAAGTGCTTGAGTAGTGTGTTTAGTAAAAGAAAAAACAGGAAAACACAACGAAACCTCAGAGTGCCTCAGTGGAGGCTATTCCATGGTGAGGCTACCCAAATAAAGGGTGTATGATGAAGAAGTGAAGTGCTGGATTTCTTGAGATTGGATTTCTTGTTTTAGAGTACTGACAATATCATTTGACTGTCCTCAGCTGCATGAAGGGTAGTAAAGGAGAAGGTGTAAAGCCAGGCTTTTCAACAGTGAACCCATGAAAAACTGTGACACAGATTGCAGAGAAAGACATTTCAAGTAGTTATAAGGAGAAAATTCTTTGCCCTGAGGGCCATGAAACACTGAATAAAATTGCTTGGAGATTTTGGGGACTCCCTGTCCTTGCAGATGTCAAAAACTTAACTAACCAGGGCTTTGCTGTCGCTTCAAATTTGTTAGACTGTGACCTCCAAAAACCCCTTCCAACCTACTTCTTTTATTCTAAATTAATTATCTATTCATAGATATTCATATTCAACCAGTATAGGTTGAAGTAACTTATTAATAGAGAGTAATGACATTAAGAGATTCAACTAAGAAATATCTATTTAAAGATAATGGGAGTAATTATCCTTAAGTGTAGAGTTGGAATGTTTTCAAGATTGGAGGACAATTCAGGAAACTCATCATATAAAACAATTTATTGGGTTTGGAGTTTTTTTAATTCTTAAATAATTTCAAAACTATTTTATTTTGCATTATCAAATTCTGTTCACTGAGACTTCAGTTTTCTTAGCAGGTATCCAGAATTTCTCTTTTACATCTGAATATTTTGCCTTCCCTTAACTATTTTTCTGATCACTCTAATGCTTTCTGAGTAATTTTTAAACTACTTGGGAAAGATTGCCACTTTTTCCTCTGCTTGCACAGTCATTAACACAAGGTGGTTCTGTTTCAATGTGCTGCTGATAAAGAAAACTTAAGATGGATAAGTAGAAGACTTGGGGGAAATGGTGGAAAGGAAGGAGCCACATGCATCACATGATTAATTGAATGCAAATGTGTTTTTATTCCTCTCAATATAAAAATAGATGCACATTGTGACAGCAGCATTGCAGTGTTGAGTTCTTTTAAGGAGGTTTATGTAGTTCAGCATTAAGGAGGTTGTGGTTTAGTTTCTAAAGAATTAGCTATATAAAGGAATTGTGGTTTTTTTTCTATTAAAACTTCAAACCTGGCTATGTGCCTACAGCATAGAAGATGAGGATGTTTATTCCCTTTTTGTCCCATTCATCCACTTCTATATCAAAGTGTGCCTGCATTGTTCCTTTGCAGAACATAGAAACAAGACTGAAGATCTGCTTGCCCGAGGACCTGGGCTCGGCTCTGATGGATGGCGTGGTTCTGTGCCATTTGGTAAATCACGTTCGTCCCCGCTCTGTCGGGAGCATCCACGTGCCCTCACCAGCAGTAGTAAGTTGCACTGAAATGTTTTATTGGTTACTCTTTGATTACCCAAGTGATATTTGGGTACATAAACCACGTTACTGCCCAATGAATGACCTTTGTTGTTAAGGGCTACATTTATATGATTGCAAATTCAGATGTTCATTAACTTTTCTATATGATACATTTATATATATCGTCTAGGTATATGTGTATATATATATATATCCAAGCACCTCTATAAATTTACAAAATTTTCCTGCCTTGTCCCTGATCTAGCAACAAGATCAGGTATTTTCATAATGGCATTTCTGTTCAGAACAGTATGAAATGCTTTGATTACGAGTTTTTATTCTAGTACACCCTTAAAAAAGAAAACTAGGCCCTCCTTTACTGATTGAAAAAATGTGAGGTTGACTTCAGCAGTGTGTGACTTAGGAGATGTCATGTTACTAAAACACTTATTAGAATATTTGTCCGGTTGAGTTAAATGTAAAGGTGGTTCCATTTACCTGCAGACAGAACAGAGACTTGCACTGTAGTGATTTAATAGTGGCTTGCCTAGATCTAAGGACCTGAAGATTTCAGGACATACACTCTGTGTGCACTTCTTGAAACTTAAGAGAACACTATGGTGTTTTCTCTGTTTATGTCTATTTCTTGAATAGATCATTGTTCCAGATTTCTGGTAACAGTCTGGTTCTGAAGAGGTTTTGTGTGTTCAGAATATTTGCCTTTTTTTTTTTTAATGTACATTTTGGTAAAAATTTGCCAAGTATGCATTGATACTTGATTCTGAGAATACCATGTGGATTTTGGAGGCAATCTGTAAGAACTAAGAAGACAGATTTAAGAAAAAGATATTTTCTGATATATTCTAGTAGAATTTCTTTTGCTGTTCCTTGACTTAAAATAATTTCTATCTTTGGTAAAAAAGATGACATTGCCAAAATATGCAAACTTAAATTTCTAGGGTAAAATCTTCTCGTGCCAGTTTTTTAAAAGAAGCATCTTGTGGTGCTTTCTGTAACAAAATGCACGTATTTTAATTTTTTTCGTTTTGCTTCAACTTTATATTGATGCTTGTTCCTTGAAACAGCCTTCAAATTACTTTAGTCTGGAAAATTATTCTTTGAATTCCTTGTTACTACAGTGAATTCTCAGTTTAAGTGAATATTCTGGAATTACCATTATTTCACATCTGATATTGAAAAACTAAAAGAGCCAGGAATTTGCATTTTATTTTTTCTTTTTAGTAACATGATATTTCTGTAAGAATTTGGTGAATAATCCTCAGTGAGACAAATTACAGAATTGCTTGAGATTCTAGAGTAATAGGACATTGATTCTTCGAAGATTAATATTGTGTATAGCTACTATAAGTTTGTGAGAAAATAAAAAATTTAAAAGGAGTGGGCCTGTTAATTCTAGTTAATGTCTGTTCTTCATAACTTCTTTTGCCATAGATAATTTTTTTTTTTCTGTTCTACAGCCTAAACTTAGCATGGCCAAATGCAGGAGAAACGTGGAAAACTTTTTGGATGCATGTAGAAAACTGGGAATACCAGAGGTAATTTAATTAAGTCTGTCATTTCTAGATTTTAAAAAATGAAAACACATTAATTGCTTGAAAGCTGAAGGATAACTTTATGAACTACAGATTTTTAGCAATAAAGACACAGAATTTAAAAATTGAGCTAAGTAATGTGGTTTAATACTACTTTTGTGCATTTAAATGGCTTATTTCATAACTCTTAAAAATTGCAAGTGTTGCCTCAAAAGGGTAATTCACTGTTATCTCTAATACCTCTTTCTTTGCCATGGAAAATAAATAAGGAATTATGATAATATATTATGTAAGTAGCCAAAGGCTTGCTAATCTTTTTCATTGCACAGCATAACTGCATTTTTACCTCATGCATTTTGAATATGAACATCATTCTTTTTAATGTTTTCTTTTTTTGCAATATTTTTTTTACAACGTTAAGTATACATTGGTGACTAATAACAGACTCATCACTTGTATTGAAACATTTCTGCAGTGATTTGAAAAAAAAGCATTGCATGTTAAGTATGGAAAGCACATAAGTGTAAGATTCTATAATGTAGTTATAAGTGTTTTAGTAGTTGGAAATGAAAGTTGCAGTGCTTGGTGTTTTCTGATTTTCATTTAAGAATAGTATCACTCGTTATGTAATTTATTCTCATCTTCATAACTAATGTAGTGAACGCTGCATTTGCATTGGGATTATTTCAAAGACTCCCTATGGTTTAGAAGAACCTATTACGAAAAAGTTAAATTTCAAATATGTGACCCTCAAAAGGAGGTAAAGTGTTATATAAGGTCACTTTAAACTGAATGCAGGAAAATTGCATTATGTATTTTCACTGGTGCCTACATATGACAGTATAATGAACACCGAGTTCTTTTTAGTCTGTTTCAAGAATGCTGAAATAAAAAGATATTTTGTGTGATTTCCACCACCATCCCCTTGGGGAGCAGATGGTAATGCAAAGATTTCACATTGGGAAAGAATTCTTTGTTTTATCTACATTTTAGCACTTGATTTGGAGGACAGCAAAAGTGACAGATCATTTTTTGCTATTTGTAGGATTTTTGAGGGGGAGACTTTCTTACAGTTCCAATGAATGGTTCATCATAAATTTAATTTGACAATTCAGTGTAATGGTTGGGTCTCTTAAGTTGTAATGGTTCATTTAGTTCTTCTAGTTATGTAATTTATTATGTTAGAATGATTTCATATTAAAGGTAAAAATTTCACTTCAGAGATGATGAAAATTTCATGTTGTGGACTTCTAGACATGGAGTATTTGTTAAGCTGCTCCAAAATTCTGATGTATCATAAATTATCAGTGAATAGAATACAGAATACAGGGTCAGATTTTCCTGGCTGTAGCCTTTTGGGAAAGAAAAGGCTAAGATCTGTTTTCATTGCTGTTATGGGATCTTTCAGAAGCCTTCCCTTCTTTTTGATTTTGGATTTCTATAACTAAGCTCTCTGGAGAAATATCTTTTTGGTATTTTGTGAATAGGCATTTCCATATATATATATTTATTACCCTTCCTTTTCAATCCTTTCATCAAAATCACTGTTGAATTCTTTAGGATTTTGAAAAATTTTATTAAAGCTTATCTGTTGAAGAGTTACATGGAGGCTTGGGCACAAAGCCACATCTTACCAGTCTGATTTATAAACTCACCATCTTTATGTATCTAAATAAGCATTAACTTCTCTTGAAGGGAGAAACTCATTCACTTAAACATTAAATGAGTTGTTTGCAATTGTAAATTTGCAATAGGTTTTAATTACTCTGAGGATGTTCTGTTTGATTAGGCATCAACTGTATTTTGTGAAAACACATCATGTTGCAGAACTAGCTGGTAGGTGCTAGAACTTTGCTGTGTGTTGCAGGGACATGGATTAGGAATGCAAAGTTGTGTAATAGCGAGTATGACAGTCAGCTGTCAAAGTTTTTAAAGAACTACAGATGGCGTGCTCATGCTGCTTCAGTTTGATGAGTTGTGCAGTGCCTGATTATCTCTGGAGAAACCAGGAAAAGGAGTGCAGTGAATGACTTCTTTTTTCAAGCAAGCACCTTATGTGGGAAAGTGATGGGTTCTTCTTTTGGGTCCTTATACCTGTAGGTATTGGGCTTTTCTGTGGTGTTCATGCCCATGTCTAGTTCCTGAGAATTGACTTGAAATTCTGCTGCATGGGTTTGAAAAGGATTTAAAATGGTCATCATTTATGTTGGTTTGTTTTCAGTTATTTAATGATTAGACTACGTGCTATTTCTTGACCTCCACAGGTTTGGAATAATTCCCTTTTAGTCATGTAAAATGAAAATAGGAAAATAGCTAAGTAACTGCTATGTTATGCTGTTGTGCATGGTCTCTTACTTCTGTGGTTTTCAGCATTCAATTCTTGGATCAAAAATACTTTCCCAGAATGGTTCTGGGAAACTTCTCACAAATGTAGAACGATGCAGCTGCTATTTAAATGTGTCACACTGAGTACCATGAGTTGGCATCTTGACCAAGGAATTGCAAATACAAAATTCGGGAACATCTGTGTGTCTTTATAATGACTGGTATGTAGATGACTCTGAAAACCATTACCTGCCAGGTGAGAATTCCAGTACAGTGGGGGATACATTGATTTCTGTTAACAGCAACATGGTGCTCCTGATTGCATGCAGAAGGAATGTGCTGGATCACATGCAAAAGGGAGGTTTGAAGTCTGACTCTTAATAAGAAACTCAATAGCAATGCTCTGGCTGAGCCAGGAGGCTGTCAGAAGTGTGAGAACTGTACGACAATCAAGTTGTGTCCAGTTTTGCCACTAGGCTTTGCTGTAGCACCTTGTCAGAGAACCTCTTAGATCACTTTATGAGACAAAACAACATTATTTTTTTTTGTATGTGAGAAAGGGGTGTTGTCAGGTAAGTATCTGAAAGCATAAAGATTCAGAAAATGTCTGCTCTGCCCCTCGGGAGTTGTATAACAATAAGGTGCAATCTTTGTCTCTTAGAAAATTGTTAAAGAATACTTTATTTTACATTGTTAACTAAACCCCATCAAATTACCTAATTTCCTGTATAGTAGCAACAGTGACAAAAATTCCTATTTTTTGGCTGATACAGATTGTGTAAGCAAGTGGCAGTAGATGTGTGGCAAGGAGGGCTGAGGTCCTGCTGCATTTTTCAGTGACATGCAGTACTTGGATTCACTGGACTTATGTTGGTAATGTCACATGAACCCACAAATAATACCACCCTCACTGCTCACTCAGTTCACCCATGTTGCACCCACCCTCTCATACTTTGTGGGTTTGAGAAATAAAGCTGGATTTTTTTGCTTCTCTTTTGTGTGGAAGTGTGGCCCCCAAAGTGTTAAATGTAATGATTCTATTACAGTTTTACTCTTCCTAGTGACATCTCATCCCAGACATATTAAAAATTGTCAGGAGAGTGAATCTTCATCACTTTACTGTATATGTGAAATTATGGAATTATTTTGTTTACTAGTGCTCTTTCGTAAAACCAGTAACAATATATGTAAATCAAGGCCAAAATGTTCATGCAGATGTCTTCAACTGGTATGAATACTGATTTGGCAATGACTAGGAGCAAGGACATAGACTTTGCTATTTTAACCTGCAAATTAATAATTAAACTTGAGCTTTTATTCTTGGTAGCTGTTATTCCTGGTAATCCATATTACATGATATTATGCAATTTCAGTTGTGTTAACCAGTACTCCTTTCAAAAGTTAAAAATAATTGATTTGTGGTGGGTTGAATGATACTTTACTACAAGATTTAGACCAAAACAAAGCTGTACATGCAATATGTTTGAAGACACAAGTTACGAGTTTTGGACTGCATTTTTTCTGTTTCTTAGTTATGAACAAATAAGGGGTATCAGAAGTTTTATCTTCCAGGCATTTTTTGAAAAAGAAAATGAAATGTTCTCAATGTCTGGGAAATTAGTTTTTTACAAAGACAGGAATGAATTTTTATGGTATGCAGCTTACACTGATGTAATATCTTAACAGTTTAGGCACTTGAGCATATTTTTGACCCTTTATGGGGTCAGGTCAGAGAAATACAGTTTGTCTTTTTAAAAAGGAAAGACTTTCCCCATATAACACACTGTGTTGGTCTTCATATAGTTAAAAAAAAAAAAAGACTGAAGTTATGATTAATACTAGAATGTGTACTTATAAAAGGTTGTGATAAAATGAAATCTTTCAGAGCCAAATGTTCCAGCAGGTTTACCAAGTGTCTGTTCCAGCACATCAGCAGTGATGCAGCATGATTTAGTGGGACAAATAATATCTTGGGTAAGAATGAGAGACTTCTGCCATATCTCTTCAATTTTCAGTCATTTACCTTGTGTAAACGTATTGAGCAGAAGAGAGGGTGATGGTAAGAAATGGCTTTTTGGATCTCAAATCATCATATGAAGATGCAGACTACAAAGGTTTAGCTGAGCCCCTTCTGAGTGAGTTTCAAGTCCTGCAAATGGGACCTAATTCTGTGTTTCAACCTCTCCTCTGATAATGAGATCCACTATGTGGCAATGTCAGACAGAATTATTCTAAAAATCAGCATGACTTGAGTTAGTGTAGGAATTGCCAGTTAAGTAAAACAATAATAAAGAAGAACAAAACAGGAGGCTTTTGTATTCTAAAAGCAGCAAAACTAAAGCAGGCAGCCAGGCAGTGACTGTAAAGTGTTTTGCCTTCTATCCACCTGTTAGTTGTTCAACTGGTAATCATGTTTTTCAGTTTAATGCAAGGTGTATTGGCATTGCCACTTATGTTTATTTTCTAATCACTTCACATAATCAGTTACTTCTCCATAGTTTCATCATGAGACATCCATGAAGTTGCAGTAAGTTTTATCAGGTATGACTCCTTTCTCCACCTTTTCCCTCTGGACTCGGACACTGTTTGGCCTACAGGATGGAGTTAAGTGGTTCAATACACTCCCAATTACAGTCCTGAAAGCAGAGTTCTGGTGTTCCTTTCATTTGTGCTTTGAGTATAGTGTATATGCACTGCGGATTTCTTTCTTTAATGCACTTCTGCAAACTTTTGACTTTTTTTACCAGAGTGTAAATCCGAGGAGGTCAGTTCTGAATTGCTGTCTGTTTTCAGTCACTGCAGGGGCATGCAGAATGAGGGTGGTTTGTGCACACAAACAGCTGGTTATGCCTTTGCTGTCCCATTTCTGTCTTACTGTGTTAATTCTGTGTGCATGATTGACAGCTGTATGATTTAATCATACAGCTTCATAGATGTAAAATGTCAGTCCATAAATGTAATGATTAAATAGGTGTATCTTTGTAGTTCTTTCTAGCAATAGTTTCAATCCCCTAAATGAGAAGGGCAGTGTTTATCATAGATGGGAGGATGGATGATTATCCTGGAGACTTTTTGTGGGGGTCATGTGCTTTCTCACTATTTCATGATGTCATGTTTTAGTTTTGTATTTTTATTGCACAATATCAGTGCAATAAGTGGAAATACTTCTACCATTACAGAAGAGCTATATATTTTTCATCTACAGTTACATTACAAAAGTCTAAAATACATAAAATATAAATATTTTACATTATAAGGTGTGAACATAATACCAAATTATCCATCATCACAGAACACAGAAAAATAGACATTCCTAAGTCTTCCCCAAGTTTCACTGAATTTAACTAAAACACATCATGGCAGTTTCTGTAGATAGTTTCTTCTGCATGTGTTGGCTGTTTTTGTACGCTTTGGCTTCTCCTTATGCTGCTTACGATGTTAATCTTGGGTTAAGCAACTTCATCAGTATCTGTAAAAAGTCAAACTGTTAGCAGCTCTCAGTCTCTGAACTCTGAAATTACTTCCCTCTCCATTTGACTGCAGTAGGGTCTATTGGCATTGTTTTGTGGTTTTTCTGGACAAAAATTTTAAAAATTCATGTTATAAAGTACTGACATTTTTCTTTTTAAAATATAAGTTGAATGTGTCTTAGATATTTACTTCTGGTATGTATTTGCAATAAGTCGGAATTGAGTCTTGGATGTTGTTCCAAAATTGATCCAGTATTTACTGGGTCTATTGGTGTCTTTGATATAAATGCAATATGTTACATAGTTGGTAGTCACAAATAGTTTGCACTAAAACTTGTTTCTGTGGTAAGCAGTTCTATCCCATTTTTAATCAAGATCAGCGTGCTTTGTGCTCTCTTGGAGTTTTCAAACTGAAAAAATAACAGGATTGCATTGAAATGTATTATCACATTAGAGTTTTGAGTTAAAAAATTCTGAAAAATTACTTCAAAAAAAGTGCTGTTGCTAGGCAGGTTGGTTCTTTGCTAGCCTAAGTAACAAAATTTTTCAGCTTTTGACTCCTTATAAAGTTAGAATCAGTCATGGTAAGCAAAAAAAATCAAAACCCAACACTCAGAAAATAGAAGAAAAGTGTCACTATTTAATTTGTATGAATGACAGTTTTGATTTCCAGTTTCACTGGCCATTTTTAAGGATAGAGAGACATTTAAAAAATTTTAAAGTTTAATTTATTTCAAACTGGATCTTGAAACTTTGTGCTAACAGAAAACAGACATTGAACTTCCATGTCTTGGTTTATTTGGTGTACTGTCTGTTCATTAAGGAAGTGAGACTGAAAAACTTCCGCAGAAACAGTGTTCTCTCAAACTCTTACTGAATGTAATTTTATTTATTTATGGTAAGCGTTTATTATCTCAGTAAGGTCTTATTTGCAATGTAAAATGGTGTATCTTAGATTGCATTTTGAAAGTACTAGTGTTGCTTGGTTTGATTTCAATGTTAAATATTGTGTGAACATATTGATGATATTACATATTACACTTCATATTATATAGCTGGTCTAGAGTAAGTTGACACACCAATTGATAATTTCCAAAAAAGGTATGGGAATCTAACCTGCTAATAATTTAAAAAATGCTACGTAAGGAATTTAGTGTCCAGTTCTTCAGTTTAGAAACTTTATTGAGTATAGTTAGTGCCACAATGACTTTCTAAGTTTCTATCCCAGAGTATCATTTGAGGTAATATTTGAATACCAAGTTTTAGATTATTGTATTAGAGAATTTTGCATACTTCTAATGATTTCTGTAAGTACTTTTTCTTGAGACTTCATATTGCTGCTGCTTGTGCTTTTAACAGCTTTCTAACCCACTGTTTGCTATTTTATAAGTTAGTTTTTTCAGCTGGTTCCATTTAAGCATTTGAATAAGGTCCAGATGGACAAAGGTGGGCAGACCTTATTGGAACGAGCGGATCACATGAGCTTCCTCACCCTTGTGAATTTGGGCATAATTTTGGAAGGATTAGAAGGCCTGAGGTCTTCTGTCTTACATTCTGATGTTATGTGGTAGCTTCAGTATTTAGAGGAGATAAAAGAAAGCTGGGATGTCTAGTGACCAAGGCAATACTAGGAAGAAACTATTCCTACATGTTTATGCTAGAATATTGTGATAACTTATTTATCAATATCTTTCTATTTTTGTATTTTTAATTTTTTGCACTCTTTTTCTGTTCTAATGGCTGCCCTTCGGGATAGGCTGACCTCTGCTCTCCGTATGACATCCTGCAGTCGGATATTCGTCACATTCGAAAGACTGTTGACACTCTGCTCGCCCTCGGGGAGAAACCCCCACAATCAACTTCTACTTTTCGCTCCTGGGATCTAATAGGCTTTTGTCTTTTCCATATACTTTTCATAGTCTTGATGTATATATCTTATCACTGGAATTTGCTAACAGCATAACCTGTTCGCATGTGCGCACAAACTTTCTGCTTTGTCTCTGACAAATTACAGGTACTTAATTTCCTTCCTTTGCCTTCCAAACTTCTCCCTTTCCCTTGCTTCCCCTCCTTGTAATATCTTTATTAATCTCTTGAAATAGAAGAGTAGCATCTTGAAGGCAAGTCTCATGTCTTCTATCCCTTCCAGCTGTAGTTTAAGAACTTATGTACCTCTTTATTTATAGTTTTTCTTTCATGTTGCCTAGACTACTCACTAAATGTGTTAAAGCAGTGAAGCTCCTCTTATTCCATTTTTGGGTGTAGGCTAGATGTGTATTACAAGCTAAATAGAACTGAATCTGTTACTTTTTGTGAAACTCCAAGAATGCTGCTGGTATTGAAGCAGCTTCAGGTGGCACTTCCAGCAGGTGATAGTATTTTCTGAGTGGGTGCAAATTATCTCTGCACATACTATGTTAAGAGCACTTAAAGAACTATCTTTCAAATTACTGATTTTTTTAATTCCTATATATTAACAAGAGTACTGTAACTTTAAAGATTATTGTTCGTCTCCACTGTTCTGACTAAATTCCATACTGGAGTAGTTGTGCTTTCCTATGGTAGAATAATCTTTTTCTTCTGTCAAACAGAACAGTGTTGAACTCTTTTAAACACTTGCTATGTTACACCCCAAAGATAAATTAGCAGTGGGTGTGAGCAAGCTATAGAATCCAAGGGACTTTAAAATGTTTCATGATGAAGATCATGCAGTACAGTGAGACAGTTTGGGAATAAACTATTTGATTCCTTTACCTGCCATTCTTTGCTGTGGCGTCAAGCAAGTCCCCACATCATCTGTTTCATCACCTGTGAAAATGCAGATACTGTTTGTTTGTGTGTGTGTTTGTGTAACCAATGGAGCAAACACGATGTGTCTAGGAAAACAGATCCTCTGGGAAGACTCTAGCTTTTCTGTCCTAGGCAGTTTTAGAGAGCAGCTTAGACATACATTAGACAGGAGCTATTTTGGTATGTTTGAACTCTGCCTAAGGTTAGACTGCTGGACTGATGACCTCCATTTCCCTTCCAGTTCTGGGTTCTGTTTACCTTGTCTAAAGATAAGACAATTTTTGGGTTTTCTCCTTATTGACATGAAGTATACAAATTAAAATTGATGGAAAAATAGAACCCCTAGAGTATAAACCTATATTGACATTGCAATACTGGCCTAGATGCTGTTCCCTAAATTTGTAACTCAGTCTCAGGCTAGCTAACCAAAGGACCTCAGTATTGTGTCTTGGAAATACATGCATTCATTTCCCCCTGTCTGGTATATCATAAAATTAGCTGTAGACTTTTTGAGTATAATTAGGGTAAGAGTTCATCTGTTACTGTTTATTCTGGCCGTACAGTTATTATTTAATGCTGCTCTATAAATTTCCTCACTCCACAGATAGTTGTACTTGATACTTTTTTTATTAAAAAACTTTAAAATACAGTTCTGCTCCTGGTTTCTGTGGCTTAATTATATAGATATAGATAGATAGAATGTATAGATAGATACAGATAAAAGGTAGTAAATGTATTATTAGATACATATTTTACAATGGAAAAATTTGTTTCAGATGATAGATAAATCAAAATTTTTAAAGGGTTTGGTGTCTGGAAGTTTTCAGTGCATACATGTAGCAGCTTTATTGTAAAGAGTGTCATCTGTGCCCAAGTGGTAGTGCAGTGAGTGCTTCAAAGCTTTTTAGTTAGTATGTAGCTATGGACTTGTGCCCTCGTCCTGCACAGGCATGTCTTCTACCTGTGTGCCTAATTTCAGCAATTCCAACACCAGACAATTGATTACTCAGTCGCAGCTTGACATTTAAGCTTCCACTTTGAGCAGGTCTTTGTTTTGATTTTTGTTGTTTTGTTCTAATTATTTTGCTTTTACAATGGAACTGAGTGACATGTGGCTTGAATCAGTTCAGAATCTATTAATATGTTTCTCTAAAATCCAGTGATGGCATTTGAGACAGAAGTGATGTCTTCTGTAGTTCTGGGATTTTGCTATTGCTCCCACACGTGGTAAACGGGTGTCCTGTCAATGCTCTGTGTTGTGCCCTCCTTATG
Source organism: Thryothorus ludovicianus (assembly GCA_013397245.1). NCBI lineage: Eukaryota > Metazoa > Chordata > Aves > Passeriformes > Certhiidae > Thryothorus > Thryothorus ludovicianus. The sequence goes on from VZTB01009268.1 coordinate 26,628, forward strand.
TCGTGCTGACCTACATGAATGAGTACATCTTTTCAAATTAGAAAATCATGTGGAGGAAGGTTTTGCTGTAATACACATCTGTCTCATTGTCAAATAGCACATCTGATTATGCACTGTGTCCAACAGTCTGGAGGGTAGTAAGAGGAGTAATCAGTGTGTTGTGCATTTGCAGTGTGCAAAAATGGAAGTTCATGTCTTCAGTGATTTTGAATGTTTTATCAGACACTGAGCTAGAAACTGAACTACTGTACTGTTGTGCCAGTGTAGACCAAGTGAATGTCCTCCAGTCACAGTGACACTTAACTCTCTGATTTGTCCAGAGTCCTAACTTTGTATATGCTTACCATGCAAACAGAGCCATCACTTAGTTACTTAGGGACCATTTTCTGTGTGTTCTCAACTATGAAAATATCTGGGATTTAAAGTGTAGCATTATGTGCAGTCTCTGGTATTTAGAGATGGTGAAGCCATGTTGAAACTGATGGGAGAAAACACCAAACATACTTGGTTCATTACGAGCACAGCTGTGCTGCCATACATGAAACTTATCCAGTTTAGTATTTTTAAGGGGTTGTTATTGATTACATGTCCAAATATCTATAAATCTTACAGGGAAAGAAATAGTGGCATTACCCTTACATTTTCTAAGTCTGAATATAATAATTTCTCAAAATAGATTTCAAATGTAATGGAAATAATGTCTTTCCATCTCTGAAGTCAGTAATTTTTACACTAAATGGGGAACTGGAAACTAAAACATCATTAATCAACTCTAATAGGTTCTTTGCTAAATTCAGAGTCCTGTTTCTGTGCTGCTCTTCTGTGGCTTTACTTTTGAACCAAACAGTTCCAACTCTGATGGTTCCTCACCTTTGAGGAGATGTCAATATTGAGATATTCAGATATAATTGGTAGTTACTGTTCACAGCCAGTCACATAATTAAGTTGATCGCCTTGAGTTAAAAAAAAATAAATAGTACACTGTAGTTCACCCCTATATTCATTAATAACATTAATTATATTTGCTCCTCTGTTTCTTTTCCCATTCATTTTTTTCCATTGCAGTGATCATCAGAGATTTTCAAGCCATGATTTCCTAATAAATTGGGTTTCCAATCTGTACAGTGCCCATCATATTAATTAGTCTTACGTCCTCTGTAGACCATCTCATCCATACTGCAATAAAATAATAAATTCAGCTTGTAATGGATATTCTTGCAGGCAAAGTGTGTTGGCACTGGATCACAAGTAGCATTTTGATGTGAGGATTTGGCTTTCTTTTTCCTTGATTCAGACAAAATAAATATTTTCAAGAGCAATATAATGCAGTGAATTAGTCCTTCAAATGCCTCTTGTATATTAACAGGTTTTTGTAGCTGAAAGCTGTATATAGATCCCATTGTGCTCCTTACAAGTGTTCTGAAAGTTTAACTTTATGTGAATGGGGACTGAATTAGATTTGAGCAAATATTCCATACAGTTTTCTACTCAGTGTACATTAATAAGTTACCAAATAATTTCCATGTCACTGTTTTTCACAACAATTTTTCTCCTGTTACCAAAAAAAAACAACAACCAACCAAAAACTCCAGTCATACATGCAGGTTGAGGAAAAAAATCATTACAGCTGGTTTTGTGAACCTTTGCAATTTCCTTCATTTCTAGAACACAAGCTGTATTATGCAGAAAGAGCAGTAGAAAAATACTGTAAGGTAATGACTTACTCTGCTTTGATACAAAACACTCATCACTTTCTCAGAATTTAATATGTAAGTTTGTGGTATAATTGGTATTTCCCTTGTAAGATTATGTTTTCTCTTACTGTTTGGTGTGTGTCTTGTCTTTACTAAGATTTTTGTTCCTTGAAGTTTCAGGTCACCATTTTCTAAGCATGTTGGAACAAAACTGCGAGGAATTTTGTAAAATATCTGGTCTACTTTTAAATTTTATGTCTCAAGGTCATAATTCATTGAAGAATCCAAAGCCCATCATCAGCAATTACCGTTTTGCAAATATTTCCAATCTATTGAATGTGCAAAAGATGCACCTATCTAGATGTCTAACTGGCTATGACTCCAAATACATAAATTTGGAGTCATACAGTTGCAGTATACTCTGAATAACTGTGCTTTTTTATTTCTCTTTTCATTTGTACTTGAAATGGTAGTTCAGAGCATCTGGCCATATACAAACATCAATGGTAATAGTGGAAATGAAAAAAAAATATATAAAAGGCCATAATTTTCAATTACATTAGATACATGAAAAAGTAAATATTTGCTATAGCTTTCTTTTCTGACTCTTTAGGAAAAAAATTGGCCTTGACCTAAAAAAATATAAAGATTTGAGTATATTGGACATAAAAATGGTTAAGTGTAATGCCCTGAAGTTTCTTTTTTTGACTTCCCGCTTCAAAGTAGTTGGCTTCAAACATGAAATGATGGGCATTACATGGACTTAGTTTTTTTAATTTGTGCTTTGAGAAATTGCATATTCCAGTTTTCATTATTTTATTAATATTTTTCTCCTGTAGATCTGAAATGTCATGTTCTACAAATACGAGGGAGACAGAGAAAGGCTCTTGCCGAATCGTGGGGATTCCATTTCTCTGTATTTTTACTAACAAATACAGGCAGTTGGGCCCTGCTCTTATCATGATGTGGTCATTTTACCACTTACCAGTCTGATATTAGGGCAGCAATGTCTTTTTTATCAATACTTACTGTATCTGAAGTGCCAAGCTGCTTGCCCTGCCATAAACTAATTCAAACTGTTGTTTTCATTTTGAAGTCATGTAGTGTCAAAGAAAATCGATACGTATGTGAAGTGTGTCATGTATTCTTCAAGGATTAGTGTCATTGTGTATTCCTGGCTTTCTTCTATCCTAAATCAGACATTTTGTTCCAGGATTAGAAACTTGCTCTGGCAAGCACATGCACACATGTGTGTTTGTGGTGCTGTCTCTTTGTGCTGCTTTGTGATTCAGCCTCCTGCTGCTGCCTCCTTTTTGTGCACTTCTTAATGTTTTTTCCTTCAGGAGGAGTTTGTTCTTTTGCTTCATGATGAATTTGAAAATAATCTTTATCCATTCAAAATGGCTATGTGTCTGTAGAAGGTGGTTTGCTTGCAACAAGTAATTTAAGTTCCTTTGTGTTCTTAGAGAGAAAAAAGGCAGAAAAAATATATTAGATCTTCATTTTTACAGTGGATAGAGAATAGAGAGATTGGTGCTGCTATGAGAGGAGTGGCAGCCCTTCCCACTGCACTTGTATTGGGCTGGTCTGTAGAATTAGTACTCATTTCTTCCATCTGTTCTTTTGGGGCTTGTTCAGTAAGAGTTTCAAGAGGGACATTTTTAGACAGAGAATTCACACTTCTATATAGAATTGTTATGCATTTGAATCTATTGCAATCTAATGTAGAAATTTTATTAAATGTGGGGAGAAGTAGGTGAATTTGAGTCTCCTCAGAGTCAGGGGCAGGTTGGTCAGGCATCTGCTTCAAAATGCTAGGATTTAAGGAAAGCTTTGAAGTCTCCATGGGCTGCAGCTTCACAGCTCTGCTGTCAGTGGTTCCCAGAGAGCAGCCGTGTCTGGTGAGGGCATGAGGCAGAGCCTGGGAAAGCAGGGACAGCAGCTGAACTTCAGTACAGAGACACCTGGAATGTGGCTGCTGTTGTTTGTGCTTTGGATTCCGTCCCTGGCAACATTTGACTTTCCTTAGTCTGAGAAGTAAATATGTGACTCAAAAAACTGATTTGAAAAGTATGTGAGACAAGGTTGATGAAAGCCATTTACAAAGCTTTTACAAAGATTGTGTTTAGGGCTTACTAATCAGAACTGATTTGCAACAAATTAAGAGAATTTTGTCATTTTTAAGGGAGTCATTAGTCTCATTGTCAAGTTTGGAAAGTTCATTGTAGCCATGTGTTTAGCTTCAGGATTATAAAATATTAGCCAAGTTCCATCAGAGAAGGTTGTCTAGTTTGTTTTGAGCACTAACATAGAATGGTACATAAAAAAGGTACATGATGGCAAACTTTTCACTGCTACAACACATTTGTATGGTCCTATTTTTTTACAGACCTCCTAAAACAGCTTTCCTGACTGGAATATGCATCTTGTAAATACAGCAGGTGGAGAGAGGTTGCTTCATACAAACTAAATTACTATGCTATGTTTAAAATAATTAGATAATGTTTGCCTTTTAAACCAGAAAAAAAACATAATTGATGGGGTTTTTATAGGGAATGGGGCATGCATTCCCTTATGCTTTTAATGCAAATGTGCTTATAAACAACTGCAAAAATCTTAGCTAGAGAGCATGACAGAGCAGCTCAGTGAGTGCTACAAGGTCCCACAAAGACAGTGGGTTTGGAATTTAAATTTTTCTTAAGTAAACATCCTTAACTGGGGTGGCTTGAGCAAATCTGACTATTTCAAATATAAATAAAGACAAAACAAAAACAAAGAAATAAAGACAATTATCAGAGATAAATATCTAGCAAGGTAGGTTTTCTTAAGGTTGGATTTTTGGATTCAGTCCATACCCTTCAGCCATGTAATGCCAGTCCCTTAGTTTTCAGGTACTGGGTTCAGCAGGCCTTCTTATTAAATTCCTTCTGTCTGGCATGTAAGAATAATGAAATATTGACATGCTAAGGGCAACCAAATCTGTAAAACAAGAACCTGCTGTGCAAGGACACTGGAAAGAAGTAGAAGAGTGCGGAAAGAGTAACATTTCCCTTCAGGTGTCTGATTTGTATTCTCAAATAAGGTTAATATAATTATTAAAAAAAAAAAAATTATCTAAATCAGAGCATTGTGGATTTTTAGATGAACTGGCTCCCAGGACAGTAGATTGGCAAAATGTCTAGTAGAAATCAGACCCTTGATGTAGAAGAATATTTGGGGGGTTTTTTTCTCCTTTTATTTAATACCACTGTATCTACCTTCTTATGTAGCTACTCCAGTGCTAATTGGTATCAGTTTAGGAGTTTGCATCCTAAACTGTATGGTTTTCTGGAAATTACGCCTTTTTTTCAGGGCAATAAAAGTTGGGGGGGGAGCCATCTCTGCTTGCAGGCCAATATTTCAGTCAGAAGAACAAACAAGAATGAAGTGCAGAGCTCAGCATCATAGCTTAAATGATCATTTAAGGGTAGGTTTGGAGTGGGAGCATGGCTGATGACCTGGAATGGCTGCAGGATGGGGGTGCTGCTTTGGCCTGACTGGACAAATAGTTCCAGCAGAGAGGGGCAGAGTGGCCAACGGGAACAGGAGGCACCAATGGTGTGGTCAATGTGAATCAGAATCTACAAATTCAGTGGAGTAGTAACTCAGCATTAGCAAGAATATTAAAGCAGCTTCCTTGTGGGGAAATGTGTGTTGTCCACCTCCTGCAGAACTACTCAGCCCAGCTCCTTGAAAATTACCTGTTTGAAGTTGCTTCTTGTGTCTTAAAGGAATCTTTCAAACATAAAATAATAAATACTGAAACAACTTCAGTAGTAAATATAAAATATAGATAAATTACAGTAAAAAATACCAGTATCAGATGGAATGATTATGAATGAGATTTTTCTTCAGTTTCAGTAGTTAATAGGTTTTTTAATGTTTTGCAGTTTTTCCTCTCATTGAGGCTGGAGTGGGGTGTGAGTAACTTCACAAGAAATTCAAGCAAGCTAAATGTTGGTTATGCATAAAGGAAATATTCATTAACAAAAGAAAGTCATAAATATCAGAAGCAGTGGAACAGCTGTTTAGTACTGATACTTTTCTGGAGCAGTGGCCCACTGGAAGAGGTCTCCTGAGCAAGGACTGGACAACAGTGGAAGGAGATAAAAGCAATTGAACATAGGTGCATAATGTAATAAAGACTGTGTGAATTGTTCTTGTGTGTACCAGTTCCATAGTATGGAGTTGTAAGGGTCCATAGGAGTCAAGGAAGGAACTAGAGCTGAAAGAATGTGTCATGAGAGAAGGGGTTGAAGAGATCAGTGAGCTTTAAATTGAAGAAGTAATCAATATGAGGAGATGTGGAAAAGGACCATGAATTGTAACCTTTAGTTAACATTAGAGACACAAGAAGAATATTCAGTAAAAGGCAATTAATTAAAACAGAATCTCAAATGCATTAGTAGTTTTAAAATATGTAAAATTATTGAATAACTAAGATATTCAATAGTGAGAATATCAAAACCACCCTCTCTGTCCAAAAAAATCAGTATTCCAAGTCTGCTGATGGTCAAGGATGGATGTATAGGGAAAGGAACAGGTTAGATCACACAGATGGTGCCTTTTTCATGCTTGAAGCAATGACATAGAGCTGAAGGGCTTCACGAGCTGGACACTGTTTCCATGTGTTTGTGTTTGATAGCTCTGTTTGGATTTTTCTCTTACCTGTATATTTTTGTCATCCCACTTACGCTTTTGGCTTCCATGTTGTGGCAGTGAGTCTCACAGTTGTAATTATGGTTTACGTGATGTAGTCTGGCTTTTCCATTTATTTATTATAGACCTGCTGCCCTATTTCATAATTTCCTTGATCTCTTAACAAGAATACCCCGTAACATTGAGAGAAACTTTTTGAAGAGAGGGCCAGTCCTGACACAAGGCTGCCCCTCTGAGGCTTTCTCTAATTACTCCTGGGTGGGTTCCTTGCTCTCCCTGTAGGAGATGCAGTATTTACTGCTTGGCTGTCTCCTGCTATAACAGCCTCTGGACAGCTGGTGAGCTCCATCCCGGCCATGACTGCTGTGTCCTTATGCTGGATAAAGTTGATTCCTGGATGTTTCAAATAAGGTGCAAATACTTGGAACAAAACACTTTGCCTGTTGAATACACAACATTGCACACACTTCTCTGTATGTGCTAGTGTGTAGTTTTCAAGGTGCATATCCTGGGCCCTGTCTAGAGCTCAGTGGGAGAATGGGGTGTTTGTGGTTTGCTTTTTTTAAAAAAGTCAGCCTTCCATCCCCCATCTCACACATGTCATAACAAGGCAAATGCTGTGTTATCCTGCTTTGTAGGTGAAAGCTTGGTGTATGCTTGCTGGCCCTCACTCTTAGCTGTTCACATGCTGTAATGACCACAGAACAACTCGGTTCTGGGGCCCAGAATATTAACAGATCTCTCACTAGGTGAGAGATCTACTGTTAGGTGTAGTGGGAACAAAATCAGAGACTTTCTGTCAAAGTCACAGGAAGTTCTTTTTAATTAAAAATAGGAAACGATTCCTGCTTGCTGGGCTTTGTGTTCCAAATGTGATCATGTGAAGTGAGGTTCTGCAGTAAGTATTGAATGAATATTCTAATTTTTTCTCCTTTTTTTTGTCTTTTTCTAGGAGAAGCTCTGCCTACCACATCACATCCTAGAAGAAAAGGGCTTGGTAAAAGTGAGCATAACAGTTCAAGCATTGCTAGATGTAACCACAGTGAAACAAGCTTTATTCACATGAAACTACTCTCTCTGCTGTTACCAGCTACACTGTGCCATGAAAGAATCAAAAAACTGCCCATTTTTTCAAACTGCATTGAAAACAACTCCAGTACTCCAAGAGTAGTGTTATGATTTTAAACCCATGTTTCACACTGTACATGTATGTGTCGAACTACAAAGCAGAAACTGAACAGAAACATTTTCTAGAGGAAGTTGGCGCTTCACTGCTTTTATAGCTCACTTTGTACAGTACTTACTAAAACAACCACCTCTCTGCCACTTAAAATCGTGTGGAGTACACAGCTGTCTTGCAGCAAGATACCTTTGTATTACTAAACTAAGAATCACTGTAATCACCTGGGGGAGGGAGAAGGGAGAGTAAATCAGACTGCTACCACCTTAGGTTTTTCTGCAGTTGCTTCAGGCTATTGCCTTTTAAAAATATCCAGACATAAAATATTTATATTAATATTATTTATTAGTGAGTTGTTATTCATCCTTTGGATGCAAAATGTAAATTAGGAAACTGTATTTTATTACTGCTTTTTTTGTGGTTAAACACTTTATTTTAATATAAATACTTAGTTATTTTTTATTCTACTTGGTGTGCAGTAGCTCTAGATCTCCGTAAATTGTATTTTCTAATATGTAAGATAAAAAGCAAACAAAATAGGTGCTTCTATTAAAAGAACAGCTAGCTGGAATGGCATTCTTTATTTCTTGAATCTGTGGAACATTGGTAAAAAATTGTCTGCATTCCATTGAGTTTCCTACATTCCAGTAACCCCTCTCCCCTCACTATACTAAATTGGCTGAAAGTGAGAGCACACCCATTTTATTTGTATATAGATGTTTAAAACAAAAAACAAAAGGAAATATGTAAACTTGAAAAATAAATGTGAACAAATATTTTTGATTGCTTATTTTACTATGCACAAGACATTTAACTTTTGCCACAACAAAATGAATTATGTGCATTAGGATCATGTATCTTGAAATGTAATTTTGCACTGTAACTTGATTTCTTTTAAAGATTACAGCACTACAGAACAAATAGTCAAAAATAGCACAAGAACATTAACAAGGTTCACCAGGTAGCCAAAAAATTAACTTGTTTTCTTCAGTGATTTTGTCAAGAGGAAATAAAATAATTGAAATTGGCAGTCTCAAAGACCTGATCTTCCAGATCCAACCTGCCTGGGTACAGTGTTTCACTTTAAAAGTATCCACAGAATTAAGCACAATGTTCTGTAGTGCACATTTGCAGCATCAGACCTCTACTTCCACGTCAGCAATAGGAAATAAAAGTTCTCCTTATCACACCTTTCCATTTTTCAAAGAGATTTTTAAAAGCATAATTTATTATTAAGACATCAAAAAGTTCCAGCACAGTGGTTCTTCTGCTGTCTGGAACATCCCATTTTCATTCACACAAGAAGCCAGTGATGGGATTTGGGCAAGCAGGACGGGGCAGCTGCACGTGATGAAAGGGAAAGCTGGCTGGGGCCGCACAAGCAGGGACTTTGAAACGTAGAGTGGCAAAAAAAGAGGCAAGGGGTAGGAGCACTAAGTCTTTAAGCACGAGGGCGTGTCGAGAACTGTTGTAGGAAGGCTTTTGGGCAGAGTGCTGCACGCCTGTCCCTGCCCTCTCTCGAGGCAGCTGCATTGAAAGGCAGCGAGCAGCGGCTCAGCTGAGCCCCGGCCCCGGTGCGTGAACGCAGAGCTCCCTCTGCAGCACCACCGCTGCTCACGGGAGGGAGGCAGCGACAGCAGCGTGCCAGCAGGACTCACCAGGAGACAGCACGGAATAGCCAGTTACTTCAACCAAAGCAAAAACGTTTATTTTATAGAGGGAACATTGACTTAAATTGTAATTTGATTGGCAGCTAGCATATTGTTTCCTATAAAATGTACTGTGCACTTTAACACTAAAAGAAAATGTATTTTAATATTTTACAGAGCTGCACAAATATCTGTTTTGTCAAAAAAGAATGAGCAATGTAAAGAAAATAAGTTTTCAAGTCAGAGTTTATCAAATTTTAGAAGCATTCAAGGATCAAGTATAAAAATAGGAATATTGATTTCTGCATCTTGAGGGATAAAATGCAGGTTTCCTGAGTATTTTTTTACAATGTATATATGGCAACATGAAGCTTTGTAATTATTATTTTGACAAATCTTGTTTTTTCATAATTGAAATTTTGTTTTTCTCCTGATAGTGTCTTTCAGTATTTGCTTGAAGTTGGCTGTAAATAAATAGCTCTAAGTATTTTGTAATACAGCTTTTTTTATGCAGTCTTAACCTGTACGGCTAAAAAGAGAATCTTCATGATCCTTTGTACAATATTTATATGTGCAATAAAACATGCATGGTAAATCTGTAATACCCTCCGCAGTGAACATAATGTATATAGAAAATCTTTACTGTAGTTACAATTAAACTATATTATTTGCAGAAACCCTTTAATGCCTATCAGTGTGACTGATGATTTCTTGTAAAAGGGATGGTACTTGGAGAGCGCGACACTGGAAATGATGGGTTTGGGGATGGGGGAAGATGATTTGATGCAAATGAAGGAAGTTTGCAGCTAAAGTAGGTGTAAGATCCAGCTGGTAGCTGTTGGGTACCTGCAGTGTTCTCCCTCCTGCCAGTGTGGCAGTGAATGATCTGCTCTCTGCTGCCAGGGCGGGGCCTCCTTCAGTTTGCTCCTGCTCACACTTGTGTGTGAGAGTTGTTCATTTTATTGCTAACACTCCTCTCTACAGGGCAGCCTTTTCTCCTCCTGAAATGCAGAGGTTGTTCTGCAGCAAACAAAACTTGAAGATTCCTTGATAGCATATCCAAGTGAATATAGTGACTCCAAGCAGTAACGCCTCCAGCCCTGGGGGTAACCGAGTGTGCCAGGGCTGTGCTCAGCTGCTTTGCTGTGCCCCTGGCTGCAGAAACAAGGAGCAGGTCACAGCATGCAGCCTTCTCTTGCCCATGCAGGTTTCTGAAGTCATCCAAGTACAGATCCTCCTAGATTCCTAGATAACAGAGTGTCTTTACCTTAGGGAACAGGTGACTTTATGGGCTGTACTTTTCCATGTTGGACAGGGGATTTTGGAAGCAGAGGATCTTTCTGCAGTAATTTCCTTTTGGAGAGCTCTTGCAATGCACACAGTTGCATCTTCCCAGCCTTCTGAGCTTACTTTATTTAATAAATAAATGATGCAAGACGGATACAAGTCAATGCATAATTTAAGGCTGTCACCAGCACCAGCACTAGCCTCCCTGTAACCTAGAATCTAGCAGGAGCCAGAGACATAGGAGAGCATTCAGCATTGCTTAAAAAAAAACCCATCCTAGACCTATGGTAGCATTTCCTCTGGTAAGAGTGAGTCAGGTTTGAGCAATGATTCAGGTCCAGCTGAACCATGAGAAAGCTGAGTTTACAAATGATTGATTACTTGCAGCTTGCTGGAACCATCTGTGTTCTTGTCCAAGGTAGCTGGCAGAATTATACAACCAAGAGCTATTTTAGATCTGCAACTGTCAGGACTAAATTCTGCCATCTTCTGTAAAATAAGCACACTCGATTTTAACAATGAGATCAGATTATCTAGATAGCAATTGCTTTTTTCACATCTATATAGCAGTTTCCTCTCAATCCTGTCAAATCTAAGATAGACAGTACAAGTCTTTCACACTCTTAAGAATCAAAGGCAAGTGGAGAAAAAAATCCTTTTTACTACAGACTGCTTCCTTCTGATGTTTTTTAAGAGGTCTTTTCTATAAGTAGCATCCATGAAGTACTCCAGATCTTTTGCTTGATAATGCACAGGACAGTAAATTACTCTGCACAGCAGGCTTTCGTCTGCATTCTCCACCAGACTTGGTCCTTGGAAGGTATTTATGCAGGCCAAGGAATAACACACCTACCACTTCACATTAATTAAGTAGCTTGATTAGCTGTGCCACTAACAACTTCCTTCACCATTAAAGGATGAAGTAAACCCCAGTAATTAATTAGCTCAATGGGCACGCTGTTGTTAATCACAGTCTTTGCACAGTTGCACTAGAAGCTGTCTGCAGGTGCCATGTCCACCCCCACACTCAGGTCTGAAAGTCACTCATCTTCTGGCTTGCATTTTGACCCAAAATGCAGCAGATGTAACTTCATGGTATCAAGAGTTTTCCAAGCATGCAAGAACATTCCCAATACTTACTCTAAAGCACACACATCAAATTAAGCGGGACTTTTATTTTTCTTAGTAGGACAATCAGAGGAGCTCCATTTTACAAACATTACTTCAGCAAATGGTTTTTGTTTAGTTCACCACTATCTCTTGATTCATATTGGCCAGGTGGCATTCACATCCAAATAGTTCAAGCATTGAGGTATTTTGCATGGTGTTTGATGTGATCATTAATAAAGGAAGCAATGAAGAAATAGCTGTGATCATAACCCTAGAAAAGAACAACAGTAAAGAAATCAGCAGAGAACATACAGCTCATGATAAAGCAATCATGCTAAGCTTTCTTAAAGGAAATGTATTGACTCTCCTGGTTTTATCCATTTTACAAATTACCTGGAATAGATATAAAAATGGCAAGGGATATGTAACAGGCTAAGTATAGATGAGCACTAGGAGGCCAAACAAACAGTCCCTTAACCTGCCCAGGTGTGTGCCTGTGAGCTGGGGATGGGTTGCAGCAAGGGTCAGCTGCAGAGTGAGATGCAATCAGAGAACAGTTGCCCTCACAGGCACTGTTCTTCTGGTAAAACACAGGGGGGATATGGAGAACACAGCCCAGGTGTGAGTTACTGCTCCATCACTGTGCTGAAATGCCACCCTCTGGCCCACGCCCCTTCATCAGCACTAACTATTTTCAGGTGCAAGGTTTATGATAAACCAGGGAGGACAATCCTTCACTCTCCACAACTGGGCTCCTCACTGGGTCTGGGTGGAAATTGCCAGTGGCTTACAAAGACTCCAGTGCTCTCAGGACAGTTGTTCTGAGTCACTGCACTACAGGAAAGAGCCATCCTTCCACCTGGGTCTTTACACGAATCTAGGATGTCAAACAGTTCCACCCCTTCCCTAATTTACACAAACACATGCAAACTAAATCACGAAGTTTTATGGTAAACATGAAACCCACAGCACAGATAAGGGATGTGTCACTTTGGCTGTACAGTGACGGTGATACTCGTTAAAAATGATTGATGCTGTGTCTTCAGCCGAGCGCCGGCAGCCGAGTCGCCGTGCAGGGATCGGCCTGTCCAAGCTGGAAGCACCACGGCACCTAGTGGTGGAGCGCGGCTGAATCGCGCGGGTGACGCACACCCTGAGGGCTCCTGCGATGGAAGTGTCACCGCTCACCCTCCTCCTCAAAGGGCTGGGGACAAACCCACAGTGCGAGCATGCCTGTCCCCTTACAGACACTCTCCTCACCGCCTGCTGTGCAGAACCACAAAGCACAAGCAAGGACTGCAGAAGCAACTTGCCTGCTGCAGCCTGAAGACCACTGGGATTTTCCGCTCGGTGCAGGCAGCGATGAAGTTATCAGGCAGTAGCTGGCCCGCGGACAGGAACTGGTCATCTTTGCCTTGGTCAATCAGGATGTCGAGGCGAGAGCCCGAGTAGGACTTCACAAGCTGTGTAGCATCGTATGCCTGCAGAAATGAAAGGGCAATGACATCCTGTTCCACAGGCTCAAATGTTTCAGTTTGCCGGCCATGAGAAAAGAATGGCACCGAGAGTCCTGGGCAGCATTGATCAGGACACCGAGCTGCACTTAGGAAGAACAAAAAACCAGGGAAATTCTAGGAAACTGAAAAGTAATACTCATTGCTTTAAAAAGGGCAAATATATGAGCTAGGTATTTACCAAGTACTAATTCATACCCTTGTGCAGACACTAGATCCTGCCAAAGAAACTTGGTGTCTTTGGTGCAATTATTCTGGCAGACAAAAGTCAAAACACAACTATGCTCATGGGAAGGCATTTAACCTGAAGGTTACCATAATCATTTAACCAATAAAATTTTGGTTTGACTGAGAAACCAAAATTAAAAACTCTAAACATACATGTATCAAAATGTAATTATGGTGGGGAACATGTTACCCATGGAGTCCTGTGCCTATTACATGCTCAAAATAAAAAACTCCTTTTAAAAGTGTTTAAGGCTTTGGAGAAGATCAATCGCCAATGGACAGCTGAATCCAAAGTCCTACACCAAGGCATCAGAGCCATCCTTCCAGGATGCCACCAGATCCAGAAATGACACTATGATGGAAACGGGATCTTGGGCTCAGCCCAACACTGTGGCCACAGTATCAAATTATCCTGAGCATATCTACATGGCAATTTTAAGCCCAAATAGAGAGATCAGAGGTTGTATATCTGTGCCAAAGGCAGATCCAAGTCTGCTCCTGATGATTGCTGTTGATCTATTGGACTAGGTTTGCAGAAGCACCCCAGAACAAGTTAATGGGACAGAAAACAGGTTTTTGGGCAGTTGTTTTGTTTCACAACAAATCCATTACATTAAGTCTAGGCAAGTTTAATTGGTGGTTTCTAAGTAAGCAAACTACTCTATTAACGCTTAGAAAAGTAGAGTACACTCTCCAATCAGACCTGGAAGTCTTCCTAAGACATACTTTAATCCAATTTACAAGGGAGTGAACTGCAGCTTGTGCTTATTTACAAGGAAATCTGAGTACATGGTCACAGTGGTCCCTTCTAACTTAATTATAGAAATACAGTTTAAGTTGAGATTAAAAATATGGAAGGATTGTCCAAATAATGCAGCAACCATGCAGACAAACCATGCATTTTTGTATCTTAGCCATTCATATACTACTACTGATAGCTCAAAATTAAGGCCCTGGAGCTAAAACCTAACTTTGTGTAGTTTAATGCTGTTCTGCAGGATACCAATTTCCAAGTTTCCAACAGGCTCTTCCTGGAGACCTCCCACAGGCTGCCCCTGCAAGATGTCATGAATCTCATCAGTCTGAACAGTTTGCAGCAGTCTCTCTCTTCAGGCTACTACAAAAATACACTGCTTGTAATTGTTCTCAGCCCAGACTTTTAAATCTTCATAAAACTGAGAGGAAGTAGCTGATTTGATGAGAAACCTGTATCTCATTACATTTCCATAAGGACCATAAGGCAACATCAAGTCACTCCTGGCCAGAAACAAACAATGCTTTTCTGTGTTTTGGGGTGCAGTAAAACAACAGTACCAGCTCACGGGCACTCCAAAGGTTTTTTCCAGGCTCCTGCTGTGATGTATTTACACATCACTCATCCATCTGTTATTAAAGAATTGTGGCTGCAACACATACCTCCCATTTGCTGGCATCTGGTCCCAGATATCCACCAAGGGCTTTCTTCCCCCACTGACACTGAATTGGGTTGCAGATAGGAGCAAATGCTGACACAGACTGTTCAGAAAGACAGCAGCAATAAAAACATAACTGTGTAACAATGAACTACAGCAAATGAAACTATTTATACATTTAATGCTCTCAAAGAACTTTTCTTCCCTTGCATCTACAGAAATCTATATAGGCATTAGTATACCTCATATAAGCTATACTTCATCTTACTTTGTACTTCCCAGGATTCTTCAGAGCAAGAATAAGAGCTCCATGACCTCCCATGGAATGCCCAAAAATAGACATCCGTTCAGGGTCAGTTGGAAAATTGGCATTTATTAGTTTAGGCAGCTGTAAGGGAAAACAAAACCATAATAAAAATGTTAAAGCAACTTTATGTTTAAGAAAAAAAGCACACCACTAACCAGCTTTTAATGCCACTGAAACCAATGGCACATCTCTGGTTCTAGCCTGACATTTGTGATCATGGCCTGACAGCAACTTGAAGGTGAAAGTGAAATCAAAAGGAAACAGTTCTGCTGATAATAAGTAACTCAAAGTATCTCTACAGAAATTTCCCATAACCTTGTAACACAGGATGTGGGAATTTCCTAGCACTGAGCCACATCCCTTTCTTACCCAGCAACACCAGGAGAACCCAGCAGTGAAGTTACCTCATCCTTTATGTAGGAATACATCCTGTAGTTTGTTTTCCAAGGATCTTCAGTGGCATCCACATAAAAACCAGCACCAGTGCCAAAATCCCAGCTTTCATCCTCTCCTTCAATATTGCAGCCACCTAGCATGAAGAAATCTTTCCTTTAATACATGTCCAGAATTGGAGAACCTGCCACACAAATGAGACTCGGGACACAACTTTCTCAATCATATCTCTACCCCTCCAACTATAAGACAATTAGATTTTAATTCATAAGTACAATGTTTTCAAGTGTTATTTCAACACTTTCAAAATGACACAAAATACCTAGAGATATATGTAATTTCTAAATAGTGTCAGTATCTCCTCATAAATACAGCATATACATGTCTCCTAAATTAGTTCTGCAAAATTTTGTCCAATTTACCCAGGAACTTAATCAAAAGTTGGCACTTGTTAATTGGTGCTACCAGCTTATTTCAGTCATTAGATCTCATCCTATCAAGTATAAGAAACTGTGTGAGAAACAAAAGAAAATTTCATTTTCCCCAGAACGACAGAACCATGTATCACCAAATAGTGTGTCCAAGCTGATTTATGTGCCTTAAATAATGCCTGCTACATCCCCCTTTTTAAGATTCTCCAGAAGAATAATTCACTGTTCCTATTTCACACCTCTTCTGCAATTCATTTCATTGCTCCCACCTATAATTTCCATGAAACTTAAATAATTTCTCCTTTGAATAACTGCAGGATTGTATCCTCTTTTCGAAGGATACACTTTCAAACTAAATTTGCAGATGTGTTCTTGAAAGACAGTACACCCCATCCAGTCCTCCCTTTGACTAGTCTGTGATTTACCAGCCTGGTTTGCAGAACAGGATGTAATAGTTCAAGGTATATGTGATAGGAATGTTTTGGAGAAAGAGAGGCCATTATTTCCTAGTTTCTGCAATCCAGAATTTCATGGGCTTTTACCATGGTCAGATTACACTGCAAACCCACATACAACTCAACAGTTTCTTATAATTTGTGCAGAGATGGCTGCCACAGTGTGAAAATCAATCAGATTGGTACAAAGATCAAAGTTGACTTTGCTCCAGTGACATGTCCTTGAACACTGAGGGATTCTGTCACTTAACAGTCCAACAATCACAGGGACTGGGGTGTTTAAACAACCTGTTGGATGTAAAAAGCCTATCTTCAGTACCCCAGAGATGGTCAAAAACTCAGAGAGCCCTGCCAGGCAACAAAGGCATAATGCTCATTATGCTAAAAAAAACTTACAGGAAGCCTTGAAAAAGAGAAATATGAAAAGGAATCTGCATAATATTGCTCAGTATACTTGTCTGGGAAAAGATATCCCTTCAAAGTAGGAAAAGTAAAGTCTATCAAGGCCTGACAGAATGTCTTTAATGACAAGTATTTAATGATTTCATGCAGTCTTTTTCCTCATCCAGATACATCTCTTGGCTCCTGGAAGGTAATTCTCATGCACTACACAATTAAAATGCATATGTGAGCATTTTCAATTCTCATCTCCTAATTATATTTGTATTGCTTTTCACTTGTTTCTTCAGACAGCTCAAATAGACTTACTGGGGTCTCTGAGCTAAAATTTATTATAATATGAAGCTCATACCAAAACTCATTTAAATAGCAGAGCAATCCTTATCACTTATTAGGCTAAAGGGCAAGAGAGAAGCTGCCACAAGGGACTTAAAAGAAAATGGACAAAGCAATGACCTATGCAAAGGCAGAGACAATTTACACAGATACTACCAAAAACAAGGTCCAGTACAACTACTCAATAGGCAAAGGTTAGTTGCCCATCTCTAGCCTGCAGCAAATAGCAACAAAGTGTGTTTGTTGTTCATTCATTCACAAGTCTTGCTCTTCTGTCCCTCTTCTTTATTAGAAACATTTACATTCTTTGATGACCTGACACAACTTCAAAACCTAGATGTAAAAAATACTATATGGAAAGAACATTGCTTGTTTCCCACACTGCCTGTAGTCAGATGTAACCCACAAAAGTTTAGGAAATATTAGAAGGCTGGCACTTTTGTTTACAGCACTCATGAGACTGTCGCAGAATCCAACAAATATGAAACATAAAACAGTGAATCCCCAGTATTTCCAATAATTGCAGATCTACCATTTTCAGACCTCCTGTACCACAAGCTCAGCCTTATACAAATAACAGCACATCATTTAAAAATCCATTCATCAGTAGTCTATTGTAGCTGCAGGGGAGAAGGGTTTCTACGTTGCTTTTCAAGAATTGTAATCCTCTGGAGGCATGCATTTAATTTGCTTTAGAAGACAGAATACAATTTAGAGCAAGCGTTGCATCTTTATGTGGCAACACAGTTCTGCAGGTTTTATAGCGTCCCAGCAATGCACACAGAATGTCAGCAAGAATTCTAATAACACACATTTCTTGTTTCACTTTTCTTCCCTCTCCTCATCTGTGCTGAACTCTAGAGCCCCTTTGTTCTGGTTTTAGTGCCACAGCAATAAGACTTTCAAATGTCAAACCCTCAACACCCCATTATTAAGAACACACACAATGTAACCTAGTGAACAACACAAGATGCAGAGGTGAGGTCAAATTGTGACTCAGGTGGGCAACACACTGTTCAGCACACTGCAGCACGCCATTCCCTGAGGGCAGAGTGCATTCAGTGCAAAGGCTGTCACCAGGTCTCAGCTGAACTCACGTGGGCTCGTGTCTGGTGCCACCACGATGAGGCCGTGCTCGGCCGCCGCTTGTTGGAACGCAGCTTTCGTTATGAAATTCTGTTCTGTGCAGGTCAGCCCTAGGGAAAGGAAATACCCTGGGTCACCCACTGCTCATGGCATACTGCTTTCAGAACTCCTTTGACAGAAAAGGTTTTGAAAAACAAGGATTCCTATCTCCATAAACATGGAAAATGTTTTCATTAGGCTCAGCAATACTTAATCCACAGAAACACAGTTGCACTGTGCCATGTAGCCACACTAACTCATGATCCAAACCAGATCCATGTGCACCCTGTGTCCCCTGGAGCATCTCAGGCAGGGCACAGTGCCTTCAAGTACCGTGCATCTAAACCCACTGACCACAGGCATTTGGTAAAACTGACACTGGTAACTGCTGACACCTAATCCTGCAACTGCATTTCTCTTTGTACTGTCACCTCAGCTATTGGCCTTACAGAATCACACACGTGGTCTGACAAATTCTACATACTTTACACAGGATAAAGGGCTGTAAGCACCCTGGCTCCAAAACCCACAGCGATACATACCTTTTGTAGAGCAGCAGGTCCCAATAAAATCCCATAACAAATAAATTAACATTTTACAACAGTGTTTCAATTTTTCTTCACTATGCAATTTGAGAGGAGTTAATGATTCTAGTATTCTCTGAGGACAAGCTGCCTAATTTGACTGATGGATTGCCCGAGACAATACAGTTTACATTCAGTAAAATAAATGTGCTGCATGGCTTAGAGCCCTTCAGACAATTCTGATGTTCCTAACTTCAAGTAAAACATTTTTACCCAGCCTACTGTCATTACACCAGCTATTTTGTGACACAGAACACATCTCCACACTAACAGTCCAGTCTCCAGCTTTCTAAACACAAGTCTCAATAAAGCTACTCCTCAAATTACAGAACAGTTTCTGCTTTTTATTTGGAATACAAGGAAGGAAAAGAAAAGGATTTAATTAATTAATTTTTGATGAGACAACTCCACTCCTGCTGCACAAGCCTCTTCAGCCCCTGGCCCTTTCTGATCCCACAGCTAGACATGTTTGTGCTAAGGCAGCTGACAGCACCTCTCTTTCCAACCTCACCATCTGCTTCCTGCAAAGCTGTACTTGGAATAAAGCAGACAGGACAAATGTGCTGGCTTCCACAGGCTCTTTTCACACCTCTGCTCTGTTAGCAGAAACAGTTTTTAAAAACAAAGGAAAGCAGGAGGTGTCCCAATGGGAAGGCCTTACAGGAGAACCTTTATATATATGCTTTGTAACAGAAGGTATGAACATTTTAGAACAAAAGGGTAAAACACTTGGAGCATTTTAGAACACAATCTGGTAGGCTACCCTCAAGCTGCATCCTGATTTATTACAGTACACTCAAACTAAGTGTGGAAACCAGAAGATGAGCTTCTGCAGAATCCAAGAGCTGCCACTGCAGTACCTCTACATTAAGTTTTCAGTAATTGTACTGTGCATTAGTTTAAAAATGTTTAAGAGGGTATTTTTAAGTTTTAAGGCTCATGTTACTTACCTGAGAGCCAATACAGCACAGGACACTTCCCAGTTTCTGCTTTTGGAGGCAAGTAGATTCCAAATTTCATTTTGCATTTCAGTTCTGCACTGTATTAATAAAATACTTCTTGTTATTACCACTACTTAATTAACAAGGTCACTAACATTAAAAGAAGGGATCAGTGGTTCAGAGCATTTCATTTAAAGGGAGATCTGGTCAGTGAATTGTAAAAATCAAATTAAAGCAAGAGAAAATCAATTTTTAAACTCAGCCTTAGACTCTAGATTTGGCAATAGCAAACTTTTCAACCCTGTTCTGAATATACTTAAAACAGAGACTTACAAATAAGCCACATTTCCACAGTGCTGCTAACCAAGAACAGGTTGAAAATCAAATCTTTAATCCCAGCAATATTTAACTTGAGCTTTACCTATCAAATTGCAAAGTAATTTTTACAGAAGAACATCCGCATGACTTCCGAAACGCAAAATGCATAGCATGTGCCAGAAAGGGAGGTTTTCAATCCATTAAGTCTACAGACCAATTAGTTGCTCAATTAATATTAAAGCTTAAAACTATGAATAAACTCTTATCTAAGCACAACTGATAAATTTATTTTTATTCTGATCAATTTTTTAAAGAAAGTTTGCTTTTTTGTACACCTTCATCAAACAAGAATCTATTCACTGAGTCACTGCTCTTTTCCAGAGTGCATAGAAGAAAGAAATCCAGCAGTGAGTGGAACTTTGCACCCACAGTGGTTCTCTGTGCTGCAAACAGGACAACCTGAAGAATGCAGCTTCATTTTCAAAGGTAAAAACACTAGCTTCCCACCTCAGCTCTGCAGCACTAAGTATGCTAGATTATGTTAAACATTAACAGAAACTCAAGAGCACAGCCAAAGTAGAATTAGACATTATTCCTGACAGAAATATGGATATTAGTGAGAACATGCTGTTTTCCTGCAGATTGAAAATACCGACAGCAGTGGATTCACTGCCCCAAGCTAAACATCCTGGTTGCTTTAGTGGTGTTTACCTGTCATGTTCAAACACCTTCTGGAAACCCTCAAAGCATTTGTTGCTGGAAACCTGTTTCAGTGCCATGATTTTAACTGGGAAAAAAAAAAAAAGAAAAAGTTAAATTTGAAAATAATCCTGGTCTTACACATTTTGAGAACAGAAGAGCTGAATACAACTTGGAGTATCTCTGATTAATGTTATTGTTTCTGAGAAGAATTTCCTGCACACACTTTCTGATCTTTCATTAACTTTCTATTTCTCCACAAAAAAGGGACAGGGGAGGCTGAACTCTTGTGAGCAGAATGGGAAAAGCCTACCTGCTTTCCTACAGAACCACATCTCCAATGACCTTTACCTCAGCACTAACTGTGGCTTGCTCTTTGGCTACCAAACAAGCATTCCCACGTGCTGTGGTTTAACCCTGTGCCAGGCTGTTACTGCCACAATTTTACTACACAGGAGAAACACCTGTCCTTCCCTTGTGTGTGACAGTATCCATCCACTAACTACCAGCATACTGAGCCTTATTCTCATCTCTGATGGAAGTTAATTACCACGTTCTTACAGTCTGTGGGACAGCAGAAACAGAGGAGCAGAAGGCTTATTTCCACGGCAAGCAGTATGAAACACACAGGCAAAGGAGAGGCAAGGGAGTTTTAGAAGAGCTGGTAGCACAAGTGTGCTAAGGAAACTTGGGAAGGCTGACACAAAAGCAGACACTGTCAGCTTGCACAGGGCGGGAAGGCCAAGCAGGCAGCTGAAAGGTGAACAGACTGCAGGGTCACAGAATCGCAGGATATTCTGAGTCAAAAGGGACGCCCAAGGATCATCGAGTCCATCTCCCGGCCCTGCACAGCACCATCCCCAAGTGTCACGGTATGTGCCTGAGAGCACTGTGGAAATGCTTCTTGAACTCTGCCAGGCTGGTGCTGTGACCACTTCCCTGGGGAGGCTGTTGCAGTGCCCAAACACCCTCCGGGGGAAGAACCTTTTCCTGATATCCAACCCGGACCTGCTCGGACACAACTCCAGGCCATTCCCTCGGGTTCTGCCACCGGCACACAAGAAAATCCTGAGGGGAACGCTCCATCCCTCCCAGCCGCGCACTCCGGGGGCAGCGGGCAGGAGCACCCACGCCCCGCGGAGCGCCCTCACGGCCGCCGCCCGCCCAGCGCCGCGTTACAGCCGGGCCCGCAGCGAGGCCCCGGNCACCGCCCCCGCCCCCCATGGCGCTGCCGGGCCCGGCCTGCGCCCGGCACTGCCGGCGCCGCGGGGCTGCGGAACGGGACACCGTAAACATCCTCTCAAACAAGGCTGTCTGCCGTGTTTGGGCTTTATATACTCTGAAGCCTAATCAAGAAAGGAGATCTAATGCGTGAAGCAGCGGAGAATAAGCTCTAATTAATGCCCAGGTGCATTAATTAACAAACAATTAAAGACAAATTGCTTGTCGGTAGCGTTGCCTTGTTAATTTTCCTGTTTCAGTGGTCTCAGACCTATGGGGAGGTTAGCAAAGCTTGGGGAGAGGGATGTGCTGCTGAGAGTGGGCACAAAGAACGCAGAATTCACAGGGCCGCAAGGACATTTGGCAGAACTCCTAGGACAGGGAAGAAAATAACAAAGAAAACTCATTAACTGTGCTGAAATCAGCTCTAATTGGGTAGAAGATAATTCTGGTGGGGAGATCGTGACTATTGACTCGCAACCGACTGTCTTGAGAAACCTACCAGAGAATCTGTAATAGTGGACTATGCAAAACAGCATTTCTGAAGTGGCCTGAACTGGGACCACTCCATTGTTGCATTCCAAATGTTTTACTTCTCCTCAGGGTTTCAGAGTTCTTCATAGCAGGTGCCACCAGGCAAACTGCCAATTTAATAATAAATCCAAGTTCTAGTGTAGGTATTTTGCACCTCACCTGCAAGATCACAAAGTAACAAAGATACTTAGCAGTGCTTCCATCTTATGCAAAACAGAGATTATCCCACTTTGTGCTGAGCTTTTATTATTTATTTATTAATTTGCAATTAAACATGCGTATCAGTTGTTGAAAAATGTCCTCAGCAAAGCTCCCTCCTACTTTGTGGTCTTGTACCATGTACTGCATTGGCAGTAACTATTTTTGCCTATAACATTTTGCAGTTCTGACTTTCCCAATTCCACTTATATTTTTGATCTCTAATTCTACCAATGCATAGTACAGACAATTTTGTCCCCCCATTACTTTCTATGCTTCCGCAGCAGGTCCATTTGTACCACAGCTGCTGGACCCCAGACCTGGACCTTGCATCCTGACTTCAAGAGCAGCTTTCCTTTCCTGCCTCTGTAGTTGAATGTAGTTGGTACAAATAGTCTCATCTCAACTTTCCTTTTCCAAGCTGTGTTTAAGTTGCCATCAATCAAATTAAATTATATTTCTTCACTACTCAAGAGGGAACAATTCAGGTTGTTCCTTCCATCTCTGTGTGTGCATTTTGTAGTTCCTTAAATGCTCCCTTATCACTAGCAAGATAATGACCAGTTAGTTATTTGAACTGAACTGTAGCCAGTCTGTTTTCTCTTTTATATAAAGACAGCTGATATTACATACATCTTGTTTTCCCTTGTATCTGCAATTTTTTAATCTGTTTATCTATTGTCAGTATGAAATATGGCTAACTCAGACAGTGATACTGCCTGATACTGATAAGATTTTGATGTGTTCGTGTTCTTCCTATCCAAATCCATTAGATAACCTCTGCCCCATTTACTCCCATTTCAGAGTGATATATTCCAAAGGATTCACCTGAGACCCTACTGAAGAGTTTCCCTGGCCTCCCTACATCTCCATGTCAAGATATCAGCATTTTTTTTATATCTTATCAGTCAAAACTGACAGAACATAAATACATAGGTAAGTTATGTGAGGGCAGTGTGTCAGCCCTCCAGAGAGCTGTTTTCAAGGCACAGAGCTGACACACAGCACTGTTAACAGCAGTGTAAGGCGGAGGGAGCCAAGCTGGTGCAGTCTTTTCTGTGCTATTGTTTAGATCTTTCTGGTACCTTTGGTTATGCACATTTGTTTAACCTTAATTCCATTGCTGTATCCTTTCAGACACTGTCTGCAGTTCTCACCTGTGAATTAATTTTGTTTGCATTCTGCCTATCTTTTCAGATTCTCTAAAAAATACTGGATGTGAGACAAGCTTCCTTTCCTTCATCATTAAAAGGCTTCTCATATGGTACAGCAGGGCAGCCAGTAGAAATGAGGATATTGAAAGAAAAGAATGACAGATACTCACTTTGGAAACTCTTTTGGCTTATGTATTCTTGCTTTATAGCAAGTGTATTATAAAGAATATAATACTTTATTATATTCCAGTACAGCATATATTTCACATCATCTACCTAGAATTTCTCTTGGTGTCAGTAAGAAAGTCTTTGCATTCTGTCAGAAAGGTTTTTGCCTTTTCATCTTCTCTTCTATACTTAGGGAAACATATCATTATGTTCAACACACCCAAACACATTTTCTGTAAAGCTTCCAGCAAGAAACTTCCAAATTGTAGTCGAACAACCTGTATGTCTTAAGCTTATGGCACCAAATTTTTGCTTTCCCATTTTCTTTTTAGTAAGTACAGTCCTTCCCTTAGCCATGCAGCTGGGTATACACTTTTCTAATGTTCTAATACTTTTTGTGATAGTCTGAATTGAGAGTGGTGGTTACTAACTCCCTCCTGCCTGCTTTTCATTCTTTTCTTCTCAACTTTTTGTATGGGATCTTATTGGAGTCCGGTCCAATCTCATCATCACTTTGGTTATTCTGAATTCACACTTCACTGTTGACTTTGCCAAGAGATTATTTGTATGCCATTCTTTTATGTAAAGAACTTCTCCACTGTTCTTTGTAGCAATTGATTATAATTAAATCTTTTAGGATTCTAATGTGATATTTATCCAAATTATCTTAGACTGTCTTATGCCATGCTATCAGTCGTTCTCAAGACATATATTCGCTTGCAATGGTATCATCCCTCAGTGTAGTTCATGCTGGCTGTATTGACAAAACTTGTTTCATGTCTTTAGCTTTTTGAGGGAGAAAGTTTGCCCAGGGAAAGGGAGAATTTAGAATTTTCTGCACAACTATATTGTTACTGATTATTATTTTCCCTTCTTTCTCCATCCATCTATCATACTTTTTATCGCTAGGTGGAAGTTAGATCTGAGTTTCTTTTCTTTCTTTCTTTCTTACACACCCTCACTTTCTTTATCTGTGGACTTTGAAGGCTTTTTTCTACTTCATTATATTTCTTGATTTTGTTATTTCCTTTCCGTTCATTAATGTGTCATTTGAGTCCCTAGGTCTTTTGGGGACAAGGCATTGTCCTTTGGTCTTGCTTGCACTGTAATCCCAGTTACAGAGCTCCCCTGCCTCCTCTTTCACTTGGCTTTATCTTGGATTGGTGCTCCTGCAGCACTGCACCGGGGTCAGGAATGGCCTCAATAGCTCTGAGCTGCTACGAGGCTGAGCATGTTCATAAATCTTCTTTGCAGAGAGGCTGTGGAAAATATATACACAGAAGATTTGCAGTTGCAGAAACAAGTAATTTGTGATAAGAAAATAGAAGAAGTAATATTTTTTTTAAAAAATTCTTTGTCCCTGGAGCAGTTAAAGAACAACTTTTCCAAGGAAAAAAAAAAAACCCAAATCATCCTTCTTTTATTACATCAATGTAAGAAGTTTTAGTAATATTTTCTTATCACTTCAGAAAAATGGAAAATTAAATACATTACAATAGATATTAAATCCAGTAAGGAATATGCTCCTGATAATTCTGACAGAAAGAATCTTCCTCTTAATGTGTTACAATTAAAAATGAAGAAGTCTTGTTTTTTCATAGTGAATTATTTGCATGTATTTCTATTGTGTTTTTGTTTTCCATTTCTTTCAAGTACAGATTAATTTTGAGCCTATGAGGAGTCTGCTTGTTTGAGAAATTTTTCCACATACAGTTTTAAATTTCTCATGTATTTCCTGAGCCCTTGAGGCTGGTATTTTTAATTCAGGTATTCAAGTAAACTTTGATGTATAATTGCAGCTAAGGAAAGATATTGACTGACAGCACTGTAATGGTGAAGATCTGATTTAGCAAATGCCAAAGGACAAATTTAAATTCAATTTAAGCCAATCAATAATATAGTAGAACATTAGAGCTTGTCTTATTAATGGGAGCTGCAAGGAGAGGTGGAGGCATAAATGCCATTTGGTTAGGCTTGTGGCTGCCTTTCCAAGGGAAACAGGCTTTTCTGTAGGTCTTATGAAATAAGATCAGCAACATCAGCTGGCATGCCTTGATTCCTACCTGAACCTTGAAGTAATGCATTTACAGAAAAATTTCTTGGTCTTGGTGGACAGTTCAGGGAACAGACTTGAAGTCATTTATCAAAACTAAGGTTGAAGTAGCAGAAGGAACTTTTATGTGTATCATAAATTCTTCTTGTGAGGATTATTGAAATCTGTTATCTATAATGAGGTGAGACAGAGAGTCATGCAAAATTACAATAAAGGATTACTTTAAAGAGCATGGCTTTTAGAAAAGCTGAGGAAAAGGCAGGAATTTTTTGCTGTCAAAGATGAGTGTGGTAACGTTGGAAAAATGGGCATGATCCCCAGCAGAAAGAATATTTTTTCAATAATATATATGATTCCTAGAGGAAGTACAGGCAATGAAAGGGTCAGAAGATTCAAAACATCATTTTAGAGGAAAAAATAAAAGTACATGCTTATATTGCCCAAAGACAACTAGCAAAAAACTTGATTGATCTGAATTTCAAGAAAAGCTAAGTCGTCTGAAAGTTTAAAAAAAGAATAAACCTTGAAGGGAAGGGAACAAATTTTCAGTCACTAATACAGGGATTATTTAGTTATAATTAGTGTGTAAAAGATGAAGGAAACTAAGGGCAGGTCAGCCTTACCACCACTCCCAGGAAAGTAAAGGGACAGATCCTCCTGGGAGCCATTTCAAGGTATACAAAGAACAGGAAGGTGGGTAGGAATAGCCCACGGGGATTTACCAAGAGCACAGCGCACCTGACCAGTCTAATTACCTTCTGAAGAGAGTCCTGCTTCAAGGGACAAAGCAGGGGCAGTGGAAGTTGTATAGCAAGGGCTTTGAAAGAACTTCTAATGGTCTCCTTGTCTCCTTTAACAAGACTGCAGAAATATGAGCTCGATTAGTGGATAATAAGGTGGGTGGAAAACTGGCTTCATTGCTGGGCTCAGGGAGTATTGATCAGCAGTCCAGAGTCCAGCTGTCAGAGTGAGAGCCCTCAGGGATCGATACGAGGGACAGGACTGTTTAGTGTCTTTATTAATGACCTAGGTGATGAGATGGAGTGCACTCTGAGATATGTAGGTAAGAGAAAGCCAGTTTATATTACTCTCTGCAGTAGCAAAGGTAAAGAGAGAAGAATAATAGATCTTTGGGAAAAGAAGATACTTCAGTTCAGAAACATATTCCAGAGTTCTGGGAAAAAAAAATCTAAGTTGCAGTAAGGAAGGGGCTATTGATAATGTGGTCACTATTGATAATGCATCTCATTGACAAAGAAGGAAAGAGCTTATTGCTACTGACAGTGCTCAGGTCCACAACTGTAGAAAAACCTATGGAAGCAAACCTTCTCACTTGAAGGGTTCACTGTCTACAAGTCAGGAAGGGGGGAAAAATAATTTCTACACTTCTCATGTGGAGAACAGTAATGTTGACTTCCAGAGTGCAGCCATGATGATTATGCTCCTGTGGAAACCTCATCCTTTATTTTGTGCATAGTTATGGGCAGCAATTCCAAATATTTTGGTGGAGTAACTGTTGGACTAGTCTGCTTTTGAATCCTGGGATTTTCTGCCTTTATTTGACTCTGAATAGTTCCATCTCTTTCAAAAAATTTTTGAAGTAGGTATCCTGTCTCAAATGAATTTTCAGGTCCTGTGTGCTGCTTCCAAAATGGCTGTCATTTTTTTCTAATGGGAAGTACCAAAGAGGAATTTTAGGATAATCTCTCTTTCCTTGGATCATTCAGGGTCTCACAACTGCTGCACCTCATCTTGGGAAGTGCCTTTATAAACTTCTTTTGATCTGTATTTTTGCTGGATCTACAAACCTAAAGTAAGTAAGCTTGACTCATTTCAAATACATAAATCTCAATTTATGCAATAACTGTGCATTACTAAATTTTTTTTTTTCCATGGATCAATAAGAATTGCAGATTTCTAGATGTTCTTTTGAAATCTGTTTCACTAGCATTGGAAAGTAGAGGTTTATAGGAAGGAGACCTTCATCTGTGTCTTTTTAGTTCTGGGTTCTGTTCCTAGCTTACTGAGTAGCTTCTTTTGCTGATTTTATCTCACTGTACATTGCTCATCAGCAAATGAGACCCTAGCAACAATTGTCTCTTCCTGAAAACAGTTGTATGCATAAATAAAAGTGAATGTAGTCTGACAGTCACTGCAGTAATCTGTTTAACATGCTTCTTCCCCCATTTTTATCCTTAGGTGTAAATCTGTAAGGTGAAAACCTCAATATATCACAGACTGCTCCCCTTTCGTCAGCCGTCAGCTTTTTGGGCAGATCAGAAGATGGCACAGTTCAATCTACCTTCTCCCAGGGGGTTGTTCCCCAAAAGACCCATTCAGCAAAGAAACTGTTTTCCATCAAAGGTCCCAAATGTGACTGTTAATAGTAATGTAACATGTAATTTCTTTCATGGGGGAAAAAATTATTCCCTATACCTTTTTCCAGGCTTAGCCTTAGCCCCATAAGCCCCAAGTATTTAATTTTGAAAAGCAAAGTTATGTGGCAACATTACTTCTGCTGTTAGTTGGGAATAGAGATATTTTATACTTGTGGAGTTTGATGACTGGGATTTTCTTCAGTAGACAATTCTGAAGGGTAATTCTTTCCATTTGCCTAAAATACTAATTTTAGGCTGCCTCTTTCTCTTTTTCTCATTGCCTCTAGGATCTGGCTCAACTGGCTTAGGCCTGGACATTTGACCAGCAGATCCCAGTCTAAATGATCCATCAAAAAATAAGCTTTTCAACTTGCACACTTTTTTTGCTTTTTCTGCAAAGAGACATGGATCACCCAAATATCTTTGTCATTTTAAATTATTCAGCAGCAAGAGACTTTATAAAACAAGCATGTCATAAATTTGCTTGGAAACTCAGCAACCATCATTTTAACTACTGATTTCTTTGCTTCTATTTCCTGCAGCAGTTGTGTGGTTGAAGGAATATAATTTTTACTGCTGGGTTCCTGAGAGCTGTGAAGAAGTGCTTAAAGATTCTGAGACTCTCAATCTCTTCTACTGCTACAGAACACTTACCATGTAACAGGAATAATAGAAGTAAACTCAGAAAAATGCTAATATTTGTATTGTCAAATACTGTATTGTCAGTGAATTATGACCTAAGAATTTGCAAATAAACTCTTTGAGATTTTTTTATGTCCATTACAAATGCACTTGCAGAAATATTTATGGAAGACCAGGTGTCCTACCTTCATGGTGACAACTGATGATAATGACAAGAAATCATCTTAACTTTTGGGTTTTTTTGAGCCTTTCAAAAGGGACTATGTTGATGCTAATGCAATGCTGACTGCCTTTAGAGAATAATATCTGTAGATGGAACTTCTTTTCCAAACATCTTTGCTTTTATGTCTTGAAGTGCCATATTGACAAGCTAAATGTATTCTCTTTCAATAATCAGTTCAAATTGTGTAGAAACAGATAAATCTGGCAGGGATTTTTCCAAAGAACATGAAAAATTATGATACTCTGGAGTCTACGTAAGTCTAGTAGGACTGAGGTAAAACTGAGTGAATTTGCAGTTCAGGGATCTTATCTGGCACATTTCACCATACCACCATATGTGGTATGTCACATATTTGCAGCTAAAACAATCTGATTCCCCATGTCTGATAGCTTCTGAA
This sequence comes from Thryothorus ludovicianus, assembly GCA_013397245.1. NCBI lineage: Eukaryota > Metazoa > Chordata > Aves > Passeriformes > Certhiidae > Thryothorus > Thryothorus ludovicianus. The sequence goes on from VZTB01009268.1 coordinate 56,356, forward strand.
AAGTACAGCTTTGTATGCTTTTTTCTACACATTATAAAGCTCGATGAAATCTTAAGATTAGAGCAAGGGCTTGAAGGGATTACTCATTAACAGCTGTACTACTTTGATATGCGTTGCCATTGCAAACAAGAGCCTTCTGTGCTGTAAGATCAATTGGAAGAATAAATTTATTTTGGTTTTAAGACAGAGAAAGTGAGAACTATTAAAATCCGCTTGGGGTTCTTATGCTCTCCGTGAAATAAAATACTGACAATAGATGGCACTGTGGTCCTGTGACCCGGGGGTTATTTCTGTCTCTGTAGCGGTGCCCCTCTGTTTGCGCTGCGCTGGCGGTGGGGCTGACCCGGGATGGGCACCAGGTGCCCACCAAGCTCCCACTCCTCCCCTCAGCCAGGCTGGGCAGAGGAAACACAAGGAAAAGTTCGAGGGTCGAGATAAGGGGAGGAGATCACTTACCAATTTCTGTCATGGACAAAATAGACTTGACTTAGGGAAATTAGTTTATTTTATTGCAAATCAAATCAGAGTAGTCCAATGAGATTTAAAAGCTAAATCTTAAAACAGCTTCACCCCTCCACCCCTCTCCCTTCTTCCTGGGCTTNAACACAAGGAAAAGTTCGGGGGTCGAGATAAGGGGAGGAGGAGATCACTCACCAATTTCTGTCATGGAAAAAACAGACTTGGCTTAGGGAAATTAGTCTAATTTATTGCCAATCAAATCAGAGTAGTCTAATGAGATTTAAAAGCTAAATCTTAAAACAGCTTCACCCCTCCACCCCTCTCCCTTCTTCCTGGGCTTAAGCTCACTCCTGATTTTCTCTGCCTCTTCCCCCGCAGTGGCACAGAGGGATGAGGAATGGGAACTGTGGTCAGTAATTACACGTGGTTTCTGCTGTTCCTTCCTCCTCAGGGAGAGGACTCCTCACACTCTTCCTCTGCTCCAGCTTGTGGTCATTCCCCCTGGAGACAGTCCTCCATGAACTTCTCCAACACGCATCCTTCCCTCGGGCTGCTTCCCGAACTGCTCCCTTGTGGGTCACAAGTGCTGCCAGCAAACCTGCTCCGGAGGGGCTCCTCTCCCACTGCTGCCCAGCAGCTGCCAGGACCCTGCTCCAGCACGGGCTTCCCACAGGGTCACAGCCCCCTTTGGCATTCACATGCTCCAGCGTGGAGTTCTCCCCGGGCTGCCGGGGGATCTCTGCTCCCCGTGGAGCTCCCCGGGCTGCGGGGGGATCTCTGCTCCCCACGGACCTCCCCGGGCTGCAGGAGGATCTCTGCTCCCCATGGAGCTCCCCGGGCTGCGGGGGGATCTCTGCTCCCCATGGAGCTCCCCGGGCTGCGGGGGGATCTCTGCTCCCCATGGAGCTCCCCGGGCTCTGGGGCGATCTCTGCTCCCCACGGTCTGCTCCAGAGACTCCCGGGGAATCCCAGCTCCGGCGCCCGGAGCGCATCCTGCTCCTCCTGCTCCACTGACCTTGGTGTCTGCAGGGCTGTTCCTTTCACATATTCTCACCCCTCTCTCTGGCTGCAATGGTGCAGCTTTTCCCCACTGGCACCATAAGAGTGGCTGCTGGGCTTGGCCTTGGCCAGAAGTTTGTCCATCCTGGAGTGGGCTGGCATTGGATCTGTCAGATATGGGCAGAACTTCTGGCAGCTTCTCAGAGAACCCACTCCTGTAGCTTCCTTACTCCTGAAATATTACCATACAAACCAATGCAGCTTATTAATTTTAATCTTATAGTTCTAGTTCTTAGTGAAATTAATTTAATTGGCTTTTTACTATAGCAAACACACTGTTTCTGAGACCAAGAATTATTAAGCTGCATGTACTTACTGAATAAGTGCCTCTTCATTGGAAGGATGGCTGTCCTTAGAAAAAGAGAATGATTACGATGGCTCATTTTGTACCAGTTTACTGAGATAGTTCAATTCTGCAACATGCTCTTTCTTTTTGTCCAGCAAAATATTTAAAATTACTTTAGCCTTCAGCAGACATTGTACTGAATATTTATGGGATAAATAAAACCAAACCAAATTAGGTACTTAAGACAAACCTCCAGTTTATAAAACAACTGATGACATTTGAATATTTTAATCTGCTTTACTAGCAGTGCAATCAGACAAAACAGTAAAGCATTGAAACACCATTTTACATTAACATTACAAAATACAGCAAATTTTTTCTCTATGTATTTACATAAACAAACATACAGGTATTCAAAATAGAATGCATCTCACCATCTGGCAATAATTACATAAGTACAGTGCATGGTTGACTGGATGGGATAGATACATAGGAATTTTTACCCTGAAGTGTATAAAGGATGCACACCAGCTTAGGATACATGGTGAGCTTCATGTCTTTGGACATTTTTCAGATGCAGTCTTAACAGTAATAAGTGTCAATCTACTTGAAAAATTGATGCTGAAAATTTTTTTCAGATGAAGTGAGTTTTTTGGATGCAGATATGACAGACTGACTCAGCATGCTTTTCCTGCGAAGTAGAGGAAGGCCCAAACCTCTGAATCAGTCTGTATGAATGTCTTCCCTCTTTTTATTAACCTGAAAAATTACAAAAAATTCCATTCCAGTTTGATGCCTAATGAAAATACAGTTTTTTGGAATATGGCAATGTTGCTCTGAAGCTGGTCATATTAAACCATGGTGTTCATCCCAAGCATGGGCCAAGTGCTGTAAATCCTGGTTTAAAACAGCTGAACTTTGTCATCTGTCTGCAGTAGAATGGGTCCATTAATTGCTATCTACTGATGAACAACCTCCAGCAGATTTGGCATGGTGGCTAGAACAAATTCATATCTTGGCTCTGTCATCCTCACTAAGGCCAACTGCACAAAAATCTATTAATGTTTTGATGCAGGGTGGCAGAATCAGGCCTTTCTAAGCTGTCAAAAATGACCATAAAGAGCTGGAGATATTGGTCTTTATCTGCTGTGTATTCTTGGCCTTGAGAAGCTTCTTAGCCAAAAGCTGCTGATGACTCAATAAAACCATCTCTCTGAGTTCTCCAGAATCAAAATGTCAGGCATCAGTTTTCCCTATTTCTAAGCAAAAACATAAGGTGTTATGTTCTCTTCAGCTGTCAATTAATGAAATGCTGTCAATTCTCTTATGTCCAAAACATAGGTTTTACTTTAATAAGCTGGAAAAAAATGATTGTTCAGAGTCATCTTGTAATGAAACTTCAAGCCAGTAATTGAAACCCTCTGTGATTGTAGTGAAACATTCCCTGTCAGTATTTGCAACCTGAGCAATTTGACATTGTGAATGAGGAATAGAAGGTGAAATGAAAGAGGAACAGAGGGCTGGTCTGCTCTGCCACATGCGCAAAATGCAGACAGTAAGTGGAGAGCGTAAGCACTGAATGTGAAATGTTCAGTAACAGTTTATCAGCTGTGAGCTGGTGAAGGAGACTGTGCAGAGCAGCAACTGGACCCTCAGGAGATCTGGGAGGAACTGAGCTCCAGAGAAGTGCGAGGTGCCATATACATCATCCAGGATGCAGGTGGGCTCTGCTCCCTGGCACAAATGGGCAATAAGACCCATGCTGTCTGTCCCACCTACTTCTGTCTTTTGCAAGGCCAGAGAAACTTGCATCAGGTCGGACACAAATGGCAAAAAATGTGATGATTCCCTCCACTGGTGGAAGTCTCTTTGTTTCCTTTCCCCACACATGCAGGTTTAGAGGACTTCACTCCCCTGTCAATATTTATCATATGAAGGCAATCTGTTTTGGTAGCAGATCTAGAGCCTCAGACCTCTTCACACAAAACACCTTTGCTTTTATTACTGCTTGCTTATTCCCTGAGATACCTGTTTCCAAGGGCAAATCCTCAAAACCATCTACCCAGTTGTGGAGTGGAGACATCTGCTCTGTGGGAAACAAGATGGGCATTGTCCTTAGTTCAATGTACCAGATTTAGGGTCAATATCAAACTTGACAGGAAACAGTGGAATGTCACTGTTCCCATCTACTCCTGTGGTAGTCCTCATACACAGCTGCACTTAGCAGATTCCCCCTGGAATCCCTTTTTTGCCAGTGTAACACCCCTCACACAGAGCTGTGTAGGGGTGGGATGTGTGCATAGGGAGGCAGGAGCAGCGAGGTCATTTTTGCTTCTGCTGAAGCTGTTCAGTTTGACTGTGGTGATCAAATGTACCCAGAGGCAGAAAAAGCATATGAAGCACCTGGCGAGCACAGCGTTTATTCCACTTGATTTATCATCAGTTCATCCTAAATGACCAGTTTTGGGGGGAAAACCATGAATGTATGCGAGATGATAGATGACATGCATGGCATTGTCACTGCGAATGGAGCTACAGTGTGACACTTTGTCCCACACATGGAGGCTGAGGTCTGTGGGGTGAGTCAGTGTCACCACGTGCATGCAGAGCTTCTGTGTCACTAGTGCACAGTGGCTCCTACCTATCCCATGTCAGAGGAAAGGGCTCATAAAACTAGCAGATTTAGTTGTACAATATATATGACAATAAATCAATTTCTTGGAAATCAGTCAAATATCCAGCCAACTTTTATGTCTTTGTCTGCCATAGATAGGTACCTTAAGATAAAGGCCTTATTCCAAAGACTCCCACCTGGCAGTCTAGAAAAAGGTTCAGTTTCTCTCTGTCTCTCTCCTTCTTTGACTTAGTAGAAATGTTATTGCTCTGTAAAAACTGAACAGCTTGAAGGATGGATGAAGGTGTTGGAGTTTTGCTTCTAGATGGGCAGTGTTTTTTCTAGAGAAACTGGAATACATCCTGGTTCTAATGAGATTATGGCAGCAAAATTCATGGAATATATAAAATGATTGGATTTAAGCTTTGCATGTGGATGCAGCATTTATATTTCTCCTCTTCAGCAGAGTCCCACTGGCCTCAGTGACATTGGCTTTGATGCCTGAAAGAAAAGAGTTTCATGACTAGGCATGTCTGTCAAGCAATGTATTTTATGTTCTTTATGCAATGAGTTCTGCCCTTGGATCTATGCAGGTGAAATGCAGTGTTGTTTACAGGACCTGCTGTTTTTCAAGTGAGCCCCATTTGTCCATACATATTCATTAAGGCTGAGTCCTAGTAGTGCAATCTTCTGACCATTCCTGAGCAATCTGCCTTAACAGTAATGCAGTGAAACAAGGGAAAACAGCTTTTAGCAACTAACAGTTTTCCAATAATTCTGGCTTTACAAGCCCTAAACCAAAACCAGAACATTCTTCATAATGGCCTTTTTTAACCAAAGAGAAATGATGAGAGAGGGTCTGCTTCATCTTTTACTGAATGCTTTACTCCTGCAAAGCTCCCTCTGACATTACTTAAATCAGACTTTGTTGGAATTGAACAGAGTCATGAATCTGGAAGTGGTGATGAAATTATTTAACAATGTTGTGCCTGGTTTTCCACTGTTGTCTCACTTCACCTCCCTATCAACACCAATGGGAGGAAGCAGGGAATTAAGACCAATAATTTTAAAAACGTTACTTTCGATTTTTTTAAGCTGAACACATAAAATTTTTGAATTCAAATTAACTACAAATCCTGAAATAAAGATTATAAGTGGTGGTGGAAACAGAGGATTATTCAAGTATAATTTACCTTTGAAGATTGTTAATTTGATATACAGAACAAATGGAAAAAGCCCAGGGACATTTCAGGATGGTTACTGAGGAAGAAAAAATAGCATAAAAACAGTTAACAAAATGTCCATATAATTAGTCTCTAGCAGTTTTAATACATTTTGTTTCATACTTTAAGATTTATTTTAAATATATATTAGCAAATGAACCATCATTTTATTTAAAATTCTGTAAAGTGCTCATTCAGTTAATGATAACAAAACTCCATTGTAGCAAGACAAAGTAGCTGGAGCCTACTCTGCAAGAACATCAAAGGACAGCTTAGCTTTCATTTGCAAAGAGAAAAGAAATGTGTAGGTTTCTTCACAGCCCATATTATAATACCAGAAATTGCATTTTTTCTTTAAGAAATATATCCTTTAGAATATTAAAAAAATAAGTTTAATAAAGCCTGTGCTTAAAACAGCCAAAGTACTGTATGAAAAAAAATTGCACATTTGATACCCTTTCAACCCTGCTTTTCATTCACAGGATACTGTGAGGAGTGTATGATGTTGTTGGACAGTCTCTTGAACACAGCTGATTTTCCTAAGCTATCAGAGCTTCTCACAGCAGGTGAAATTTTCAGCGCAGGCACAGTGGTTGTCATGGCAGCTGCTGGCCATCACACCCCACTAACCTTTTCGTTCCCCGGGCGGATACTTCCCTTGGAGGTACCATCTAAACGATGTGCTCCTATCGTGACCGTCGAGTAATCCTTAGCCATCATTTTCGCCCCTTTTTTCAAGCTCTTCATTTGTGCCAGCTGGAGCTGGCTGGAGTCATATGCTAGTGCTGGGATAGTGTTCACTAAAATCAGCTGGAAAGGTTTCTTCTCCTCCTTGTAGCGACACTGGATGTAGCGAGAGAAAGCTGAGCGGTAGGTTTTGTTGAACAACGTGTATACGAGTGGGTTGACGGCCGAAGAAAGGTAACCAATCCAAACAAACACGTTCAGGAGTCCTCCAATGACCTCTTCTTTGCACGACTCCTTGCAAATAACAGCCATCACATTGGTGATGAAAAATGGGCACCACATCACAACAAACAGAAAGAAGACAATGCCAAGGACCTTGGAAGCCTTCTGCTCATTGCTGATGGATTGCATGGTTCTCCTCCCTGAAGTCCCTGTATCTCTGTTCAAGGAGCGCTGAAAGAGTTTCTCTGAGGACAGGGAACTCTGAGGGAGGAAGCTGAATGAAGCAAACTTGGTCTTAGGGCCAATGTCATTCACACATAGCATAGCTTCCTTCTGCAGTGACTTGATAGTTAAAAAGTAAGTGACTACCATGATGGTCAGAGGGATGAAGAATGCCACAAAAGAGCCTACTAGAACAAAATTTTCATCTGCGAGTAAGCAGATGTCTTTCTTAAAAATGTCTTTCTTAAATACTTTGGAGTCATCTTGTAGTCCAAAGACAGGTATAGGCATGGAGATACCTGAAAGTGGATGAGAGAAGGAAGAGGTTAGAAACAATAATGAAAAGCACTTCCAACATCCAAGAAAAAACAAACATCAACCTGTGATCTACCTGTGGCTGAGGTGATCATAGCTATATACATTATCTCAGCCACAGGTAGAACACATTTGTTTCCTTCCAACTTCCTATGACACCTAGTAGCCAGAAAAGCATATTTTTGGATCTTGCACCCCTTTCAATGATCTCCAGACTTGCTTCTTGGTCCCTGCCACCTTGGCAAAGGATTTTATGAACTATGACCAAGATGATACTATGTATTTCTTTGCTGGAGTGGCATAAGAGTGATCTTGGACTGTTTTTCATTGGCGTTTTGGAAGTGTTCTGAATTCTAAATAAACTGAGAAATACTAATTTTAGGAGGAAAGATAATTTTTGTCATAGGTCTAAGAGTAATCTTTCATTGCGTCTTTTCTTGCTGTAATCTCCATATAGTCAACACAGGCTAAATTCTAATAAAACTCAACTTCCCATGTGTCAGTGGCCAGATGAACAACGGGAACAAATGGAGCACTGAGAGACACTGATATGAGGCAGCCTGAGATATAGTTTATCCTGTAGGACTGCAAAAGTCCTTTCACTGTATTTCCAGCTGCTAGAGGTTGCCTTCTCTGTGCACAGCCATGCAAAATTTGTCTTCCCCTGGAGCATGCGTCCTTGGCTTGTCATGAATGGCAACATAAGGTAACAAAGTCCATTCTCCTTGGACTGCTCTGCCTACATCAAACCTACTCAGACATTTCTTCAGGGGTTTCTGCAAATGCTGCTAGAGTCTGAGTAAAATCAAGCATCTGTTTCTTTGGTTGTTGGTTTTGTGGTTTTTTTCAGCATTTGTCTCTTCCCTTCCAAGTGAATGCTGTCTCTCCAAGACAGGCAATGTTCAAAAAATGAAAGAGAGGATGTGCTGTGAAGATAGCAAAAATGGAGTGAAGCAAGGGTTGATAATGCAACCTTGTTTGGATAAAAGCAGCAAGGAGTCTGACTCCTGTGGAAAGCTAGCATAATCTGCGAGCTTCAGTCCTGTTTGCATTTTGGAATAGAAATCCCAGTTGCTGTATTTGGCTTATGAGAAATAAAAACATTGACTAGAGAAGAATTTCTAATGATGTGAGGATGCTGTGCCTTGCTTTGTTCAGTGGATGCCCAAGAGTGTCCTTACTGGTTCACAGAGGGTCACGAAACATCTGCATTTCAATGGTACCTTCCTCTCTCTCTCTCTCTCTTTCTTTCCCTTCTTCCCAATCTACTGCTTAAACTGGGAGCACTTTAAAAGCATAGCCTATATCTTCATTTCACACATATCCAGTGCCCAGCATAACAGTTCCAGTCCTAGAGGAAGACTGTGGAGTACAGGCTCAATACCAAACAAAAATAATCACAGTAATAATAATATTAGATTATTATTCTTTTCAAGTGCTTCATTCTTTTAGTCCTTCTGGAGCTTCTACAAAGATTTTTTTTTTCTGGGAATACTGTAGCTTATTTTGTCTTTGCAGCTTTGAACTGAGTCATGACATCGCCTCAGGCCACTTCAGAAAAGTGCTGTTCTTATCTGCCCAGGGCAGAAGCTGGTGGAAAGCCTGTGGTATTACCCTTTCTGTTTTCCCTGCACAAGCTCTAAATACTTGAACTTGGGCTAGGAGAAGCCAGTGAGTGAGATGCAAACACATGAAGTGTGTAGCATCTCCTGAGTTGAGCTGACAGAAACCTCCAGTGTTTTTAGCTACAGGCTGAAAATGTCGGAGTCCGTCTCACTGAAAGCACAGAGGAAGAGGTCACCATCAGAAGCCAGCCTGTCCAGCCATGGCTGAGTAATCTGGGGTGCTGGACAACTCCAGGGAAATGAGGAATGCTTTGAAGTTAGTTTTCTTTTTTTGGATGAGTTGAAGGGGTGCTGAAGGCATCCAGCACCTCCCAGCATCATACTCCAGCTGCACGAAGACACAGCATTAGTCAGAGCAATACCACAAGTTTCCTGTCTGCTTCTGCCCTGCGCTGATAACAGCGAGGCTGTTTTTTCATTTAATTCAAAGACCTAGTGTGAGCTGCAGAGATAAAATAAACAATGGTATTGACAGAGTAAAAAGATGCTTTTCATTACTACCTTATGGTTCAGCTACATGAGGAGGCATGGGAGCAGAGGCGGCAGCACTGGAAAAAGGAAAATTTTAGCATAATTTGCACGCTTTTTCAAGTAAAGGGCCAAAGTCTGTTACAATTTCTCACCTGAAACAAGAGGAGCAATTCCCCAACTGCTTTGTTTTGTTCTTAGCAGCTTCCAGAGAATGGCATCTAAATTCAGATTTCTGGCTTTAAAAAATGGAAAAGTGCTTCAGCATGTAGCAGAAGGTTCTGCATTTCTTTGCCATTCCTTTAACAAGCACAAAAGTGCTGTACCAGCAGAACTGTAGCAGGCACTGACAGTCACATAAGTTTTTCTGAGTGACCATTCAAGGCATCTTTGCCCTACAGCCACAAGGAAGTGGCCGGTATACAGTTTGAAAACAGCAGAGATACCACACTTTGGTGGCAGTGAACACTGAAGCTGTAAACTGCTTTTTGTGTAACCCCAGTTCAGTTGATTCAGTGCATCCTTCAGATGATATTGTGGTGTTCCTGCATGGGAAAAGTGAATGTCCAGCCCGACTTTCTCCTCTCATATCTCTAAAGAGACTAAATTTACTGTTTCCCTCCTGAAAGGAACAGAATTTGTCCCCCCTCGAGAGTTGTCTTCTGCAGCATAAATATAGCAAATTCCATGAGGACACAGGGACCAAATTCAAAGGCAGTCATATTTAAACAGTCAGTGAAGGAGCTTCCACGTGCAACTCACATCCACTATTTTGATGGGACTTCTAAGAATCATCACATATGGCCAAGAATATCACCAACATGTCACGTTTGGTCAAGATCAAGTTTGTCCTGTAAACCCATAACAAAAGTCCTGGTCTAAAGTTGCATTAGCATTATTGCAACTGACTGTATTAATTCTTTAAAAGTTGAACATGAATGATCTGTTTCACCTGGATAATTCAGATGTACACTCCCTGGTTTACTTGTCCTTGCTTTCCAGCTCGCTGCTCTTAGTGACTGAATGTTTAAGAAGGCACAGATGGTGCCTGTGCATTCAAATGTTGTAAGAAGAAAATCAGCTTCACAAGGAAGGATCATGCAGAGCTACCAGGTAGGGACAAACAGGTGTTTGGGAAGTGAAGCATGTGCCAATAGTAGATCTGGAAGAAACAACCTGGAAGGGCTGTAACAGAACAGCTATTCCACACCCTGCCCATTCCATTCTCCCACTAGCTCAATGTCAATGTGGAAAAAAATCTTGGTGTCCCCTGAGGTCCTTTGAATGGTTTATCTTCCTTGACTTTCAAAAGAACTAAACTGAGGCACATGGAAGCATTCAGCACAGAATAGGAGCATCCATTCAAGCACTGAAGGTACATTAGCCACTCCATTTCCAGTTGGCATTCCTACTTAGAACATTTTCCCTTGTGAACAAGCTGTAAATATTAAGTTCCTCTGGTACAAGGTGGTTTATTTATATGATTTTATTTATACGTGTGTGTCTGTTTCAAACTGTGGATTTTAATAAACCACACAACAGATCCCAAACAATAAAGATGAGTAATAAATTCTGCATTAAACCTCAAGAATTTGGGCATAGTATCAGAATGACAAAAGGCTCTTGAAAACACCAAAGTTTGAGAAGTTAAGCAATGGCATCCATTTTGTTCTCTCAAAAAGCCTGGGGAAATTGACAGAGGTTGATATAGTGGTACACATCACCAGCTTCAGAGGTGTACAGCAGCTATAAAACCACTTTAACTGGACAGGTAAACTGGGTTTGCAGCTACCTTGAGCTGCTGAGACTATCAATAAATCCAAGCCATAATTTACAATGTGCGGGCAGGGTGGCACACTTGGGTTACTTGGGGTGAACACAAGGAGGGGGAAGTGAGTTAATAAGGTCAAGGTACTTTCAGTGAAGTCTCCTTCAAGTGGAAACTGTCAGTCACATGCTTTCACCTCGCATATAACCATTTCAATTTTGTTTAATACAAATGAACATTATTCTGTGCTTTAATAAATGTCCCAGGGTTAGGAACTACCTTTTAGAAATGTCATTACAGTTTCTCAAAAACTTTGGCACTTTTGTTCACCTTCTCATGAGAAACAAAAGTCTCTGCCCCATCTCAGGTTTTAGCAATCACATTGATTCAGACGTACCGGGCCAGCTCATGGGCCACTGCAATGCTGTGACCCTGGGGACCTCTGAAAGGATTGCTGCTAGAGAAGGCCGGTGTCTCCTTCAAGCAGCTCGATATTATCCAGTTTCTTTAGAAAAGCCCATGCTGGTATCTGGTGCCTATTTGTACTCAGAAAATATCTACACATTCAAACAGCAAACAGATGTCCACGTATAACCTACCTGCTACATCCCAAGGCATGTAATACATAGTCTCTGTTTCATGTTGTATAAAAACCTCCTTGTTGCACACTGCTGACACATTATTTCAATATTTTTGACTTAATTAACCACACAAAAGAATATTTATTCCTTTGGGCTACCCTGGTGCCCTGTGTGGATGCTTGTTTGCTCAAGGAACACAAGCCAGAGTGAGCCACTTGTGTGGGCAGGGGGACCATGGACCATGTCCTCCTCTGAGTATCAAGGATGACAGTGTGTCTGGATCTTATATGACTTAAGCATCTGCAGAGGAGCTGCTCAGTCTGGCTTCACATCTCTGGCATTGGACACTCACCCTCATGGTTTTTACATCACAACATTTCATTATTTTGTCATTACATCAATGTTTCCCCAGACTTGCAAACACTTAGCTGCTCTCTGCATGCACCTGGAAATGTTATTCTCCCATTGACTCCTTTCCAGTCATGACAAATCCTTCACTGTGATAATTTTTGTTACTGCCAGAGTAGTGCCAGACATATTTCCAATGCATGCAGGCTGCTGATGGGTGGCAGTGCAGAAGCAGAAATTTCCACCTGGGAAGAGGGGATGTTGAAAACCTCTGTGTGAATTGGGAATCACCATCTGAGGCTGCATCTAGTTAGCATGAATATTAAAAAGCTTCCACCTTCCCTAGTCAGCATGAGACTCCCCAAAGTCCTGGGCTAGAATTTCTCCTAACATGTGAGACCAGCACAGAATTCTTCCCTAGTGGTAGGTATATGTGTTGGCAGAGGCAGAAGCAGATGAGGAGCTTTGTCTCACAAATCCCCACATAATATTTGTTTTCAGATGGATTTCCTCAAGAGCTGTGAGTCACAGTTCTGGGGAGCATCATCTCCTCTCTGCATCCCAAGAGGCTGTACTCACAGGAATGGAATCAGAGTGGGTCCAGGCATTTTCCTTACAACTGCTGTAAACCAAAACTAAACCAAATTTAGTTTTTTATTCAAGGGCACAGATGGAGCTGGTTTTCTGTATCTTTCCCTTGGAACACTTTATATGGTCACACATGTTCTATTTAATGCAAGTGAAAGGAAAACAAATTTAACATCACATAGAGAGGTGCCAGGTAACAGCTGGATTATTCCATTAATTTTGAAATGGCTTTGTTTTTGACAGCTCAGAAAATCTCTAAGGAAACATATTATTTAGCCTAGCAGGAGATACATTCAATTGTTTTTATGTGAGAAAAGTGTGGTAAATGATAATTCATACTATAAATCATCTATTTCACTTTAGAGAAACAAAACCAGGGAAGTCTGGGTTTCCGAATGTTTCTCATTTATGTCTTTGGCCCTGAAGCCTATTTCTTAACAAGAACAAAGATATGTGTCTCCAAATTAATTTGTAGAACTGTGATAATAAAATAGTTATTAACAGGATTAGAGGAGAATTACAGGGAGGACAGTGCAAGAAATGAAGGACAGGTGCCCCTTTTTGACCCAACTGTTTAGAAACCCTGGGCTTCAGCTGAGTTATGAGAGAGGGAGCCTCTGATGGAGTTGCTTTCTGCTTTGATATAATCTTCAAAATGTGCACAGAGCCTGATTTCCTAAAAGCAGAAAGAATCCAACAGCAGGAAACAGTTTCTTTGCTCCTGGCTTTAAGTGCTTTTCCTGCCTATGCACTCCTCAAATTGTCTTTGTTACTTATACTGCAGGACTTGTTTACTCTCTGGTTCATCTCATTTTCTTCTTGGATTTTTCAGGCTTTCTGAGTGTTTGAGGGAGGTACAACCTTTTGCATAGAGCCTATCCCCCAATACAGTCTTTGCTTTTCAGCTAGTGACATTATTTTTTATTTGTACAGAGGCTTCTTCCAAGGTGTTTTTTTGACTTCAAAAAAAAGATCTCCAGTTGTGACAAGTTGTTATCTCCCTGTCTAAGATGGTTACCCTGTCACTACAGGGCATATAGAAGTCTACACTTATCAAATGGCTAAAAATAAACAAAGAAAGGTGAGGAAGCAAGAAGGCACCTGTGATGCACCCTCTGTTTAGCATATGACCTTTCTATATTCCATGTCAGATAGCCACTGTTCAGGCCCCTAGGAGAGCAGATTAGGGGAAAATAGAGCTCTGAGAAGAAGGAAATACTACACCTTTTTTACAGGATCTCCCTAGATCAGATGTTATCAGTTTGTCTTTTTAGCTGTGAAACTCCTAAAGGATCCTCAGGGCTAATTTATTACGTACTACATGCACAGTAATGGTTAAAAAATACTTACAGCAGCAATAAGCTAGAAATTATGGAAAGATCTTAGATGGTCCACTACCATAAGCAAATAATGTGATGCCTCCTAGAGCAGTCTAAATAACAAGGTCCTCTATTATCCCAGTTTTTATATCTCTGTCTTATAATTATTACATGGTGTGATTTGTTGAATGCTGATAATTTACTTTACTCTGCCCTAATCTTTCACTGAACTGAACAGAGATTTCTGTCAGTATCTCTGAGACTTCTTCAGCAGTGCTAATTGGCCTCACTTAATTTAAAAGGAGAGTGAATGTAACTATCAGATAAATTTTTTAATTATTATTATTTTTACAATAATGTCACACTCCATCTGAAGGGCACAGATAACAAAAACTGTAATTCTTCTGGATTTTCTAGACCTCAGACCGTGTCCCAGTTGTTTCTCCATGCCTCCTTCTGTGGTTGCTTGCAGAAGCAACAAGCAAATTGTCAGCTTCTTACTAGTTGTACAAGGAGACTGCAGCAGTGGCTGGTGTGATGGATAATTTGGAAGAAAAAAGAGAACGAGAAGAAGCTTAGGGACCTGCACAGGTCTGAAGATGATGAGTTAAGATCCTGTGCTTTTACTGTCCACTCTGTAGCTAATGCCCTTCACCCTGACTGAACTCTGTTAGACCGGTCAATGCCCTGGTCGCATTTGTAAGATAACAGGGCTGAAGAAGAGAGAAAGAGGGAGCATATCTGAAGGGATTGTATCTGCCCATATTTCCCATCTACTGGTGTCTGTGTGGGTGTTACAGCATGATTCCTAAGTTTATCTTTCTGTTAAATGTCACAAAGCACCTTGCAAGTGAAAAATAAATACATGAACTGTCCTTGCAACAAGAAACACAGGAGTGACACCCTCATGTCCTACAGCAGTACACTAGGCAGGGCTGGATTTAACTGGGGAACTTCCAATCTAAAACTTCTGAGTACTTCTGTGCTTGTAAGAGGAAATTTACACTGCTCACTCAGTGCACCAGGGACCTAAAATCACACCATTTTTTCTCAGGATACTCACGGTTCAGCTCAGTCTGTGATCCTGGCAATAGCGGTCAATTTGACATTTCAAAACTCAGATCAAATACAGAAAGTTGTAACAAGGGCTATGTTCTGCCAAAAAGGAATAAGTCTTCCCAGTGGGTGTGATTTATTTCCAACATGAAGGCAGGATTGAATACTGTGAAGTACACAGATTCCAATTTTGATTAGGCAGAAAAGAAAGGCTTTATCACGATGCTGCAGCCTGCTTTCAGGACATCACAGGACCTCAACAAGCTATTTTTCAACAATGACCCTGGAGGACATCATAAGCAAAATCACCTGACAAGTATTTCTAAATTTGTCTCAGGTAATTAGAAGTATGTTGTTGCAGTTCTGCCAAAACCCTTGACTTTTATTAGCTGGGCTTCTGCTTAGAAGGGATGCCAATGGCACAGGCTAGGTAATGTGTGAGGAAAATTAATTGCAGCCTGAGTGTTCAGTAGTTTGCAATGTTCCTGCTGATAAAGATAAAAGTAAGGCTTTAATTTTGAACAATCCATGAACCTTTCTTAATTTCATAAAACACAACATCTGTTTTAAGTCAGATATAATAAATAAAGGACCTTGAGAAATTGTTCTGTATAATTTTAAAATTAATGAAATTTTTTCTTTTCTTGACATTTTCTTTTATGCGACACAATGCTACATTAGCAGCACCATTTTTAATTTAGAGGGTGATTAAATGCTTTCACAGTGTACAGATGACAGAATTTATGAATCCCAACATAATTCCTTGTACGCTTCTTTTGTTCTCATTTGTGTTGCATGTGGGATTTTCTATGCAGAAATCCAGATCCTCTGACTAGAGATGCTGCCTTTTTTCTTAAAATATTCCATTTGCTCTGATGTACCCTACAAAGAGAGACTGGCTGATTATAGGTCATATTGGCACCGACCAGCAGTCACTCATTCATTCCAAATCCCCTCATAATAGGACAGGCCTGGCCCAAATGAACTTGATGCTTCTTTGCTGGTAGTTTCAAGAGGAAGAAGAACATGCTGCTTAAGGTCTTCAAAACACAGACCATTTATTTTTAAAAAAAAAAAACTAATTCTTCCATCAGCACCTTGACTAAGCAGGTTCTTTTCTATTAAAAATACAGCTCTACTGTTTATATCTTGCCTTTAAAAATAAAACCAACGCAGAAAGAAATGCCACACAATAATGTCATGACCACTCTTCATTCCTTTTATCACCTGAAAGACAGATTGCTTCTTGCAAAAGGAATGCTCACAAAATGAGCATGTGCCTTTTTTGTAAGCAAAACTCTTCATCTCATCCTGATGTAATTACCCAAAGAACATGGCAAATATATGCACAATAATTATTCTCCCTTTGATGACACATATTTACTGGGATAACATATTGTCTCCCATCCAGATAAATGCTGGGTTCCTCAGTGTCTTTGGTTTGCAAATGTGTCCCTATGGACACGTGCCTGTGTCTCATTTCTTTATCTCTGTGTTTCCAAATTTGGAGAATTTAGAAAACAATTCAGCAATTCACATTCCTTTAAGCATTTGTTTTCCATAAAGAAAAGTATAATGTTTGTAACACCTCCTTGTCAGATGAACAAACACACACAAGTTCAAAATGCAGGGTTTTTAAACCTTCACAATTATGGGAGGGAGACGTGCGTGGTAAACTGATGGTCTGGTGGATATCTTAACTCTCCTAGGAGTGAACACATCACTCCCAAAAGAGTGAACACATCAAGCAAAGGGTTCTGTGACATGGGAAATATGGGGATAATTTACATCAAAGTGAATAGGATATTTATGTGTCTTCCTCAGAACCATCTTCACTTATGCCTCATGTGCTAGTCAACTCAGAAATGTGCATCACAGTGCTGAATGTTCCTTTTCCAGGGAAGTGAACATTACCTTCCCTCAGACAACCTGTACATGAAGGGCTTGTTCTCATTAGTTGTCACTACTGCAGGAATCATTAGTATGGCAATGAACTTTCTACTGACATAATTGTTGCTGACTACTAAGCCTTCATATCTCTATGAAGAAATGTAATAAAGATTCTATTTCTGAAGCTCTAATACTTTATTAATGAAATTTCATGCCAACACTCTTCATTATAATTGATGTAAAATTCTCTATATGTTGTGAAACAATTTTTTTTAACCTCATTTTATTTTTATGGCATCATCTACATCCACAAATGATAAAGGTCCCAGGGTTGCCCAAACACAAAACCTACAATGTTTTCCCCTGAGATCCTGCAGCTGGAGTGAGCAAACAGTATGTTCACTCTCTGAGAGATGGTTTCATGAGTATGAGAAAAAGAAAAGTAATGCTCCCTAGGGAAATGATAATGAAGAACTGCTAAGAATGCAAAGTCAAGTCTTCAAAAGAAGAAATGGAAGCACACTAAATGACTAGATGGGAAAGAGGGCAGTGTAGTAGATATTTTAAGTTTAGTTCCAACACTTCCAAATTTAGGTGCTAAGCTTTAAACCCATATTGCCAGAGTACAGTTTAGTGTGTAATTATTTGCAATTTTATATATCTTGGCAGTATAATCCATGTTTTAACAAATGATCTTTTCCTATGCCAAGGCATCTGTCAATTACGCTTGATTGAAATGGCAAATTATGTCACCTGGAAGAAATGGATGTGTAATAGATTCAGGGCAGGGACTCCCAGACTGCAGTTTATTAGCTGTTTGTGCCTTTCTAAAATTGTAAAGGGATTTTCAAATGAAAGCTGTCCTTGACAGAAAGAAGACTGAGCCTTAGGAGGACAAAGCTGTCAGCAAAACACAGTCCAGAGGCACTGGTTGTTGAACTCTCCCAATCCCTTCTACTTCCCTGGCCCTTCATTCACTGTCAGGCAGCAAGAAGTCATGCAGAGAAATTGCAGGCTGCCTGTGAAGAAGGTGTAAGCCTCTGTGTCAGCATAAAATGTCACACGGCCAAATTAGCTGGGGGCTCAGTTGAACTGGGCTTGATTTGTACACCTGGAGCTAACTTCACCCTGCATTTTGGAGAATGTTGCTTCACATGCCACAGTATTTCTCATTTTTGAAGCCTCAAAAGCAGTGGCAAAATTTTAGAGTTGTGTGGTGTGAGGTATTTCAGCAGCTTCATCCAGATCCATGTTGGGCTTTTTCTTCTGCATGAAAAGTACTGAATAAATCTAAGTTGTTAGTGACTGAAAAGTGCAGAGACTGCCTGAAGGCAGTGAACAGATGTGTAGGCTGAGTGAGAAATTATAAGAGAGAACTCAGCTTAGAGCGCTTGGGCTTCATCAGACTTCACGTTACTTAGGCCATTAACAGAGGAATAGAGAAAAGTAAGAACTGAAGAATGTTACATATAAGGACTTAACATTCATGCCTGTAATTCTTTTATGTTACCTTGTTTCAAGGAGGCAATGATACACTGTTGGCCTCTTGCAGAACAATGCGTCTGTTAGGCCCATTTAGGACTCAAAGTTATTTTACATGTATTTTTCAGTATATGCTCTATTTGCAATTCTATAAATTCCAGTTCTATTCAAAATTCTACTATTTTTCCAGCAGGTGGAAATCCTTTGCCTTTTTACACCTGTTCTCAATAATGACCTCTGTGCTTTAAAACAAATGGAATAATTTTCAGGGTTTAATGAGCTTTTGCCTTCAACAGCTGCAAATAATCTAATTATCTAGCCACTGTGCATACTGGATGATTTAAGAATTAAAGACATGATTAGAATCTGTTACAGTAATTAGAATCTATTTTAAACCAATTGCCTGTGGCATTACATGGTCTAGTGAAACAAAGGCTTCTGGCTAAATGCTCTTCTTCCACTAGATGCAAAAACAAATGTTAGCACAATTTACTTTTTTTAAACTGAGAAAATCAAGATTTCAGTAGTCAAGTAAATTAAACTATCCGTGCTTTTTTTTCTGCTGTTTTTTAAATGCTTCCTATGTAACTGAAGCCAATGGAAGGAAGATAACTGATTGCCTTTGGTTAAAATTGACTGAATATATTTGTGTATTTTGTGAATAAAAGGGAAATTACAAATTTAGTGAACAAAAGTGTAATTAATTGGGTACACTAGAAGTTATAATCTAGGGGAGTTGGGAAGCAGTGGAAGAGCTTCTACAGGCCAAACAAATCAGCTAGAAGTATTTGCAGGAGTCAGTGAGCAGGTGGATAAGGATAATCCAGCTGATAAAATGTTCCTGGATTTCCAGAAATCCCTGACAATACTTTTTGTCAAAGGCTGTGAGTGAAATTAAACTCTAATGGCAATAGGAGATCCTCTTGTAGAAAAAGAATGGGTTGAAAGACAGAAGGTTGAAAGACAAGTGGTAGGATTAAATGGTTTGTTTCCTTATTGAGGATGGTAGAAGGCAGCATCTGACAGCCCTGTTTGTTCATCAGTGCTGTTCAGTTCAGTCTGAGCAGTATTCATGGTCAGTGGAACTGGTTAAATGTGCTGCCAATACAACTGTTGGCTGCTTCCCCCCCCTCTTCCTCTGCTAAAATGACCCTCTGCATAGAGGGACTTAACATCTTTAATTTCTTTCTCTTGCTTTTTACCCTCCATCTCATACTTCATGAGAGTTCACTAGTCATCAGCTCAGCCTCAAACTGTAGGAAGATGGGGAAGTCAGAGGGTATCTACCTGAGGCTGGAGAGCAAAACCTTGGATCTCAATCTCTAAGTGAGATGGTAGCCACACCAGGTGCTGTGGAGGATGTGTTGTGCCCGACACCAGCTTTGCCTGTGCCAGATATTGTAGAATAGTTTGGATTGGAAAAGACCTTCAGGATAACCTCATTCCCCTGCCACAGGTAGGGACATCTTCCAGTAGACCAGGTTGCTCAGAGCCCCATCCAACCTGGCGTTGAGGGCTTGCAGGGATGGAGCATCCACAGCTTTTCTGGGCAATTTATGCCAGAGCCTCACCATCCTCACCTCACTCATCCCAGTGAGAGTTCTCAGCCATAGCTGCGTGAAAATGCAAAGAGTTAAATAATTTATAGTCCTGTCACTCTAAGTAGCACTGAGAGCCTGGAGACTGGTAAATGATACATGGAGCACCTCTTTGTTCAGAAAGGATTTCCTGTTAGCAAGTGATATAGAAAGCACCTTCAGAACCCATTTCCTACATATTCTTACCTGGTGGTGGCAGATCAAGAGGGTAAGGGTTGATGACTGACTGACAGAAGCTTGCATGTGTGATCTGGGCTCTGTCAAGATTCCTTATGATACTGGAATTTTTCTTTATTCTATAGTTTCCCATAGCTTCTTCCTATGTGTTTGCCTTCTTATCTGTCCTCTGCAGCACATCCCATTTGCCACGGCTTGTTGCCAGGCTGGAAAATGACCAGTCTTCCTTCAGCTGGTCTCCCCATGCCCCTTGCTTCCATGAGAATAGAAACCAGCTGAGCACCACTGCATTCCTAAGTGTGCTTCCTATGTTCATTTGTACCTATATAACCTCCTCTCTCTTCTGGTGACACAATGTATGAATGAGATGGAGTCACCCTATAACCCTTCCTACTTTCCTGATATCCACATGTCCTTGTCCAGCTGCAGTAAACCAGGACTCTGTCCTCTTCACTCATGCCACACTTGAGTGATTTCCAATAAAATAAGGAGTCATATTTTTCAGAGTTATATAAATAGGGACCACATTGCTATCACTTGCCGTAATCATGAGAAGTAACATCTGTGACTCATCACTGTTAGAAGACAGTTTCTCCAGAGAGCAGAAGAGGTGTTTTTACAATGGATATGTTACTAGTTATTATTGCACAGAAAAGCCATAACTTTTGCAGCAAAATATCAAGTTATCAAAGAAATAAACGCTCCTGCTACAGGACATAAGCCATGTCTAGTGGGGCTAAAATAACACTTCTTTCCTGGATTCCTTTTAATAGTTAGCTAATTCAGATACTCTGTCTATAAGTCTCTGTCTGAGAAAAGATGCTGAGCAGAGTGGACCACTGGCTTGCCCCTGGAATGGTCAGTCTGATCATTCTGAGAATTTATGTTCAAAAGGGACAGTAATTTCACACACACTAAGCACAAGGCACCACACACAAGTGTAGATAAACACAGTATGCACAATTTTAAGGAGTACTTGAATTTTTTAGGCTACACAGAGAATTACACTGAAAATACTTGCACTTAGCAGTTTCAAAACATGGAAAAACTGGACAGAGTGGGTAATATGTTTTCTGCTGGATTAAAAAAATGTGACTGTAGAAGAGACAAAATATGATTCATCTAATCTAAATGAAGACATCTGCATCTGAGTTTCCATGGGGTTCCTTTATAGTGGAGAGCTAGGTATTTTTAGGGTGGAGTTCACCTGGCCTCTGCTGGACATCTACATCTGATCAGATAAATGCACCCCAGAGCCAGATGCTGTTGAACCTCATCAGGCTGTGGAGAATGCAGAACCGTCCCCCTGCTGAGTGAAGACTCCCACGATTTCCTGCTGTGCAGCGGAAGATACAGCTATTTTAAATCCTAACAATCCTAGGCTGCTTTTTCTCAGACTGTGGGCCAGGATCAAGAGGGAAGTCAGGAGACAATTCAGACTGCCGGGCTGGCAGCATGTTAGGCATTATCTCCTTTCCCTCCTCTGGGAAGAGTGGTAAGGGATCGCTGTTACCACTTACAATAATTTGTATCAGCCAGAGAAGGAGCTAATTACCTTTGATTGCTGACAGTTCACATCTCTTCCAGGGCAAAAGAGTGAATTTTTCTTGCCTCTAATAAGTGAGCTGCCAATGCTCAAGGGCCTACAAAACCACAAGTACTGAAAGGGAATTTTGTTCTCAATGCATTTGAGAACCTCCACCTCAGGTGTGTGAGGAAATCCCTGATGGCATCAGACACCAAACTCTTCCAACTCCCATGCCATAAAACTGCTCTGGACATACTGCCACCATGGGAATGAAAGATCAGTGTTCCCCTGCCTAGTTTGGAGGCTCTGGGTTTTGCCAGTGCACAAAGAGATTTGTGTACTGGGTCATTCAGGACATCTGTTTTAGACTGTAATCTGAAATGTCCTCTGGTGAGACTCCTCTCATTTTCACTGTGCACAGTATCTGTTGTCTCCTAAATAAATTCCCCACCATACGCACCAAGAAAAACAGAGAAGATCTGCCCATGAGAAAAATCTCTAAGCAAATTACCCAAATAAGAAATTTGGAACAACTAGCTTACATAAAACAGGGAACTACTTTTTTCAGTTGACTTATATTTTTCTTTTCAGATGTTTAGGTAATGATGGATCATCAATGTGGGAAATGAACACATCTTTAAAATAAACTTGAATGCAGTCATACTATCACTGATGCGTATGCTCAGTTCTCCTCCATTTCCCATTGTCATTGATTTCCATTGCATAATTACTACATAACAGCAGTTCTTGGACTGTGGAAAGCAAAATACTGCGGGGAGAGAATAAAATTTTAGACTGCAGTATATATGTCAAATCCTCTCAAAAGCTGGAAATCTGCAATTACACGCTGAAATATTGCCTCACTTACCAACTGATATGGTCCAAACGGCAATTATTTTGGCAAAGGCCTTGGTTCTGGAGTTGAAGCGGCTGTGGTGGATGGGGTTCCGGATGGCGATGTAGCGATCCAGAGAGATGGCGCAGAGGTGCATGATGGACGCGGTGGAGAAGAGCACATCCAGGTAGATCCAGATGGCACAGAGCTTCCTAGGCAGAGGCCATTCGTATCCTGCACGACAGAGAGTTGGCATCAGCTGAGGAGGTGGCATACACCTTTGGTTGTTACAGGTGTCCCAGTGAATACATCCTTCTAGGAGGATAGTAGTAAGTACTGAGTAGCAGTAAGTGATACATTTAGATGCTGCCTGGCACTGTTTTAGGAAAATATTTTTGTTTGTTTGCAACCTTCTAACTGTAGCTTTTAGGGTTAACTCTGCTTCTTTCCCAGGCTACAGGCAGCGTATGTTTTTTTTTCTTTTTAATTCTATTTGCATAATGCTAGTGCTTGGTGCTATGATTAAACATTTTTGGCAGCAAATCTATGAAAAGAGAAGCAATTTTGTCATTGTAAATCTGCAAGTTCTCTATTTTGCTTTAGGACTTTTTTATCCACATAATTACTGCATTATCAACACCTGCTGATATGCAAAGCTGCCTTAATTCTGAAAGGAAAACTTTGGATTTAATGGAAGCTAAAGAAGAAAAATTATTTTGTTGCATGCCAGTGATATTTATCTCACCTGACTCTAGGCCTCTACCACATACGTAAATAAGGTTATTCCCTCTGTCAATGAATATTGATAGGCTCCTCCAGGGAATGCAATCCAAAGCAGATGCATTAGTGTTTACCAATATCCAACCTACAGCTTCTTTGCTACAAATTAAGCCCATACTTTTTCCTTGTTCTTTCCACTACCTATGAAGATTAATTGATTACTTTCCTCTCTCAAAGCTGTTGGGAGATGGCTATCATGGCTTTCCTAGTTTTGTGTTTATTTTTTTGTCTTCCAGTCTAAGAAAAGCCAAGTACTTTATCTTTTTCTTACAGATCTTGTTTTTAAAACTTTTTTCCTGCTTCTTTTTCTGCCCTGGAATCAGATTAATTTATCTGCATCTTGTATATCATTCAGTGTCTGAAACAGGACTCGGTACTCTTGCAAAGGCCTCCTGGCTGCCAAGGGTAATACAGGATTTCTTCATGGATCTTGAAGGGAATGTCTTTACTTATACAACCTGGAATGGTAAGTGCCTTTTGTATGAAAAATCATGCTCGTGAAGCACGTTTAGCTAATGATACATTTTGATAGCCAGATCTTGTTCAGCATTCTTGAAGACTGGACAAATTTCCCCTTTGCTTCTTTACCTTTGCACTTATCCTCACTGAATGTTATTTGTTGGTTTCAGACTTTCTGTTCATGGGTCCAGATTCTTGTTGATGATTCTCATCCTGTCTCTCTGAGTGCTTGTTACCTCTCCCGTCCTGGTGCTTTTGGAAAGCTGTGTAAGCTCTCGCTCCATACACTATACATGTTGTGCAGAGCAGTACTGAGCAGACCCAGGCTAAGCAGAGCCCTGCAGGACCCCCATTCAAAAGGCCTTCTGTTTCTGCAGAGAACCACTAATAGCTCTCCTTGGAGCAAGTTTTGCCATTATCAGGGTCCTTATCTTCTAGTGATTTAATGCAGAGCGAATTACCCAAGCTGCTCATGATAGTGTGGCATGAGGCGATGCCAAGGCTCATATTGTGAGAATATGTTAATATTTTGGGGAGTGCCTGTTTCCTTTGGAGATACAGTACAAGATTTGCAACAGCAGGAATGGAAGGAGAGGTGAAAGAGGTAGGTCTGTGCCTAATTACATTTCATCACAGTGAGCACTAAGGAGACCTGTTTCTTGGTGTTCTTGGGTTGCTGTAATTCAAGCTGACCCTGACAAGCCATACAGCATTTATGGATGTGTTTCTTCATGTCTTCTGGTCTTCTGTTGGGAAATCTGGTCCCTGGAGTGTGTTATGGGATGGCTGGCTTTCAGGGGCATGACTTCCCAGTAGCATCTGTCTGTCAAGCCAGGCCAGTTTACACAGGGAACACTGTTAAAGTATTTTCACACTTGACAACATACATCTGTTCTCTTGCTTCAGTGACCTTTGGGAACACATTTGTCATATCCTTCTAGACTTCTGGTCTTTGCAATAAACTAGGATGGAGCAGGGATAAAACAGTATCTACCAGATAAACTTCCTTAGAGACTACAGATTCAAGAAAGGGGAAAGTATTTGAGAGGAGGAAACTGTGGATGTAATGAGGTATACCCATAGTAAGGGTGTAGACAGCATCCTCCAGGAAATTTTCTGCTTTATAGACACTTCTGCCTTGGTGAGACTTACTGGGTGGTGTCTTTTCCAGCAGAGTCTGGGGCTGCTGGGTGGATGGAGAGCCCATCCAACAGACTGGCACAGGCACATGGCTGGCATGGCTGGGCACCCAAACTAGAATTGCCCACTGTAGCTATAAAACTCTTGAGAAAATCTTCTCTCCTTTGGGCAAAGCAATCACCATGCCCCTTCAAGGGGCTGCAGAAGGGATGGTGGAGCAGAGAAAGTGTGTTCAAAAGCCTCCACTTTGAGCTCAAGACCATCAACATAGACAATGTGGAAGCTGAGTAGCTGTGGCCAAGAAAATGCTCCTGTGCAAGGGGAGGTTTCCCTCCGTGCCATCACTGATCATCCTGGAGGCTGATGGTGCACCACACCAAGATGTACACACTGGTACCAATGTGTGCCACCAGATGATTTTTCACCCCAAGTTTTGCTGCTTCCTTTCCTGTTCTTGCAAGGGAAGAAGCAGGGAGAGAGGACGCAAAGCCAGCACAGCCCCTTGCCAATGCCTTCAGGTGCCCTGCGGCTCCTGTGCCCCGGCCGCGGCCACAGAGGGCGGCGCAGCCTTTCCCGGGACGAGGGCTCGGCTTCCCGCCGGGCAGGACAGGCTCCTGCCCCAGATCCCTCCCGAGACACGGATTCCGGGCGGCTCTTCCCTCGGCAGCAGAGCCTGGCCAGCAGGAGTCCCTGTTGCTTGTCTCAGGGAATCACGCCCGACTTAAATCTCACCCATCCGACAATTTCTGTTTCACGCTGTTTCTCCCGCCAAAGATAATCACTCACTAATACGGTAAATCAACAGTGTTGCACCATCGCTGATGCCAAATGCAGTTTGCAAATGCTACTGGGGGCGATCTGTGTAGAGATACTGCAAATGGAAAATAAATTTCCAACTTTCTGGATTAAATCTCCCTTAAATTGCAGGATTGTGTAAGTCCCAAAGTAGTGAAGTAATAGAAATCTTTCCAAACAATCTCACTTTCCTCCTGACAATGTCCAGCTTCTCTGAAATGTGACAATTCAGGGGTAGCACTGGAAGACTCATTTCTGAAGTTTAAGGACAGTAACAGCCTGACAAAAACTCCTGTGTGAGCTGCGCTGCAAACGATTTTGGTGAGAATGAGAAGATCTGCTATTAGTGACCTGCAAGGGCATGAACGGTGAGACATTATTAACTTAAATAACTTGTCTTAAGGAATTGTAGTTTTGCCTGTATAAATGTTACTAAACAGGCAGAATTTATTCCCATACACTTCTTAACTTCCGCAATATTTATTCCAGCATTTGCTAGTAAGTAGATGTCAAAGCAGGGTATTGGTGACAAGAAAATTATTTACATTTGTATTACTTCATTAAAAATAATTGAGGGGGCTGCTTACTTTGAATCTAAAAGTAGTCGTTAGTGTTTCAGTGCATATTTGCAGAGCAAAGTAACTGGCAGGACCCTACATTCTCATTTGGAATATGAAAATTATGAGCCAGGAAAAAAACCTGAAAACAAGAGAAAGAACAAAGCATCTCTCTCCCTATACACTTAGAGACAATTCATCTGACAACTGAGTAATAAACTAGTGCTATGGACTGTGATTAAAATGCCTGTAGTTGGAAATATAAAGTAGGAAAAGATTCAAGTACTTCACCTATTCCATCCATTAACCAGTGACATATATTTCAACTTATATGGAGTGATAACAATTTTCTGTGGTAAGAGAATGAAATCATAATAACAACAAGATGCAATTGCATGCAATGTTTAAGGCTTGTCAATACATGCATTATGTTACCCAGCTAATACTCACCATACAGTATGGTTAACATGGACACAGGCATGACAAGGAAACCCAGCAGCATATCAGCTATTGCAAGTGACATTAGAAAATAGTTAGTGGCATTCTGTAGTTTTTTCTCCAGTGAAACAGCCATGATGACAAGAATATTTCCAGCAATGGTTAAAACAATCACTATCACTGTCAGCAAAGCTGGCCAGTTTTTCTGTGAAGGGCAGCACGGTGGGCTCATGTTACTTTCACATGAAAGGTTGGTTAGGTTTTCAGAGTTCACAGTCAAGTTGCAGAGATGTGATATATTACTTTCTCCAACTTCATAAACATTTCTATAAAATCTTCTCTCATGGTTTATTTGTATGAAGGAGTTTGCAGTTGGGTTCGCAGAGCTCTCTCCATCACAGAGAATATCCATTGCTAAGTCCAAAACCACAGAGATAAATTGTGAAAAACAGGAAATTATCACCCTTTGTCACCATTGGGCATTATATTCCTCAGCTCTCCATGCCAGAAGTTGAGGGAACACAATCTTTTGTCGACTGCATTTTTGCCACTAGTGTGATGTAGAAAAACATACCAGAATTACTCCAAATGCTGAAATGTTTTGTTTGCAGTTCCATAGAAAGTCCAGTGTTGGCATATATTGAAAATCCAGCTGAAAAGTAAAACCAGGCTGTAGGATACAGAATGTGGACTTGAGGCTTCAGAGAGCAAAAATGTTGGAGAAATAAAAGACATAAAACTTTTGCAACCACTAGGACTCCCCTCTGGAGCTACATCTTATTGCTATTGGTAACTGTAATCACACAATTTTAAAGGCAGCAGTATTAAAATAGCTTGCCATATTAAACAGAAAAGCTCTTTCTTCTCTGTTAAAAAAGTTGATTAATGATTCCATCCAGCATCTTGCTCTGGAAATAATTATATATGCTCTTATTTATAGTGCATCTTCCATAATATGGCTGATAATCCCTGTCTTCTGCTGTATTTCAGAATAATTTTCTGTCACATATCAGAGACTACACATTCTGCTCCATGCTGATTTTTGTAGCTAATTGTACCTTTTGGCCCAGCATGGCTTCGGAATGGAAATTAAACAACTAGATACTGTTATAAAAGAATAGAATTTAAGGAAGACTTACATTGCACTTCAGAGCCCACTTTCAAACTGCAAATAGATGCACTTTGCACCCTGGTTTATCACATTCTCCACAGTGTTTAGCAAGTTCCGTGTCTTTTTTCTTCAGCCTCCTCCACAATGGTGGTATTTCAAATAGTTTTTTGACTTCTAAACTGCACACTTGAGTGAAGCCAGTTCCTGTGCTGCGAGGCTCGCTCTTTTCTTCCGAGAGATAGGCTGCTTGCCGGCTCTTCCTTGAGCATTTCCCCGCCCCAGGGCAAGCTATATTTAAAGTAATAATAATATCAGAGCCCTTCTTGAAGTGACACAAAAGAAAGCGCGCGCACACACTCACGAGAAAGCAGCCTCCATGGAGGAATTACTGATTGCAACAGGAATGGAATTTCTTCCTTGCTGCCTTGTTCGGGCTGTCAGACCTCCCACTCTCTGGATGTCATAAACTGCAAGGTAGCGACAGCAGAGGAGGGCAGGGGAGGGCAGAGCAGAGAGGGTCTTTTTGGCAAACCAGCAGCTTTTTCAGTGCTTATTTCAGACGTTCTCTGCTTGGGGGCTTTCTCAAAGCACGCTTTCAATTTGCAGCGGATAGCTCACAAACAGCTGCATGCAATTACTGGGATTTACAGGATTCAGGCTTGAGAGAGACAAAATCTAAGGCTTGCAATGGTACATACTAGTGAAATATTTGAGTTTTTCCATAAGGAAGGGAAATGCCACCAGCCTTAAAAGGCAGGCATAATATTAAGTCCCCTTCAGTTTTAACTCCAGGTCTGTGCTGACGTCTGAATGAAAATGGCAATAGATATTTATAAAAAATTGAAGTCACTCTGATGTCATACTCATTTGTCAGAAGATGGATGTAAGAGCTAACTCCAGCAGCCTGTCCCAAGCAGGTGTCCCAAATGAAGCAATTCTGTAAAGCAAAGTATGTATAGAGCAAAGGGGAAACAAACCAGCCTGACACTGCTTCTGCTTTGTACCTCTGCTGCCAGGACACACGTGAAGAAATAGGCAACTCTTCAATTTGCCACCCAAAAAACCACAGATTTCCTGAGACTTGCAGCTGTGAAAATTTCGGCTGAATAGGTCTGCTGCTCACCTGTGCATCCTGAAACATACTGCAGGCTTCCCTCATGCTGAGGACAATGGCTTTTAACAGGCGGGCTCAGGCAGTTTACAGTGAGAGCTCAGAGTGGTGCCAGTGTCCCTGGGCACCCATGGGTCTGGCAGGCCCTTGGGAGCTGCAGGCTGCTCCCCTGGCTCAGCTCTGTGTGCAGCACTGTTAACCCAGCTGCAGGTCTCAGGGAGCTTCAAACACACGGAGCACTACTACAGCTCAGCTGATGTGTGCTAATCTCTTCATGGACCCAAATTGTACCAAAGTCAGTCTCAGAGCACACACTGAAGCCTATTCAGAACAGTGAGGCACAGTTACAGAAAACCTTTCACAGTAAAGTTCTTTGGTGCCAGTTTTACTCGCAGATGAACCCAGCAAGACTGGGCAGACAAGGCAGTAACTCCCACTAATGTGAGACTTGGAAACGTGTCACTACAGTACTAAAATTTCCCAGTCCCATAGGTGAGGCCAGAGGATTATCAGACAATACAAACTAGTAAAAAAAGGTGAAAATGTTGAGTTTAGCAAGAAATGTTTCAGCCCTAGAAGTCTCATCCAGAAACCAGAAAACGAACTTTCCTCTCTCCTTTCATACAATAACCAAATGGGTTACTGTGTTCACCAAGTGAATTTGGCATCCGTGCTCCAGAGGGTTTGGCAGCCATACCCATGAACATGAGAGTGCATATCTAATGCAGAGGGTGGGCTCCACTCCTGCTGAATGCAGCTACTGTGCAGAATGGGGCACAGGACCCCTTGGCTAGGGTACATACAACCTTTGTGAGGAGCCCAGGTGTCCTGTTGTTTGCTTGGAAAGCTGGCTCTGGGCTCTGGCAGCTACAGGGTAGCAGTCATGGGTGTGTCATGGATGTTACTCTTCAGAAAGAAGTTAGCAATATGTTTATTGATATAACTCAGTGATTTTTCCAAGCTTCACGGTAAGTGTCAGAAGGGTTTCATAAGATCTGATGACAAGGTGCACTTGCTTATTTATGGCATAGAGGACAGGGTCAGACAAAGCAAAGCAGGCAGGGAGAGAGACTCTCCTGTTGAGTCATGAGGTTCAGAAACCACCTTCTTGTGTTCTAATCTCTTTCTCAAAAGGGAGTCTGTGTGTGTCTAATTCCAAACTTAGTCCCAGACTTAGTCAATGGTTTAAGTCTCAAGCATTATACATGCACAATCAATCCTTTTGTGTCACTTAGCTAAGAGTTCAGAGTTTAACATAATCACTTACTGAGAATCTCTTGAGTCAAGGAATCTCTCAAACTCTGAGGAATAACCTTGAGAGCTACTACTCAAAGTGAAGATCCTGGCAAACCGTCCCCTGCCCTGCAGGAGAGATCAATGAGCCCTGGCTGTTCACTATTTATGAAGTAAGATAATTGACTTACAGTCATATTTGCATACTTGCTACAGAAGTTAATTTCTTCCAAACTTGGCCTGAGTTGGACCTTGTGGAACACCATGGTTGGGGGTGTACAATGACTCATTTAAAACTGCAGCACTAGTCTGGACATCAAGAATATATAAGTGAAGTGCAAGCCAGCTGAATGTTGCCTTGCCTAAGACCTTTGCAGCTAGTCATAAGCTCTTCATTTAAGGACTGCACTGTTTACTTTGGTGTAGCTGTAGACACGTGAATGTCTACCACAAGGTCAGAATGCCTTCTGAAAACTTAGCTGTCCTCACAGAAAGCAATTTGGCATATGTGAAACTGAGGCACAGGCATAATTTTTCTTAGGGTTTGCACATAAAGCATGGATAAATCAGAAACCAGTTTTGTGTAGGTTGATGTATCAGAAACAAATCTGTGATCTTATGTCTTCTAGCAAAGTATGTTGGATGTACAACTGATTGTGAGTTTATTGTATTATTTATCTAAGGTTTTTAATTTTAATTTTATTTTGGCTGTAAAAGTCACTCATCTCAACTCCTCCCAAGATCCTGATAATTGTTTTCCTTCCATAAGTATCACTGCAGGTATCAAGCAAAAGGTGTCCAATCTCCATTTGCAGAGCTCTACAAAAAGAGGGTACCAGGGCTCTCATCTGTCTACAAAACCAAGAGTGAGCTCTACCTTGAGAATTCAGCGTGGAACAACTCCTAGGTGATCGGTCATGTCCAGACCAGCCTTGACCCTTGCTTTTCCTAAAGGTGGAAAGCTCTGGAAAACTGCAGGTGCCATGATCTTCCATGTTAACCAGACGAGCTTGTGAGTGGCCAGCACGCTGCGACCTGCAATCCCAGGCAGCACTAAAAGCAGACAGCTGCAGTCTGGCCCAGCCTATGTAAATGAAGTGAAATCTTAGCTTAAAATGGCAATAATGTGGTTTGTGGTAGACAGAAAGCAGTCTCTAGAAACACAGCTGGCATGGGAACAGACTGCATATTGCTTTTTAATTTCTGGAAGGCACCAACATAACAAATTCATGACAACCACTCCCCTGTTCCCCAGCTCTGTTTGGAAATCTTTTGTGGGACGTTATTCTGTTCTCTTGGGCAGGATTTTTATGCTTGGCATGGTGCACATAAAAACTTCCTAGAAATGCTGCTTTTCAATAATTTTCATCTGAAAGAGGAGAAGTTAAAAACCTAGTTTGCATTATTCAAATGTGGTGTTCTCAGGATTGTTTCACGTGTAAATATTCCCTGTTTCTGAGTTTGCCATTCCTCTCTGGTGTTCTGAACAGATTTTTTTTAATCAGTAAATGCAGTAGTAACTGCAGATGTTAATCAATCACTCTGGTATCTAAAAGTGAGGCAAGTGGAATGTGAATAATTTGTGTTGTGGTTGGGACTACTACAGTTTGGTGTCTCTACTTACATTCATCAGGGCTGTTGGGTGTGAATCAGAGGCTAGCTATTGCAAACCAGAACTAATATGTAAAAACCCTCCCCTCTTTTTAGTGCAGTTGAGCTCATTCTGGACCTCTCTTCTAGACCCCTGCTGGAACAGCATCCCTCAGCCTTGCTGTTCACAGGTGATGATCCTGAGCAATCTGGGTGTTGCAGCACAGAGCCCTGAGTCCTGGTGACTGTAAACCTGAGGTGAGTAACTGGCATGGTGTTGTCAGGGTCTCAGCTGTGAAACTGGATGTCTGTATTAGTTTACTCTGGATTGCTTTAGAATGACAAATTAATATTAGAAGCTGAGGCTGAAGGGAAAGCTGGAATAACTCAGTTTAACTATAATTTCTTATTAATAAGAAAATATACATATATATATATAACTGAAGCTCTCTAAATTTTCATGTCTGTCCCACACATTAATGCTAGTTTAAATCTCTGTTCAATCCCAGGGTGAACTGAATTCATAGCTTGCTTTTAAAAACCTAATTGTCTCTTTCATCCATGAGTTTTGGAAAGATGTGCTATATTCCTGAGGATTTATAGGGTATCATCCTTTCTGTTATTATTTCAGCATCTGCAAGTTCTTGTGTATACTTACAGTGTCAAGGGGAAGTTAAATGTGAGAGAGAACCCAGAGCATGTTAAGATGCATCTTTTATCTGCCTAAATGCATGCACTGAGATCAGATTTGTAACACTGTACCTTCAACTCCTTTAGGTTGTGTCCTTCCAGTGGAGTTCAATGGAATTACTGTGGCATAGAACTGATGGAATGATTAGTTGGCTGGAAATTAGAGACAGAATTATTTATTTTTCTCGTGCAATTTTACCCGTTGAAACATTTCTTTCCCTGTATCAAAACTTTTTAGTGGGAGGAAAAGTTATGAAGGACTTTTGTTTAGAAGTATCCAGATATATTTCTTCAGTGTTGTTGTTCTAAATATGATACTTTAATATTGTTGAATTAATAATATTTTCTTATGAGCCAGCTAACCGGCTGGGATGCATATTGTCCTATTCCCAGATTCTCCTGGGCAATTTATATCCACCATGACAGCACACCCAGAGGCAGTTTCAAGCTAAACTGAGTTGAGATAAAATATTCTTGTTCAGCTAAAAAGTAAACTGAAACATTTGGTTTGGGTCAAGCCCATGTAGTGAAGAAAATATTTTGTTTTGATTTTCCTAAAGGAAACCTGAATGCTTTGGGCAAAATTGATTTGATTTTTTTCCTTGAATAGAAAGTTGATTTTGTGGAAATTTTATTTCCCACCGGAGGCTGAGCTGCTGGGGAGTGTACCTAAGCTTTTGTGCTGAAGCAATGAAAGGCCTGTGATACTTTAAGGAGGAACTCTGCAGCCTTATTTAAAGAAGCCCCTCCAAAAATCTATGCTTTAATTTAGTGAAACCTGAAGGGAAAGGTTCTTCTTCATGTCTTTCTCTCAGTTGTAAATATTAACTATTTATGTACCTCACAATGACCTTTTATACCACAAGAGGCATATGCAGAGTTTGATTTACTAAAACTTGTTTTGCTTTGAATATTTTCATTTCAGATTTGCTAGCTGCTATGTTGGCTTGCTCTGAGACAATATTATATTGTATTATGGTCAGCTGAGTTACAATTTGGCCACTTTTTCTGTAGGTAAAATTTTATTGCATCTTGACACACATCACTGCAAATTCCATTATATTAAGCTCCATATTCCGTGCATTTGTACCTGAATTTCTTCTGCTACCTTTTTCCTCAGTTTAAACTTCCAAGCAGTGGTGAGCCCTTTCCACTTGATTTGCTTCAGCTTACTGCTTAAAGATGCACTTGCTGACCACAACACTGGTCCTCATCCAAAGCCTGTCTCCCAACAGCTGTTACCCAGTGAAATAGCATCTTTGTAATGGACTGACCAAAATCAAACCACCATATTGCAAAGGTGGCTTTGTGGGAACTTTCTGCCAAGACAAAATCATCTCTGGGGACTCTTACAGCTTAAAAGCCTTTTATCGGGTGATAGACACTGCAGAAGATGGCAGGGGCTCCTACATCCTTTCTTTCCTTCCCCTCTTCAAACAACTTCCATCACTTTGATGATTAGTACAAAGGAAAGGGAAAACAAAAGGAAGACAAAAGCAATTTATTTTTGTTTTTTTTTTGTGTTCCAGTCTATGATTTGGCCCTATTTCTCTGGGCTACTTTTTACTCTTATTTGTCTGGTAGCATGGAAACAGAAACACAAGAGTAAAATGAATCCATAAGGACTTTGCTTCAGTTATGCTGGGACATTGATGGATGGAGAAGCATTTGAGAGAAAAAGAATCGATTTTGGATTCAAAGATGTGGGTCATCTCTTCTGGATTTGCAGCATTGTGTGGTAGCAGAGATTAACTCAAATATATTTGTACTTTCTAGATGCTCATGGGTTCACCAGTGTATGGCAGACAGTGCCACAGAGCTGTGAAATAGGTCAGGGACACAAGAGGGATGATTTAAATATTTTTGATTTCCATACATTTGGCAGAATCAAACAGCTGCAGCCCTGAAGTTTTACATATATAAATATATACATATACATAAATAATTGTAGCTGCTATTTTTTATAATTCTCTATTACATCTGGCAGGTGACTGCTGTTGTGTTTTCCTCTGTTATTCCTGGGATAGCACATTTTCCCAAGTTACTAAGTTACAGAGTGTAATTTATTTCCATCAAAGTAAAAAACGTTGTACAGCGTATGAATTAGAATGCATGTCTGTCATTGAATATGTGCTGTATTTCTAGAAATATGCAATGATTCCTCCTTGGCAAACTTAAGATTTTTGCTATCAGGTTTTATTTAGCTATATTTAACAGATTAGAAAATCTTTAATGAATGTAAGCAAGAGTTCTGTAAAAGACACTCCCCAGTAGGTTCAATTTTGTGTGAAATAAACAAAATTGTTTTCTTAAGCATAACAGTCCATCATTGAATCAAGGTTGTTTGGGCAATGTGGACTGGCAAGGAGGTGCCAACAACTAGCACAGACACACTGGCTGATGGAACCCTTCAACAGCACTCATGATATTGTGACTGTGGCTTGCCAGGAGTGTTGGTTGGCATTACATGCTGGATTCCAGTTTGCCTGTTTAAGATAGATGTGTACCTAAATTGCGGGTGCATAGAGAAACAACTCCCTCCAAGGAAAAGGGGATTGCTTCCACTGTGCTGTGGCAGTGAATTTAGGGCCAGTCTTTCAGT
This sequence comes from Thryothorus ludovicianus, assembly GCA_013397245.1. Lineage (NCBI taxonomy): Eukaryota > Metazoa > Chordata > Aves > Passeriformes > Certhiidae > Thryothorus > Thryothorus ludovicianus. Next base: position 91,212 of record VZTB01009268.1, read on the forward strand.
GGGCTGCTGAGCTGGATCCCAACCTCTGCTCATTTTGTGTAAGTTGGCCATTCACATGTCCAGCTCTTGACTGTATCTTCATAGGAGTGTCTGGTTCTTAAAACACTGGAAGCCAAGACATATCCACAAAATGCAGTATAAGAATTATATTACCTCTAGCCATGTAAATTGTCTTTTACATCTAGACACTGTGCTGTCCGAACTAGTTGACTCAAACAACTGTGCTGATATTTTGCTGTAACTTCCAGTATTTTAAATACTGTGTTTCTCACAGAATTGTTTTGTTATAAATTAAAGTGTTGTGGGGGAAATTTAGTGTCCTTTTCTCTTAGTGTTGGAGCTGATTCCCATCTTATTTTTTAGATACAACATGTGAACAAGCACTCTCTTCAGAGCCTGCAGAATTCTGCTGCTAAGGTTCTAGAGAGATCACAAAGCCCAACAGCTTGATTTATAAGAGGAGTTGTTATTATTTACCTAGCTTAATAGACACTGCTTTATCTGTGTTCTGGTTCCTAAATACCACTGGAATCCAAATGTTTTTCTTTAGAACAATTAAGGCATTCAAAAGTATTTACTTAAAGCACTGAATCACTTAAAGAAACAAGTGAAATACTACTAAAATATAAAAAATTTTTTCAGTGAGTTTTGATATCTCTGTAAACCTTTTAGATGTAGTTTTCTTCTGACTCATTTTTGAGTCCACTGAGGATTCAAATATCAAATTTACTATCAATTTCCACCTGGGAAACAAGTACTTTGAATTGGACTGCAAGTGAAGAACGGATTGCTTTATGTAATTTAATTTATATCATTCTAACATATGTCAGAACACCACTGCATTGTAGAGTGCAATAAAAGGCTGACTTATGTTAGAAGTGTTTTAGGAAAATTCGCACTCGCTGGGCATCTCCAGACCTTACACATCCATATTGTGCAAACATGAGCTACAGCTGAATATTAGAGTCATGCAGGGCAGGCACGAGAATCCCTGAGGGCATCTCTGGTCTGAATGTTAAATTAGCTTTATTGAAATATGTCTTTTAAATTAACTGAGCTTGATGTCTTTCTTGTACTGAAATATGCCGTCTTAATGATGCTTCCTTGAGAGCTGCTGATGAGAGAAAGGAATGAGGGAACAGTCATTACCATTAGGAGCATGAAAGCGCTGAATGGTGTAAGCTATCCCCTCTCTTCCAGCCACAAGTTTTTATAGTGTCTATTAATATAGGGCACTGCAGCATTCTGTGGTACATGCAGGGTCGCTGAGCTAATGCACACCAATAAATCCCAGTTAGCTCCTGCTCTGCCCTGGTCATCTGTGAGAAATCCTAAGAGATGTGCTGGCACAACCCAGAGCAAGGAAGATATATGTGTCTGGGCACATCACTTCGACTAGTGTGGATCGGAACTCTTCCCAAAACATGCATATTCCTCATGAGGATGGCTGTTAGCACATCGTGTAGCCCTGTCAGGTATTCCTTGTGAGGTACCACCAAGGAAAAACTTGATCACTTCCATGGCTGCAAGGGCAGGGAGGATGCATGAGCATACTTGGGCTGCCCACAGGAAGGGAGGGAGGCAGCCTGGAAAACCCAGACAGCAATTTCTGGGACATGCAGACGGTGACTAACTGGGACCTGTGCCACAGCTCTCACATGGTGAGAGTCATGGGCAAAAAGGAAGGCACTTCAAAATGCATATGTGAAAGTAGACATTCAGTTTGATAAGGTGAGAAGATACAGGAGCAAGGACTGCTGCAAAGGGGCAGGACCTGTGGAACAGAAAGTGAAAGGTGTATAGGAAGCTAGAGAAGGATTTGGTGTTTGATGGATGAAGGAAAGAAAGAGGAGGGAAGGAAGATCTATCATGATCTGATGTTCAGTTTCATGAGTCAAGTATCAGGCAGGCAGTCAGATAAGTCTCTGACAAAAACTCCCTTGTAAGCCCAGGAATGACCCTTTTCCACATCCAAGGTTTGAAGTTTGTTACTTCAAGTGCAAAAACTTGCAAAAAACAGATCTCCAAAAGAGTCTTCACAGTCCTTGGTTCTCTTTAAAATTTTAATGTGTACTTGGCTTCCATATACTACCAAGTGCTAATTTTAATGCCCATTTATTCTTCAGTATATCTTAGACTATTTTGTTTCTATGTGTTTGTCAGACACACTGTAGAAGAAAAACTGCTTCAACTTAGACCCATATCCCTATTTGTACTAAGAAAAAGAGAGCTTGGCAAGGGAGCATAGTGTCCTTCAAATTCCTGGTAAATCAATGTAAATGGAAAATCTCCTGTGTGCACTCCAGCATGTTTTCAGAAGGAAAACAGCTTATCTTTGCCAGTTCCAGAATCTGGTCCTTTGTGACCTTCTTACTGTCATTTCCCGAGGCACTGTGCCAATATACTCTCCTGATTGAGATTGACTTTTGATACTTGGAACAACAGGAATACAATGACAGTCGGAGAGAAAAGAGTGAGGAGCCTGTCTTGGTGAAGGAAGGCTTGGAATGGATATGTGTGCTTTCAGTAGAAACTATGTATGGGAAAGAAGTCATAATTAGTTGCACTGATTATAACGAGGAGCAAATTGAGAACAGGGGTTTGTGACCTTTGGGTTGAAGAGACTGGCTCTGGGTGCCACTGGAAGTCTCATCAAGGACTGCTTGGCAGAGCTTGGAGCCTGTATGTTTATATGCGTCTGGTTTTATTTATAGGGCATTTTGGGATTGCACAATCCAAGGGAGAAAAGGCAGTGGGAAAAATGTATCTCCTTTCCTGGTTACATCATGGAGTTATTATGAACACAGCTAACTTCTTAGCAACATACTGTTTACTGAAGTCAGAAGTTGTGTGAAGGGCATTTTGGGAGTGAAAATGACAGAAGTGCCTAAAGCATGTTGACTTTGAAGAGACACTTCTGCTGTAAGGAGGACACTTCTGCCATTTGTGGTTTATACCTTGTGCCCAAGAAGTCCATCATGAGTGGAACAGAAATCAAAATGTTCTGTGGTGTTGGAAAATTTCAAGGCAATGAGACATACCTGGCACATGGTAGGTGGAATCAGTACACCACAAGAGAGCTGAATTGCTTCCTTGATGTTCTCTGTGTAGTGTTTAATTTAATGCATGGCATTAAAATGCAAAATTCAAGCCAAAAATTTGCCTCTGAAAATAAATCGGGCATCCACCCAAATGCCTGACAGGAGAGAAGCCTTGTATTGTGGCCCTGTATAATGGCTGAAACCCCTGGGCCCTGCCAGCCCAGGCCTGAGCCCTGAGTAAAGAGCTGCTCAGGGAATACCTTTTTCCTGTAAATATGTGCTTAAATATCGGGCTGCCGAAACGGTGCATCCGGCTTGACTGATCCTGTGCTGGTGATATGTGAACAAAGAAAATGGCATGATCCAAGACAAATAAAGAAAGACTCTGTAAGAGCAAGAAATTCTTTTTCCTCACAGTGAATTCACTGATTGTTTATTAATATTCTCACAAATGTGAAGTTAACGGAGAACTGAGCTCCTACAGAACATAATCTGGAAAATGTGGGACAAATGTTCCTGTGTCAAAATGCATGAACTATCTCAGTGAATCTAAAAAGATGTGATCCAGATCCTATTTATGGGCTGTACTCTTCAGTGCATGGGATGTACATTACTTACTAGGACTTGTAGATGGTTCTCCAAAATAAAGAAGTCAGTGTCCAGACTGGAAATTTCCTGAGCTGCAGAAAAATGCAAACATGAAGTTAAAGAATGGTGAACCTCCTGCCTGCAGCTGTCTAGGACAGGACTCCTAATTTTCCCATCCTCCTGCTGCTCTTTAGATGTTTAGGGATGTTGTTCCAAGTTCTCATAATGTCTGTGTGTGCTGGCAAGGGAAATCTGTAAGCACTGTACTGTCCAAACTAAACAGCAAATTACCACCAGAAGTCTTGCTTCCGAAATGTCCCCCTACCCAGTTTTGGAGTGAGTTATTGATCTGGGTTCACATACACTGTGTAGCTACTGACATTTACAAAACAAGCAGCTCAGTGCTTGCACCCTGTGTCTCTGTCTCACACATGCCCCCTGCTAAAGAACAGGAATTAACCATTAGAGTCACAATTTGAAAATTGGAAATGTGCTGGTGTGTGTCATCAGCTGGAGAAAAATCCCATCATAACACTGCTACTGCAGCATCCTCCTTATTTGTTCCTCCAACTCAAATGCATTAAATTTAATTACACAGTAGTACAACTCCAAGACAGATTTAATATATTTGGATAAGAAAAGCTTCAAAAAAACCCACTCCTTCGTTAATAATTGAAGCAGCACTTGTGCTGGCAACAGAGTAAATGAAGTGATTCCAGGCTGTGGGATGTGGAGCAGAGAATCAGCCATAGAACCGTAGCATGGTTTAGGTTAGAAGGGGCCTTAAGGATTGTGTAATGACAATCAAGGGCAGGGACACCTTCCACTAAACCAGGTTATTCAAAGCCTCATCCAACCTGGCCTTGAACACTGCTAGGGATGGGGCATCCACAATTTCCTTGGGCAACCTGTTCCAGTGCCTCATCACACTCAAAAGAAAAAATTTCTTCCTAATATTTAACCTAAACCTACCCTCCTTCAGTTTCAAGCCTTTGTCCTACCACTACATATCCTAGTAAATAGTCCCCCTCCAGCTCTCCTGTAGCCCCCTTTAAGTACTGGAAGGTGCTCCTCTCCAGGCTGAATTACCCCAACTTTGTCTTGGGAGTACAATAATAAACTGTTAATAAATACATACAAATACTGAGTTTGTGATAATTTAATCCAGAACATTCTGTCAGCTACTCTGTGTCTCTGGCAGGGTAGGATTGAGGAAAACAAAGTGCTTCTGTTGGATCAGTTCTCCACACTCCAAGCAATGGGATGTCTGCTTCCTAAAATATCTTCCTTTGTAAAGAGGTTTTGTTTTTCCCCCTTTACAATGGGCAGTTTAAATTCACCTTGTGATTTCATCCACTGTTCCTAATTGCATCCTTTCTCCTGGAGGAGGTAACTCCCCTTGGTGCGCAGACCCTTCAAATATTGATAAGAAAATCACTGTCCCTTTTCTTTTGCAGATGTGTTTAAGCCCAGTTGTATTCATAGTTAGCCTTTCAAATCTTCCCTCCTGCAGCCCCCGCATCCTTTTTGCTGCTCTACTTTTACAATTCCTCACTGGGCATATGTTGCAGCATTTCAGCTTTGATGGTAGTACAGCAGCTAGGACAGGTTTGTCTGTCCCTTGCACACAGAATAGAAGACAATTAATACTATTGTTCTTCCATTTTACTGTACAAGATAAATAATTTGCTTTTGCTTGGACTCTCTTCCTATCATCTTCTGAGCTGGGACAGATTGTCCCCTCCAGTGTAATTTTAAACATATTCAGTCCTTTAAATTGTGTTTGTATTTTTTCCCTTAAAAATGGGAGGAAGAAAAAAAGAGGAAGTGTATGAGAAGCTTTTGCCCTTCCCATTTATCAGCTATTTAATTTCATCATTAACTCTATCTATGTTAAAAAGATTTGTGAAAAGTAAGGCATGAGAGGAGGTTGTGACAAGTGAAGCAGATAAAGTAAGACAAATACTTTGGAGGACTGGGAATCAGTAGGAAATAGGTACTTTTGAGGAGGGTAGCTGAAGAAAGTATAGCAGTAATTACACTGGAACGCTGAACTGGTGAGGCCAAATCAGCAGTAGGTACCAGGAAGTGATACATCAGTGGCAACTAAGAGACAGTGGGGGAAAAAGATGTGTTCCTGTACCACTATCAACTGACTTGATCACCTGCTGGGTGTGAAGGGTGAGAAAAGCAAGCCTTGTACTACAACAAAGAACATGAGAAAGCTGGACTTGTAACTTGAGAGACGATTAATGATCTGGGAAATTCTTCTGTACTGAGACTATGGTTTGATATAAGATGATGTGGCATGGTAAGATGGAGCAGAGTGAACATTAAGATGGAAAGGTCTTCCACCAGCATGTGCTTGACACGACACTCTTACAAAGAAGATTGCCAGAGGTATGAGCTTTAATGAGTTTAATAAAACTCCCCTCAGGGAGTTAGGGGACTCCAAACTCTAAGGGGAATCTCTATTCAAGGATTCCTCTCTTAGTTTGTAGCACTAGAAGGCGAGCATTGTGCTGTCACAGAAATAAACCCCTGGAGAAGAAGCTGAGGAGTGTGCATGGAATGCAGCTGGATCTACGATATTTGGATAAAGTTGTGCAAACCACCTCATTTTCAGGGATCCTGCCCATTCCTCCAGGATGAGAGATATTCAGAAAATTACTGTTGTAATTGGCATAAGGAAGCCTATATGCCAATTGGTTTTGGGTTTAGCTGTGTGCTGAATGGTCACAGGAATATGCCAGCAGGTAACAGCCAGAGAAGCATCGAGAAACCTGCAGGGGTTTGCAAACAACCACTAGGAACAGCCTAGAGCACAAAAATAATTATTGTTTTGTTTTGTTCTGTTTCTGAGCAGTTTTTACACATTTCTTAAGCTGCTCTATTACTAATAGGATTTAGCCACATTTCTGTTTTCTTTTCTTTAAATGTTCATTCCACATTTTCCTGCTGGAAACAGTGTCCACCAAACGAGTATTTAAGGGTTAAGCAAACTTGACCCTTCCCATTTTAAGTCATTAGCACTGCCACACCCATAAGCATCCAGGACAAAAAGTGAATATAATTTCCCAAAGCACAGTGGGAAACATGTTCGAGGTCAGAAGTTCCTCGATTGTTTGATAGTCTGCATTCATTAGACACAGTGGTGTCACCATCCCTTGCCCCAGCTGCATGTGCTTGGGCAGGGTTTTGGACACTGCAAGCAATCTCATTTTGCACAGGGTCCAGCTGGATGTTCCATGGTACATGGACAGGCATTTGCAGAAGTGTTAACTGCATGACTGCTTAAGCACAGGAGCAAGGGCAGTTCCTTCGTGTGAAGCAATTCAAGCTGCTGAACCAGCAACTATCCCTCCTCCTGCTCCAGGCAGGAAAATATTTGTAGGTGCTTACCCTGTCCTACACATAAAAATAAATGAGCAAAACAAAGTAGGACTGCCCCCAAGAGTAATTCTGACAGCTGGTTTATGTCCCAGAACCTCAAGAAATGTTGAATTGTTCTTGACTCCTGGAGAAAAAAAAAATGAAGAACTTGTGCTTGGACAGATTTACAGGGCAGATTATGCCCATGCAGTGCCCAACTTGTGGAATGATGTTATCTATATTTGTTGCAGCTGCTGATTTCATCCCTATCAGTATATTTTATGGGTTACTGAATGTGTTTTCATTGCAGAAGTCTACACATTCGGCTACCCTAGCTTTGACTCCTTTGTTCACTCAATGTGCTGCTTTTCTGAGTGCATGTAATCCCTGCTGCAGAAGTGCCTTGAGAAATTGCTTTCAAAAACTGGTCTGAAATGGCAAGGAGTCCCATGTCTTTGCTTCTCAGATTTATCTACAAAATATTGTACTGGATCTAGTACTATATTTTACACCCACACTGCAACAGCTTAATAGTTTAAGCTTTGTCTTATGTAAGATGTTTTAAAATCCTCTTTAGGTTTGAAAAGCAAGTCTCTTTTTTCACTTAGATGAACAAATCTTCTGTCTGCAGCATCAACTGGTCAAGCTACAGAGCTCTTATAATAAAAGACGACAATTGCTTAAAGGGAAGGTTATCCCTTTAGATGGTCTGCTAAAGGATGTAGAATTTCCAGTCTCTTCACTCTAGCTAGTCTGGTCTGAAGGATAGCAGAAGAGCAGACAGAAGCCAGGCTAGGAAAAAACAAGGACTTCAGCTGTGAAGTGCTGCTTTGGCTGCAACACTGTTGGAAAGAAAGATACCACCTCATTCTCTCCTCACAGTGTTGCTGGCCAAGCAGTGACCCACCCTGGAGGCCACATAGGGATGGCAATGCTGCTGTTGAAGAAACGTGGAGGACATGAGACATTGAGAAATAGCAGTGATAAAGCATTAAACACGCCCTAAGGGAGGACAGGTTGAGTGGATGCAAACTGAGGAGCATCTACTGTGAGTGGGGAGGTGCTGACAAGTTTATAATTACTAAATACCTCATGCCAATGTACAGCTAGATTTTTTTTTTCTAAGTAAATCCAGCATAGATTAGTTTGGAATGGAAGTTCTAGATAGAATTTTAAATTTCATCTGTGTAAAAGGCTGGTCCCCCAAAGTTGCCTCTTGGTTAAAATTAAAGCAGGTTGGAATCACATATAGATTTGAGGACTGGTAGAGCTTTTTCACCCAGATTTGGTTGGAGTGTCCTGTTTGCTTTTCATTCCTACCTGGTGACGCTCTGTGGATCGAAGATGGGGTCTGTCTCTGCAGACATACACAATTTAATATTATTGTACAATGGAAACAGAACGTTCCAGGTTTCAAATAAATCCCAACAAGTGTAGAGGCTTAACTCAACAGGAAAGATTCAATTTATTGGATTGTTAGTAAATGTATACAAGAAGGGACAATAGAAACATGGAGTATTTGTAGAACTGTATGCAGAATAAATGAAAATAGCAAAGTCTAAGCAAGGAAAAGGGCAGACTAAAAACAGGTAGAAGCAAAGAAACAATTTTCTTTCATCATCTTACCTCCTTCCCTTTCTGGAGAAATCAACCTCAGGGAACTTTGTGAAGGAGGATTTTAGAAAACATGCAGATGACAGCAAGTGTTTTGCATTTAATTAGATTCAATGTCTGGAGAGGTTTTTCTAATTTCTAGCATCCAACTCTAATGTGATAATCTAGAAGATGACAACAAGGCCTTAAATGCTGCTGTGTTTTCTACTTGTTCAGCCACAGGGAATTTTGTTCAGATAAATATTGGTCTGAGGAAACACAGAGGTTACCATTTTATGACATTTATTTTTCCATCAAAGTCAGATGAAAACCTGAGTTCAAAATAAAGGTGCTGGTTATGGTAAGGTAAGATTTGTAAAAACTACAGTATGGTCAGTGTAGTGTCATACTGGTTTGATAATGTATATGCTGTAGTTTGAAAAACCCCATATCCTTATTTTCAGATTAAATTCTTCACAGTCAATAGCATTTCCAGCAGAAACATCATTCCCTGGTTTAGAAGATTAAACCCCCCTTCACGTCATGGCAACAGCTCTGGTTAGAATCCTAACACTGCTGCTGCCAAATGATTTTGTGATGTTGTACTTTCATTTTAAGCTAAACTAGCAGCAGGAGTCCTGCACTGAAGTCACAGTACATATCATCATCACAGAGTGGGAAATTGTTTGATTGAAGCAGTTTCCTATCTAGCCACAGTGGGCAGCTCATAAGCTGTTCAGGCCTTTTGCAAGTAAGAAAATGTGCAAAGGAATTTAGAAGAAGGAATGCACTTCTGCCTGTGTTCACACGGCCAGTGGTGCATGCAGGCCTGATCTGAATGGGGAAGGAGAAGTATAAGACTCAGTACATTAAAATCTCTGCAGGTTAAGGGGCTGGCATCAGCAGAGAGAGGACAGTGAGGTGCGGTGCTACAGTTTCCACAGTATCTTGGAAAATTTGCTGCCTGACCATGGCTTGTTGGATTTCAGCAGAACTAACCTGCACTACACAAGATCATACATTAACCTCTAAATGATCATCAGTTACATAATTATTCATTGGCATAAGATATCTACTAGAACTGTTTGGAAAAGAAATATTTTTTAAAAAATACTGACATTTCATTGGGAAAAAAAGAATATATTGTTGATTAAGATAAAGAAAAGGTTTTTTCCTCAGAATTTGAAAGCATTTGAAAGAGAGCAAAGCTTTGTGCAAAAAAGTTTTGTTTAATAAACCTTCTAATTTTCCCATAACTACAAATGAATGGAAAACATTAATTGAATCCCAGTGTTTGGGAGTGGAAGATCTTATCAGACTTCCCTTGGAACAGAACCTCAAGCTTCCTTCCCTTACAGGTTCTTTGCTTTGGAAAGGCAATGAGAAGTTCACACCTGAAGACTTCAGATGCAACTGTGTACCCATATTTCGACCCCCAGAGAAGAGAGCATTTACCTCCACAAATGTGTTTTTGTGAACATGTCTTAAAACAGCCTTCACCTCTTCTTCCCTCCTCTGGAGCCATTTCATTTGTGCACTTTCACATCTAGACTGCTCTTTGTTTTAGAGGGAAGGCTTTATAATTGTAATTCAAGGGGACTCAGGACCTCACAATATGTATTAAAAAACTTTTTTTTGACCTTTTAAATATTATGCCAAGAGCTGCTAAGAAATTAAGGCAATAGATTTGTGTGTACTGAATGTATAATTCCTCCTAGGAATATAAATGTGAGAAAATTAAATGTCAACATCTACCTTGGTGTTTACAAATGCAGCCACAGCATGTGAATTCATTGCCTTACCTGAATTGCAGTTTTGTCTTATATTCCTGTTAAAGGAACTTTATGTTATTGTGGAGTTGGGTTTTTTATTTTTTTTAAGAAGTTCAGATACATCTTCTCTTTGATAGCACAGAATGTCCCCCTTTTGTAGGGCTTCCTCTGACACTGTTCACTGTTGATCCTTTAAAAGCAGGTGCAAAAACATCTTGCATGGATTTAAGAGAAGAAGAGTTCCAGCTCTGGCAGTGAGTAGGCAGAGTGACATTATTTCAACTCTTTTTTTTTCTTTTGTTTCTTTTTTTGGTATTTCTTATCTCATTAGACTTAGAAACTTCTAGAGGAAAGAACTGTCCCTTAATCTCATTTCACACCATCTCTGGGGCCATCAGGGACCATGTGCTCAGTCCCAGACTCAGATGAGTCTTTTACATGGCACATGAACACAAACACACTGCCCACTCCTGTCTGTGCACTGGGAAGGAAAGGGGAGTGAAAGCAGGAGCATTTTTTACATTGTGGCACCATCCAGAAGCTCCTAATATTTGGAAATGAGACTATAATAGATCTGTGCTTCCCAATGACTAAGGAATTCACTGCTATAAAAAGAAATCAAGAAAAATCCTTCCCTTGGCATATCTTGTTGATAGAGAGCATTTCTTGCATCCCAAGATTTAGGTAAGAAGGTTGTTTTTGAAAGTCTTTTATTTGCTTCAGTCCTAGTTTTGTAATATGTCATCAACTACATACTCCTTCCAGAATACAGGAGAAACCTACTGTTATTTTTGAACCTGCTGTTATTAGTCTGGTTGTTTTTCACTGTTTTACTGAATTTTCTTTACTTAATACAGCAAAGGCAACTAACAACACTTCTGCAAACATCACTCTGGTGTCATCTACCAGCCTGAGCTCAGGTGGATCAATCATCACAGTTGCATGATGAAGTGGAACAGGATATTTCATCAGCAAAATGTGAATATTTTCCCCTTTAATTGCCTTTTTTTTTCCTTGACAATTAAGGATAAAGCCTGATAATCAATTTGGTGTCAGTCTAAATAATATTTCCATCATTTAAAAATGCATCCAGAAGGAGAGAGTTTGATTTTAACATTAAGTTTTCTTGAATTTTTATATTAGTAAGATAATAAAAATGCAGTGGATGCCACTGTCTCAGGCTGACATCCTCAGAGAGAAATAACCTTGCTTCTGGTGCTGGTTGAAATGTAAGAATAGCATCTGTGAAGTCAGGCCAATAACCCCCTTTTCTGAGTTTCAGAAAAGTTGATTCACCCAAATCCAATTAAAAGAATAACTCTGTGAATTAATTAAATTGCTCTTCCACTGAAGTTGAGGCTTAAATAATTTGCTGCACTTGACAGAAAAGCAAAATAACTTTTATTGAATAAAGGGTGAACTGAAACAGAGTTTCTGCCTTTGAGGTAAGCTGGGAATTGGGTGCTCAGCTCAGAATAAATTATAAACTTGGCTATTTCCATGTAGTTCCTTGATGGGTTCATCTATACTTGCAAGTACTTACTTGATCACCTTGGTCATCACCTGCAGGGATTAATTGCTTCTGAGCAGCTGTATGGTGATAATCACCTTACACACTTGTGAGAGGAGACAGAGTCTTCCCAGCAGACATTCTGTTGGCTGCATGTCAAGTTCCCCAAGCCCAACTGTGCAATTTGTCCCCCTCCTGACCAGGACTGGTAGAGAAAATTGTGTGGAAAATCTCATAGATCAGGATAAAGACAGGGAAATAGCTTACTGATTATTGTGGTGAGTAAAATAGACACAACTTGGGAAAATAAATATTATTTTTTGCCAGAGAGAAATGGAATAGAATGATAAGAAACAAGGACAATTTTTTTTACAGAAAACTAGAAAACATTTTGTAAGCAGACTTTTTAAACCTCTGTCAAGGAGTGATAATAAATATGGGCACTCCTCTGCAAAAATATGTTGTTCCCTATGCAAAGAACTATCCTATAATTAGCTGCACTCAACATAATTTAGAGCTTTATGTGTTGGTGAAAACAAAAATAATTCTTACCCACTTTATGCTGATTCACAGTTTGCATAATGCTGAGCAATTGCAATGCCCCTTGAAGTTAAGAGCACACTTACTGTGCAGCATATAATCCTTCCATAGTTGTTGCTCTATTAACTTTTATAAGTTGTTTACTCACCAGCTGGGCTATTATGGATACTCTTTGAATCATACACAGAATTAGAGCAAAGGTCATAACCAAGGTACTGGTGTTTTGTTGGTGAAAGCAAAGGGTATGAGGGAGGTTCAGTTGACATGGCTTGAGAGTTTTATATTTTATTTTATATTTTTATAGAGGGAACATTTCCTTGTTCAACAAGTTTTACAAAATAACCTGTGTAGGTATGTAGAATATGAATGAGAGAATTATCTGAGTGCAGACCCAGATGCTTGATAAAGTTTTGGTAAAGCTGGGAAATTGCAGTGAAAACAAAAGAAACACTTTGTCTAATCACTGAGTACCTTTTGCTTAAAGAAAACAAGTAGCAAAAGCCTAATAAACAGGCTAGACTAGAATTTAATCAATGAGTAAGTCAAGTCTCTTCAAGAATTGAACTTGATGAAGTTTTGAAAACTTAATTTGACATTTCTCAGTTGCATGCCAGGTTAGTACCCTACTTCTTATTACATCCTGTGTATAGTACATGTTTGCACATACTGCATAAATATATATATATGAAAAATATTTCTCTGTGCCAAACTTTGCAATTAGCGGCTTGGGGGACTTCCCACACTTCCTTTGTAAAGGGTTTCTTCTTTTGGCTGTGGAACTGAAGTAGTCTTCTGTCCTAAGAGTCCATAAAATACTAAGACCCCAATCTTGCATTCTATGAGATACTGAAGTTAGAAATTTGTGCGTACAAAAGGAAACTACCCAAGATGCAGATGCAGACACTGGTCAATACCAAAACACTTATGAACATGCTATGGAATCTCTATTTCTGTGATTGAAATTTTTACTTTAGAGCTCAGCTGAAAGGTACTTATGCCTGCGTCTGTACCTGTGTCTGTACCTGTGTCGGGACCACAGTGATCAATTCTGACTCATAGAGAAGTGAATTCACTCACTGAATGGTCAGATCACACGTCCAGGTGATGCTCAAGGCTGTGCAAGAGGCAGCTTAGAAGAGCTGGCAGGTAATTGCAGACATTTCTCTGACTGTCATCAGGCCCAAGAGGCCCTCAGACTTGTCTGGTGCTGCTTCACTCCCAAGAAATGCTGCACTGGTGCTGAGGTTTGTAGGTGGCTGTTCCTCTCTGAACTGCTCAGCCTCAGACCCCAGTCTTGTGTCCTGGTGGCTGGAACCACATCATATTTATTGAGCAGAAGATATTCCCCTTGGTAGTGGTCGGGTTGTTGAAAAAATGCTTGAAGCTTATAAACATGAAAATAAATGTAAATAAAAGACCAACCCTCCAGACATGCATTCCCACTAGTTCTTGAAAACAGACAACTCAACTGGAGCATAGAAGATGTTGGATCAAATCATTCCTTGTTAGTTCCTTGCAACCTCTATCAAGAGCATCTTATGAAAGTTGTAGGTGTTCTTTTCTCTCCCTTCTAGCAAAGATTACTGAATTTATTCCTGAATATATCACTGCTGCCAGGTGATAACTGAAACCTTGTATCTAGGACAGTAAGAGTTCTTGGAGTGCTGTTGTCCTCTCCTGGGAGGAATTACTGCTCCTTATATCAGAGCAAGCAGAAGTATATTGCATTTTCACTGTAACATTTTCAGTTTGAAAAAGTTTGCTATAATGTTATAAGAAAGGGTAACTTCTCAACTTTCAGAATAATTTTCTCAGTTGTTTTCTGCTGCAGCTAAAGAAATAACATTAGTTTTCAATTTCTTCTCCAAGAAAGAAGGCAAGTAGAAACTCAGATCTAATTCTTCAGGGGAATTTAACTAATTCATGACATTTTCTTTAGCACTGTAGTCATGTGCTGTGATAGAGTCCTCTGGTTTTGTAAGGAGGGATGTGGCCATCACCACATAGTTTGCTGACACTGGCTAACAGAACATATGCCTGTGTTTTGGCAGAGAGATAGCAGATGCCATCCTGTGGGAAGTCGTGGGGGAAAGTACAGATATGACTCCAAGTACAGATATGTACTTTTGCCTTTAGCCTGGCAGCACAAATTTCCCTCTATCACCCACCCAACTGTGTGTTGTGCCTGACACCTGCACTGCCCAACACTGGAGATGCTGCATCAGTGGGACCATAAATCTCCAGAGCTCATTGCTCAGTGGTTTTGAGCTGCAGATCTCCATCGTGTGCTTGTCTGGTGCTGTGGGTGTCTGGCATAGATGCAGATTTCATGAGGAAAAGGATGGCAGGAGCTGTGAGGACCTCAATTTCCAGAATATCCCCTGCTTTGTGATGTGGCCACAAGCAGGTGGCTGTGTTAGCCATCCTGAGAGCAGTGGGGTTGAATTCTTGCCCTACTGAAGATGGAGTCTTTGTTGATTGTTGCTCTTCCATAGCTGAGGAAGCTTTCACAGAGCAACCACTGAATGCACAAAAAATCCAGTTCACACACAGATCTGAGCATCTTCTGATTCAGCAGAGGAGATGCAATTTCTGTGCGTGTAGGGAAGCCAAATATCCCTCTGAAATACGGAGACGAATTCCTTGGGGAGATGTGTCATGCTGCAAAGGGCTGAGGGCAAATTAAATTTGAGAAGAGAGACAGGCAGAGGGTAAAAACTCCATGAATATTTAAGACAGGGGGATTCCTGCAGAAGACATTACTGCAGATTCAGCTGTAACTAAACTGTCCACAGCTGCTGTTCCTCTGTCACCTTTGGAAGGGGAAGATCTTTAATGAATATCAAACTTCAGGCATAAAATACCATGTCGACTTGCTCACTTTACTTAAAGAAAGCCACCATATCTTGTTACCTTACAGATACCCATGATCAGTATTGAATAAACTGATTTAATCTGGGATGATTTTGGAGTAGAATGTCTCAAAAATATGGAGATTCATTTTTATATGCATCTCATTGGTTTATTTCCCTTCTTAGTGGTAAGGGAAAGGGAAGATTAAAACAGAAAGATTCAGGACATCTTTTATTTTCTTCCTGTCTATGTTAAAACTGTGCTTGTGATAGACAGAGGAAGGGAGAGGAAACAGAGAATGCGACTCTGTAGAAGGTGGAAAATTTGACAAATTGCCCCATTCACTCCACTGCTTCCTTTCACTCTTTTCCCTATGTTTTTCCAGCAGAAGGAAAGAGAGAGGAAGTGAAGAAAAACAAGTAAGTGAGGAAGGTAAGTAATGGCAAAGAATCTATGCATTCTAGATTTTGTTTTATGTAACGCAGAATATATTTGTCCTTAAATTCTTGGGCAACACTTCCAATGGAAAGGATACTTTTAAAACCAGCTCAACATGTTGCTCATCATTCATTATATGTGTATACAGCATCCTACATGTCTGCAAGAGCACTAAATCATTCTGGAGGGTTTGCCTCAGTGTAGACAGATGTGGCAAGCAGTCTAGCTTTAAGTTACAGTAGTGGAAATGGATATTATAGTTGTTGACATTTGATTGGTCTCTCTTTGAGTTAAGAAGATGCTCAGAGTGCTGTAATGCTGCAGAAGGTATTTGGGAATATACAGTCAATGTGAAACTGAGTTTAGCCCAGGAAAATTCAAATTAAATTTCCAAGGTAGCACTCAAAAAGCCTGCCTGAGAAACAGAGTAAGTCTGCATAGGTGAAAAAAATGCACAAGGGTTTGCCAGCAGGAAATACAAAGTAAATTGATAGCCATGCCATAAAGGCAGAGGATAAAAAGGACAAGCCTAGAACAGAAGGGATACAAGCACAGAGTATGCCAGATCATTGTCTTTAATGGCACAAATTGTAAAATGTGAGAAGCAGCTGGCTTTTCTATCTTTAAAGGTAGCATTAGATAAAGGAAGACCAAACAATAATAATTCAAGGAAAAGTGTGATCCCCAGGTTGCAGGCAACATGTCATACCAGCAATGTAGTAAACCCTTGAGCACTTCTCCAGTTAAAACCAGTTAAGTGTATATTTCAGATGTCAGCTCCTGATTTTCTCTATGATGAACTACACTAGTACAAAACGCATTCATAGTTTGAATTTTTCTTAAGCATAGTCATCTAAACTACATTTTTAAAGAGCTGCTTTAATTTTGTAAATATTTTACTTTTATCTGTCCTATTATTTCTTAGGAAGTTCCAAATGGGACAACTGTAATTTTCTTAATTAAGGATATCAAGTCTGAACATAATGCTTGTAGGTTTTTAATGTTTTATCGGACTATCATTCAAATGCTCTACTTTCCTTCTTGAGGGACCCTGCAGCAAAGTGAGATACTATGATCTCCTTAATCAGAAACTGTAAGGCATGAGAGTTAAAGCTAATTAGAATTTATGGGATTGAAGGGAATATAATTTGTGTGTGAACACTATAGGTGATAAGGGGTTTAAGATGATGGCTATAGATCTCAACTGAGCTTGGGTACCAGCGTTTTACAGGATAAATCATTAGGAGTATATTACACATTATTTTTTTCATTTAATCTTCTCTTCAGTCAGAAGGCTAAGGCAGGAAAATACTGTGCATGTGACACAATTTTGTTAAAATCTAGGCTGGGACTGAAGCAGCAATCAACACCTCCTGCTTAAAAATAATTTCTTTTCAGTATCAGTCACTGAAACAACACCTCCCCATTTACATGTCCATCCTGTTTTCCTCTTAACACCTGGTTCATATCACACCATGAGTAGGTATGTGCTTGCTGAACATTCACTGGGGGCTCTGTCAGAGGAATACAAACCTGCTCCAGTGATTTTAGAGTAAGTGCTCTTGAGAGCTCTTTGAACCATCCCACCAAATCCAAGGCAGCTGTTCCATTGTAAAAGTCAGCTTAACATATGGTTTATAGAGATATTTATATTATATACAGTATAAAATGAAACAAAAGTGCTTGAATTCTATGAAGACAGGAAATTTCTGTAAGCAGAAATGAGGAGAAAAATTGATTATATACAATATATACTAGACTAGCATGAAACATTACCAGCAAAAGAAGAGGAACCGTGTAAGGGAGGACTTCACTATTAGGACAGCTGTCTACTTGGCAGCTAATACCAACAGATATTTGATGAATGAAATCTCTCTAAGAGCTTCTGGTGATGACAGTAACATTTTCATTTGGTTGTGGGGGGGGGGGGGNTGGGTGTGTAGAATTAATGTTTTACACAAATTAAAGAGAATATTAATCTTGTAAGGATCTTGAAGAAGTCCTTTTAAGCCACCTCCCTTCTCTGGGGAAGATTAAGTGCATGTTCTTGGCACTGCTTTGAAAGTGCCATATGTTCCTAGTGTCCATGTTTCACCATATCACTAACTTTGGAAGGTGCTTTTGTCTTATATTTGATCATTTATCTTCTATGGCAAAGAAGCTTCCATTCCATGCCTGGTGCAAAATCAAACCATTGATTGTAGTCCTTTATGAAAACTGTTTATTTTAGAAGATGTGAAAAGCCGTTGACCTCCGTTTCTCTTTTTCTTTAAGTCTCTCACTTCTAGATGGAAGCAACAAATTTTTTAAAATAATTTCCCATCAGTCTGTTTTCTAAAGCTCTCAGAAACAGTGTTACTTTCTTCTGTAATCTTCATGATATTTTCTCAAATTTTTACTCCAGATAGGTTCTCAACAAGGTTGTGTGGGACAAAAAAATTTCATCCTTTGCCACTTATGAAACCTCTGTTTGTACCTCACACAATTGGATTGAAGTTTCTTGCAGCAGCATGGTCTTGACTCATAGTCAGTTTCTAACTTACTATAACCTCCCAATAATATCTTTTTTTTCTGTAATATCTTTCCTTTGTTAATAGAGACAGTGACAGAATGGTAAAAAGACCAATAAGTGGTCTGTTTAGAAGCTGCTCCCTGGTCCTACCTGGCTGTATATCCTCGTGCAATCTCCAGTCGGGGTCTTAAAAAGCAAAGATATAACAAAATCCTTTGACAGGGAATGGAGATTTGTACCACAGGAAACAGTAAGAGCTGAAAAGTAGCAAACAGAGGGAAATAATTGTGGAGTAATTTAAAAAATATAGGGCTCATTGAGTCTCCTAATCATAGTTTTCATAGGAAAAAAAGTTATATTTAGGACACATACGGTCAAAAATGGCAGCGATAATTTTGGAGGCTTGATTTTGGAGCTGTTAACAGCATTTCAATCATCTGTAAATTACTTGAGAAATTGAAGTTATAAGTTCAATAATAGTAAGTACTGGTAGTGTTCTTGCTTGTTTCTGGCACCATTTTAGGATGGATGTGGAGAATAAGGGATATTACACACAGAGTCCATGTTAATACCCCATGGAGCTCTATATATTTCTCCCTGATGAGCTCGCATGAACCTCAAATTGACTCCAGAAAATAACAACAGCAACTCAGTTTAACTCGGTTTCCTGCCATGACAAGGAACTGAACAGTCATAACCAAAGGAAGAAAATGAAGAGTTATTTTGAGAAGAAAACAAGGCAGTGTGGCTTTTCTAATGGGAAAGGCATCTTCTAGGGAAGGAAACAGACTTTGGTGACAGAGCTGTGGAACCGTTATTTCTTCTGCAGAGAGTCTCAGGCTGCGTTTCTATTTAATTGGCATCAACCCCACTTTCAGAGTTACACTTTCCTCTGAGCTTTAATTTGCACTTAAAACTACACTCCTCTGACTGAACCTGTCCTACAATTACTATTTTCTCATCTACAACTTTTCCTTTTAGAAAGAAACTTTACCTTCTCCTAAGCTTTTCCTCTTCTGGTCCCTCACCCTTTTTTCTCTGCTTCACTGCTATGGCTGTTGTTGGAGGGATAAATCCAGACAGTGAGAAATCAAACAGTTGGTATTGAAGGTAGAGATAGTTAAAATCTAATAGAGAAACTTACTGGGAACAAACAAAATTGTGCAAAACTAAGCAGTGATAAGTACTCCTTTCTAACATCACCTGACTTCTCTGTTGCCCAGGGAGCAGTGGGAACTGGGGGTACATGGAGTGCCAAGGGGTACATGAGTAACAAGCCACAGGCTGTGTGTGCATTCAGCTTTCTGGTCCAGGTGTCACAGATTCTTTGTTCTGACCACTTTTATAATTTTTTCCAGTTTTTCCTTTGAAGCTGGGATTGCTTACCTCAGCAGCTGCTTTTCCTCTGCCAATTTTATATTCCTTTTTTTTTTTCTCTTCTTTTGTCTTGGTTACAGAACGTTAAATCACACTTTTGCAAGAACTCTTGATTTTTTTTTTCAGTGTGAGGCTAAGAATGGTTGGTTTATTTCTGTTCTTGGATGCTAACTGGGCTTCTCACACCTGCTTCAAGCTCTTAACCTACACCATCACTCCCCTGACTGTCGTCCTTCATCCTACCTATTGTTCTTCAGCTGAGCAGCATTTCTGCAGTTATAATGGGATAATTTTGGGGTACAACTACCTAGAAACCTCTAGATAGAAACCATTAATTCTGTTCAAATTAATCTCAGGGAACAACAGCCTGCATTGCAAGTTCTGGGAGGTATCGTTTTTCCAAATCACAGCTGCACAGGTAGACAGAACTTGGCCTTAGCATGAAGTAAAGCCACAGATCTGCTACCTGCCTCTCTGTAAACCTAAGTTCAAAATGTAGTTACTGTCAGGATTTGGGGAATGCAATTCATATTTTCTTCAGGGAGGAAAAAAAGTATGCAACTACAAATAGAGAATCCCGCACTCTTTAGGTGGAGAGCTTTGAAATATGAGTTCTAATCATTTCCCTCCATGCATGTACTCGAGTTCTCCTTGGGGATCTTGCTCTGTCAAGGAGGATGATTTTGCTCCCTGTCAGAGTTCTCACAAAGTTAAGCTCAGCTGTAAGAAAAGGTTTAGTTGCATAGGAGGCATGATGGAAAATCTGTAGCCATGGGTCTGCCATCAAGTTAAGTCTCTCATATAAAGGATGGCTACAGGGAGTACCTGTTCTTGCCACTTTTGCCAGAGTCCTGTGATATCTGCAGAGAGGTAGGCAGAAAAGCCTCCCCACACCAGCCTGGCCCTGCTCCTTGCACCTGACACACAGCACTGGGCTCTCCCCTGAGCAGTCAGAGATGGAGCTTTTATATGAGTGGAGTTTGTAGACTAAAACTTGAACTCCAAGTCCAGATTCTTTCATTTATTTATTTTTATTTCAAAGAAACATATACATTTGTCTTTATGTTTATATACAAGAAGTGTGCTAACATGAATGAAAGGAAAAAGAAGCAGAAGGAGTGGAGAAAATGAAAGTTATCCCATTTGGTGTTTTACCCTATTTTCTACAACAAATGCCACTCCTTTATCCTCTCCTTGCTGCATCTGTGTGTCCATTACAGTGTCAAGAGTTATTACACCGTAGTGTTACTGACAAATGTAAAGCTCCATACCTGTAAACAAGGATTAAATCTTGTTGCACAAAGACAGATGATTTTTTGCACAGCTATTTGAAATGAATGTGCATTTTCTCAAACCATGTGCTAGCAACATAAGCCTGCACATTAAGAGGCATTTTCATTTAGTTTGCTTTTATGGCCACATGTTTCACATTCCATTAAATGTCATTAACTGACACACAGAATCTGTCAACACAAAAGCTCCTCTTTTTCCCCATGAAAAAATGAAAAGCTAACATGGTTACATTACAGAGAGAAGTAAATAAATGGGATTTCTTTAAAAAATTGTTGACTTACAGACTGTTTCTGATTGAGAAAAGATCTTAGTGAAAAATTAACTGATGGTGAAACTGAAGAACGGAGTAGAGCGGACAGCTTTATGGAATGGATATCTAAGAACTAGAAAGTAGCTTACTGAAACAATCCCTCAAAATTGGAAAAAATAGTCTGGGTATAGCTTAAGCTGGACATAATAAAGTAGTTCTTAACCCATATGATTTAATAAACTGAAACCACAAGATTCTAAGGTTGAATATCACCCATCTTATAAGGTAAAATACCTGAGATATGTATAAATATCTTACTGAATTGTTCAGTACACAGTTTTATTTTTACACATATATACTTTTATGGTCTAGCTTTTTGTCAGGTTGAAACCTTTCAGGAATCTTTATGTCTTCCTTAAAAAGTAATTGTATTTTTAAAGAAAGCGAATAGATTAAGATGATGTACTGTAGTTCTTCCATTTAAAAGGAAATTTATATGAATTTTATGTCTCTCAATAATGTTGCACATCCTCTTTCCACATGCTTTGTCATGTCATGTTTTTAAATAGGAATGGCATTCTTAACCAACAAACCTCATGCTTTTTCTATTATATTTTACTTTTCTATGAGTTCACAGACTTCACCACATATGGAGTATTCTAATTTTGGAAGAGTTGTAAAAATTATTCAGTGTTTGAGAGAAATATAAGCCACTAAAAATATGTCTGTTTCTTCCAAAACTGTATTATTTTTAAATAATAAAAAGTTTCAAGGTGGAAATCCCCACCATTCTATAGGAACTCCTCTTAATGGAAAGCCATTTAAATATTTTGTCAATCACAAGACAGGGAAGGATCCATGGTGCAGGCTACCTTATCTCACTGTTTCAGACTGAACAATTTTAGGATCTTCAGTAGTTTTGAAACTTGGAATTCCAGGAAAAAAAAGTCAAAATCATCTCTATACAGTCCACAGTTTTTTATCTGTTGATTTATCTTTTGTATGCTTTGCTGTGTTGTATAGATGAAGGCAATTGGCAAGAAGCCATTTGCTATCCTTCTCCATTTATCTGTGGGCAGAAAGGTGTATCCCAAAGTCATCATTAGCAGTAGAGTCATAATGTTGTCACAGATGATGTATGACCAAATTGAAGCAAGTTGACTGCAGAACACACTTCCCATTTACAAGCATTTCTTGCAGTTCTATCGGCATCTTGAACACCATGGAATATTCCCATGCAGTTGATCATGCAGTAACAAACAGTTTGTCATAAGCATTTTTGCATCTCCATGGTTTGCATCATCACTGGCCACAGAAAAATATTTGCCATTTTCTACATTGGCTTTAAAATCTTTCTCAATTTAACAGCAAGTGAATATTTTGTGAAGGATGCCTGATGTTGTTGTCATATGAAGATAAAACATTTTATGGAAAACTTGGAATAATATTATTCATTTTGTTGTCAAATTAGAGTGACTTGCTTAAAAAAATTGTATGCAATATATGGTAGAGGTCTGTGGTGGCTGTTTTCTTTAGCTAAATGTTTCAAAGGTTTTCTTTTGTCTCATGTTATGAATTTATTATTATCATTTACATGCCTACAAGCAATTAAGAAAGCGTGTCTCTGTAAAGTACATTCAGTCTTATGGGAGCTATTGCTTCCTCTACTGAACCATGCAAAATCACTTCTATACTAATTCCAGGAATGTTCATTCCTCTGATTCAGCTTAAGGACAGTATCTTGATTAATTGATAAAGTGCTGTTATCACAATCTCTACTGTGTCGTCAGCCATATGATAAAGCAGCATCATCAACTACTTCTAAATCAATGTGCCATCAATGTGCAGATTCCTGCTTCACTATAATCAGTCACTCCAGTCCACAGCATGCTGAGATAATAAACACCTTTTGTGATACAGACAGAAGTTAACTCTGCTTTTAAGGAACACTGTGCATAAAAGACCTCTTCAGATATGAAAAGTTGCATGTTTGATATAAATTCAGCTGCAGTTCTTTGCTTCTTGCTTTGCTATGGCAGGTGGAATTATTTTGTAAGCAATTTATAAGGAAGTGCTACATCCTTTGGTTTTAGGTGTCCTCTGTAGATTTAAACTGATGTTTGAGATCCTGCCCATAGGCCCTTTCCTCAGACTCCTGTATGGTTTGGAGGAATGAGAGCCATCTTCAGGAACAGACAGTTCCAATCCAGTTGTACAAAGTTCCCATAGAGTAATGATTCCCTCAGCTCTTCCTAAATTTTTGATGGGTTTCCTGATTTGACAACAAAATTGTGAGGCAGTTTTCAAATTTTTCTTCTTCATGTCATCTTCCACCCCAGTTGTCTCTGTAATGCTTTGCCTGGAGGTTGAATGTGAAGAGAGTCCATCACTTCTCCTGGCTCCAGCTTCCTAATCAACCAGGGACAGGCTGGCACTCAGTGTACTGAGCTTGATGGGGCTGTAGTCCTGTCCTCACAAGCTGAAGAAATTGGATAAAAATACCCAGATTCTGGTAAGACATCTGGCAAGAGCCTTTCCCTCCTACAAGTAAGAAGGCTTAATCCCAGGTTCAAAGCTCTGCAGTAAAATATCTGAAATCCATTCAGGGCAGCTGTTGCTCCTCATTAGTCTTTTTAGGAGTTTCTCACTTGTATGCAACCTGCCTGAGCTGTAAGTGAAGGGATGTTTTGCATATAAATGCCATACAATGGCATAAAGGTTCTCTAAAGGTTCAGACATGAAGCCTTGTCTGTAATTTCTTAATTTCAAGTGTGCATTTCAGAGCTGTATTAGAACAACAGAGATTTCCTTTTTGAAAGTCCTGTGGTTGCATTCACAGAATGGGTCAGGTGGGAAGGGACCACAGTGGGTCATCTGGTCCAACCTCCCTGCCCACCCTAAAGGGCATTACCCAGAATTGCATACAAGTGGTTCTTGAATATCCCCAGTGAGGGGGATTCCACAGCCTTTTTTAAAATTTTCATTTAAAAGCCACATTTCATGATGCTGAATTCTATACTGAAACCACTACTTATCTAAGAGCTACGTGACTCTCTGTTCTGACCAGGTTTCATGAATGATTCATCTTCCTTTCACTGATACAAGAAAGGAAAAGGGTTAAAAAAATAACTTAAAATAAGGGCTCACTATCTGTCTTAAAACTGCCTGTAATAATCTTCTATCTGCCTTTACTTTTCTAACGGTTGTAGCAGGTTGCAGTTGTACTCAGTTGTAGCTGAATAATGATTTTTGTATGCTCTGAAGCTAAATTATTGTTCATTAGAACTTAGCCGTGTCTGAGCTCCTGCAACATCACTGTCAAAATGCCTGGTACTTGGGAGAAAATATTTGAGGAGGTAAATTAAAAGCTTTAAACTTAAATTAAAGCTTTAACTTGTGTACATGCTGATTAACTGAAAGCTTTACTGCCTGCCAAGTTTTGAGTATTATAAGCAGTGAACCTGGTGAAGGTGCTTAAAAAAGATGTAAAAACAAAGGCATGGAATTATAAGACAGAAATGTGAATTTTAAAATTTTTTCTTAAAGAAACTGTTTTTGTCAGGCAGAAATTCCCATCAATAAAATCTCAAAGAGAGAGTATTCTTACAATAAAAGTTTTGTTAGCTCATCATTTAAGATAGCTACAATATTTTAATTATATTAGTAGTGAGAAAGATGTAATTATAATAATAATTTTTTTTACAATGCTGGGTGCATTAATTAAATGACACAATAGTTTTTCTGACTGTAAGGAAGTTTATAGACAAAAATAAATTTGACAAAAAAGCTCTGTAACAGATGTCAAACAGGAAGTTAGGGAAAATATGATCAAAAATGAAAAAAGAAAATTCATCAAATGCATAAGAGTTCACCAATATTTCTTTTATTTTGTGGTGGGGGGAAAAGACCTGATCAGCACTGCATTACAAGGCCACAATAAATGAAGGAAAAATCATATAATGGCTGCATGTGCTATCACTATTCTTCCCCCTCTGCAAGGAATATCATTACACTATGTGGGATGAATCAGATCACAACAAGGGAAAAAATAGCACAGAGAAATAAAAGTAGACTATATCATGATGGATGTGGAGAACTAATTAGAGAACCAAGATTATTCAGGTGGTTATAAATTTAACCTTTTTCTTTTTCTTTTTTGTTATTTTAAGAAAAAACTTGAAAGAAATCTTTGTAGCCTTAACCTTTAGCTCCTCAGGAGCAGGTTGTCATGTGGGACTTAACCTTGCTGGCACAGTGGTGCAGTGCTCCAGGTGCTGTGCCAGCTGTTGGCCAGAGGAGACTGTAAGGAAGAGCATGACCAGAGCAACCAGACCTGGCACAGGCTCCCGTGGTCTGGTGTCACCCAAAACCCACTGGGGCTCCTCGGCAGTGCAACAAACCAATAAATCCTCTTCCCTCCCTCTCTTTAAACTTGTTTTCTCGCTTTGCTGGAAATAATGTTTCTCGGGATTTTCAAGCCCTAATGGGGATCTTGTGTTTTTTAACAGTTTATAACTCAAACAAAGTTAAATGGGATTTGATGGGAGAAAGTATTTCTTTAGCCTGAGGGCTTTCTGTCTGCTGAATTTTGACAGTTTCCTGCAAACTGCAGAGATAAATTAGAGCAGCTTTGAAAAGCAAAAAGAGTCTAGCTAGAATGGTGTGCTGTCATCTTGTCTTATGGGGGCTACCAACCCTCTTGCAAAGTTGACTGTAGTCATTCTAAGGGCCCTCTGTGGTCTGTTGGCATTACTGTGCAACTGCAGGTGTGGAATATGAAACTAGAAACAGCACTTACCAGGGACAGGAAAGCATCTCACCAGCTCATACATGAAGTATTACTCTTGACTGAAACATAATACTCTATATTAAGTATTTTACCTTTATCCACTGTTTCTCTTAACTGTTTAACAATTCAATTCATCTTGCACAGCATTGCTTTCATGTAATTACAACATATCTGACAGTGCGTAATTGAAGGTTTAATAATTTCTCATTTTGTTTGCTTAGAGTATATTAATGACACTAGATTTCCAACAATGAAGAGGTTTGTCTCAGGGAGCCTTCATTTACCTTTGGATGTCCTTTTCTGAACAAGTGTATATGAAAGGATATTCAGTATTAAGAGTGTGCAACAATATCTCCTATCTCATAGAATTCTGTAGGTATATTTAGTAGCTTCTTTCTGGGATATTGCAGTTTGTGATATCAGTGTCATTATGCCCGTTCCACATGGTTATTAACTAGCCTGGTTGGTCCTTTATTTTAGGGTAAAAGTGATTGACAGGATGACCTGTAAGCTGAGCCTCCCTCTTAGAGAACTTCCAGGCACTGCTCAGGAATCTCGATTAAATTATCAGCTGCTAATTATCTACTTCCAGTTTTAAGTGTAAGTGTTAGCTGGATTTCTCTGACCTCTTGTTAGCATTAAACTAACTGGGAACATGCCTGAGTCTTCCTCTGCTATATGAGCAGACAGGATTCCTTGGAGATGTGAGCTGCTTGCTCAGTGGCTCAGGAAAACTGCGTTCAGTGCTAATGTGAAGATCAGTATCTGTTTTCCTGTGGTTTGCAGTGTTACAAAGTGTACCTCTTTTATCTAGCTAATACTTTGAACACTCTACTCTTCTGACCTGCTAAAAACCAGTAAAATCTGATGTCTCATCTTGTCTTTTGATCAATATTAAAGTTCTGAGTACATTGATCTACTTTTGGCTAAAATGAAATCTTCTTGACACTATTTCACCACCTCTCTTTATTTATGGTGTTGCTTTCAGAATCATTTTGGTCCTTTACTGTGGGCAAACACTCAATAAAATTACTTTGTTTCATAGTGCAGAAAGACCATGAACTTCTGTTGTTAATTTCTGCCCTGTGGTCTCAAAAATAATATATGTGACAAAAGGTGTGATGATAACTAAGGATTTGGGAGCAACTATCCCTGTGTGCTAGATATTGTCCAATACAGAAGACTGAATGTTTTTGGTGATTCTGTTCATAACAGAATTGAAATTGCCAGGCACCATCTGCTGTGATATTGACTGACCATGATTCAGACAAATATCATTTAGGGATTTAGCAACATTTAGAAAATTGTGTAGACATTTTGCTTTCTTTTTTTCTGCTTTCCTTTCCCTGTGACCACCTTTCATACTAAATTTTTAAGTGGAATTATATTTAAGTTTCTGCTTCTATAAAAATGGAAGGCAATGTAATACTGATTTTTCAGTTTCATTATAATAATATCATGGTATTCAATTTCATTGCACACAGCCATGTACACTTCTTCCTCTCTTCTCTTTGGTACTTTCCTCCTTCAGATAATCACTGATGTAAAGTATATAAGAATGTAAATAAATCTAAATTGTGTAGGTTGAAGCAAAGTAGTTGATTAATCTGTATGAAGTGATAAGCTAATTTTCTCAGAGGGATTTAACAATAGTAAATAAATGTTAATAGTTCCTTGGGCCAATAACAGCCAGAGCTGAGTGGCAAACCTGTTTTCAGAACCTTAATTTAGTGACCAGTCATCTTAATGAGCATCAGATCCTGAGCTTTTAAAAATGTTGCTTATGAACCAGAAACACACAGGCTTGGGTCTAATGGGGAGATGAAGGCTCCACTACTGAAGTAGTGACACAAAACATCCTTAGAAAAGACATGAGAGCATAAATGGAAGTGCAGCCTGTGACTCAATCCAGCTGTAGGAGCTGCCTGAGCTTTCCAGGGAAGGAAAAACAAGAATCACATTAAGGAATAGATATTCCCCCTACTCTCCTGCCAGCATTTACTTCCTCCTATTATTGGGCATTCACCCTTTGCAAGGGCTGAAAGGAAAAGACCTTACATTGACAAGATCTTCTGTCTCATCTGAGCTCATGAAGTCAGATAAGATGTCCTCCCCCGACCAACAATCCTATTCTGTTTAGGGAAGGAGACTCCCTCTTCCTTCCTTGGGCTAGAATAGGATCAGGCTCAGAGACCTGTAGGTGGCCTCATGGTTTTCCTCAGCCATCCAGACCACAGTCCATGCACCGAGGGATTGAGCATGGGCCATCTCCCCTGCCACCTTCTGCCAGGTCTGCTGGACTTACCTCCCTATGGTGACATTTAGGCAGATGGAGACCACAGCATCAGTCACTCACCTTTCCACGCCTTTCCCAGTTCCTCTCCTGTCCAGAAAGAGGGAAAAGGCATCCTTGATAAAGATGTATTACTGCACCACTTTGATGAGGAATGTTGTGTAGATAGCTATAATGTGGCTAAAAGGTTTGTTATGTACCTGAGAATCCTTGTAGATAAATTCAAAGCTGAAGCTAATAACTTCTGTAGATATATGTCTAATGAGCACCCTGTGAGTTGTTGTTGTTGTTTTTTAAAAATCAAGGAGCAAAAAGAAGCAGAAGCCAAATTCACATCACACAATTTTAAGCTGCATTTACTCCTGCCAGCAAAATTTATATCTGTTGAGATGTGAGCAGGCAGCTAAGTCTAATTTGAATGAAACTGGAATCCATAAAAATTAAAAACATCATTTATATTCCCTATCACAGTGGTATGGCTGCCTCTAAAGACAAATACATATGCAAATAATTTAAAGCAGGGCTTAGGTATGTGATTGAAGTCTCTGTTTGAGCAAGAAATGCAGACAGTTGCGTAATTCGTCCACAAAATCAAGTTATGCACTTGTGGTTTTTGCAAATATGTGTGCTGCCAGCATTTTGATATGGCATCCTTAAAACAATTTCCTGCTAGTGCCCCCCATCAGCTTTCCCTGTGCATAGAGAAAAATTCAGCCTGACAATTTCATATCATAAGGCTTATCTTGGAACATTGCTTTTAAAAACAACCATTTTGTGACTGCTCTGGCAAGCACAGCTGTATTGACAATACCAGACATAGCTGCCTACTCCCAAATCTAAGCCCAAGAGACCTATTAAACCTTTTTTCCCCAGGGCTGCAGAACTGGTAACTCTGACAGTGCAAGACTGGAGAGAAGTTGATGGTGTTACATTGTTATGCTCAAATATTCGGGATTTTATGTCTTGCTTTGGGTCCCAACAACCATCTCTCACTGAATGTATAGGGATACATGATTATGGACAGAAAGAGCTCTGAAGCTTTTTTCTTGGATTAACATTCCGGAGTATGTGGTGACTGTGAAGTCCTGCAGAGGGTGAGTGAGGATGAGGGGTTGGGACCTCACACATGGAGGAGGAGCCAGGAATGCTGTCCTGTGACAGGCACGCACACATCATTCATGGCTACCCCCACAAATACAATGTGACAACACTGCCAAACAATTTTTCCCTCCAGAAACATTAATGCTTAAACCAATTTCTGCTGATGATTTAGTACTATTCAGGGATGAAGTGAAGTGAGTGAAGCTAGTGGAAATTGGATCAACTTTTCATTAGTTTTGATGAAATAATTTGAAAAAAGATCAGCTGAAAGCTCTCAGTGAATGCACCTCAGTGTATTTTTCCTTATTATGAGCTCTTCCAGGCGAACTCATTAAATGGGGAAATATCATTCTGTCTGGACTAGCCTGGGCTGCAGGAAGTGCTTACGTTATGCATCAGGTCAGTGGGAATTAAAATGAGCTCTTATAAATGAAAGGAGATTTGTGTGATGGAAAAGCTTATCACTACTTTTCTGATGGCAAGAAGAGTGGGCCTTCATATGTCATGAGTTGTGAAGTCTCTGGCTCACCTTGGTGGTGCACTGAGACTAGCCACTGAAAAAGAGGAAAGCCTGGGACATGTCCTGGCAGACAGGGCTGTAGTGCTGTTGGAACCAGAATACATGAATGAGTGGAGCTGGGTGCACTTAGACTCCTCTCATCCAGACAGAAGAACTTGTAAATAAAAGCCTGTTTTACCAATTTCCTTAATTTTTGCAAGCCCTTACTCTGCGTTGCTGGTGAGACAGTGATTCTGAACAAATGGGCACAAATGCTGAATTGCAATTATCTATCTGCCAAACTACATCAAACCCCACGAGCAGTATGAGTTCCAGCATGTGCAAATATGTCACTACAAGCAGGGAGGAAAGCCAAAGTGTCCAGGAAGAAAAGCTGCTCCCTATTGATAGAACAGCTAGTTTCTCTGTGTATCTAACAGTGAGGAAATCAGCTATTTGACATCAGCTCTAGAGATGTACAAGTTTTATGTGTGTCATGTTCTGTAATATTGATGCAAATCTCCCCTCCAGATAGATTTGGAGTTCCAGGAGGACAGATCTTTCCAGTAAATGACCAGCATTTCTATGTGCAATGAAATGAGTCACTGGCCTAGATGTTCAGACTTTTTTGCTGTGTTCCCAGACTAGAACAAGGATGGGAACAAGAAGAAGGCTGAAGGATAGCATTTTCCCCATCCCCCTACCAGCAATGATCCTCCTGCCTATGATCACAACAGCCCACCCTACTTTTTGGTATTTTAGTCTGAAGGTCCTTTTTCTCCCCTCTTACGTGCCTTTAAATGGCTGCTATTTAATTTCTACCTCTCCTATCTCTCACATTTGCCTCAGTTTCCTCTCCTTTGCTGCTACTTGTTTTGAAACTACATTATTTGGCTGCTTTTTACCAGAACTGCTAGACTTTTCAGAAAAATTCTCTCCACCCCTCAACTTACATTTCTTCTACTATTTTCCCCTCAAATCCTGCCTTGGGAACCTGTTCTGTAATGTCTACACTGCATCAAATGGTCACACTCATCAGGAGAGTTACAGCCATCAACAGGGACAGTAACCAGGCTGTACTCTGTATTCTTATGATGCTTTACTTTTTCCACTGCTGTCATTCATAAATTTCTGATGCATGTTAGAAAATAAAGTAAGAAAGTTTAGAACTATAATCCTGTTGGTATTGATAGTAATTTCTGTGGACCTGCTTTATGGCAACAGACATGGCTTAAAGGGTTACTGTGACACTGGGTTCGAGTTTGTGACACTGTTATGATTTCATAACATACAGGGAAATGTAATATTCATTTTCTAAGTATCTTCATCACAGATTGCTGTAAATATTAGTATTAGTATTAGTATTAGTATTAGTATTAGTATTAGTATTAGTATTAGTATTAGTATTGCTGCAAGTATACTTACTCCTATTAAGGCAAATGTATATATGAAGTTATTCAAAGGTTGTGTCAGAAAAGTCAGTATATGTATATATCCACCAATAGTATCAGTAATTAATAGTAACAGCTAGTATATATTTAAATATTACAGGCTACTATGAAACTGTAGCTTGTAAGCAGCAACTACAGTCATTATTTATTAGCTATATACATACCTATTGCCAGTACAGCACTCACTAAACTGTTCCCAGGAGCAGAACCTCAAAATCAACAACAGACCAAGTCACACTTCAAAAATTAGCCACATCACAATGTTTGGAGCCAGTCTGGTTTCCCTGGTGATGGTCCAACATATTCTCATAGAGTAGTTCATGCAGGGGGAATACTCAGAGAAAAAGGGCTCCATCTTGGGTAACAGCAAGTCAGAATTATATCACAGGGATGGAAATAAAGGGGTGTAGGATTTCAACACCTGGAGCAGCCAATAGATGTTGCTATTTTCTATTTTTCACTGGGACAGCCTATATTATACAATGATGCATTCTCACAGACCAGGTTTTGTTTTTTTAGGCTGTACAGAATACATCATGAAATAAATTTAACATGGGATCAGAATTACACAGTGCAGTGGAAGTGATGTACCAGCAGGCCCTGGAAGGGTGGGACATGCTGGCAGAGCACTGCAGGTGGAGAGACTTGTTCTCATTATCTCAGTCATGGACATTGCTTGGTTTTCCAACCCACATCCCAATCTGCAGAAAGATAGAATGCTTTTCTTCCTCATATGGTAGGGAAATTTTAAGACAAGTTCTGAAAATATAATAAAATCTCTGAGTCGCTGTGAAAAAAACACAGCAATGAGGTTTGTGCAAGTATTAAGATTACATCTTTGTTGTAACGAGCTTTTTCCTGAAGTTTCTCACTCTCTGTGCTACCTCTCAAATCATAACTCATTGCTCATGAACTAGAATGATGAGATGTACACATTTATACAGACTTGGAGCTGAAGGAAGCCACGTTCCCATGGCTACCCAGCAATAAATTCTTGTTCAAAAAGGTGGAAACCTTTTACCTACAACATGCCACTTTTCTGAGGCCGCTTTAGGTTCTGCAGCAGAATTCTCTGGGGGGATATCAGAGTGTGTGTGGCAGGATGTGCTGCTTGTGTGAGGAGAAGGGAGTTGGAGAGCCTGAACTAAGCAATTCAATAAGAAATTCATATGTGTCCTGGGGATGACGCAGAACATTGGTGCAAGGTGTCAGATGAAGTAGGATTTAAATATAACCAGTAGAATTGATCTGAGCAGGAGTTTCTGGCAGTATTTCTTTGCCCTCTGGTCCTCAGTTTTAATTGCTTCATTCACACTGCTCTCATACATTTATCCACAAAACTGGCTAAGGGATTTCCAAGAGGATTAACGAGATAACTCCTTAGAAAACAATGCAGTTGTGTCCGACTCATCATTTCCTGGAAGAGTAGAGGAGGACATCAAAGATATCATGCAAGCCATCCATCTGTTTTGGGGAGGAATCAGATTTTAAATTTTTTCAGTAGCTGTTTAGTGGAGACTTTGCAAACAGTAAAGTGAATCATCACCATCCCTACAGCAATCCTTTGCATAACCAAAAATTCCTACAACAAACCAAATTTTTTCCTCCTAAATTATATTTTCTAAGTTTCTTATCCTTCTTGTAGGCTCCAATAATTTTATATTTCTGTGCAAGGATCGCAACTGGAGCCACTATTCCAGCTGTGGCCTACTCTGTTACAAATAGAGCAGAATAATTACTTTGTGTCTTATGTGTAACTCCCCTGTTAATAGAGATATAGAGCTGTCTTTTCTACCTTGCAAGTTTAAGTAGTTGGCTCTTATTTTCTTACTTATCCATTTTGCTCTGTAGCACTTCTCCCTGCTACATCATTTCCTATTTTAGACTCATCCATTCAGTGTCTCCTTAGTGGACCACTTCGCTCTGCTCTTTGCAGAATTCTACCTTTCAGATTTCATGCTTAGATGGGGGTTTTTTCAGTTTATCCAGATTAATTTCAGTTTTGAACCTGTCATCCAGAGTGCTTACACACTTTTCTCCTTCATGCTATCTGCAAATTTATATGTACTTTCAGTTTATTAACAGTCCACAAGAAATACATAATCAGTGGGGTGGCAGCAGGTTTCTGCAGGGCTCCATCTTTTTCAGTGTGACTAGAAGACACTAACTACTCTTTCAGCTCTGCTTATGTGTGTGTGTTTGCAACTTACTGTTGTAGCTACCTGTACTGGTTTAGGGCAAATTTAGTTTATTCCAGAGCAGGTTCAAACAGTTCCAAGAAAAAGGAAAAAACACAGTCCAGAGAACTTCTCTGCCTCAGCCAGCCAAAAACTAACAAAAAGCAAAGGAGAGCTCTCTTTTGCAGTCCAAACACTGCCCATAACACAACTGTGTGTAGGAAAGCTGAAAACTCTTTATGTTTAGAAAACAACCACCTCAGACATTCCACCGCGTCTCCTTCACTCCCAGATCCAGTTTTTAAAGGTACAACACTTATTTCTGAGCTAAACAGATGAATGGGGATACAATTTAGCATCAGCCAGGACACTACCTTTTCTTTACTACCCCACAGTCATTTTCTTTTCCATTGTCTTTATAGATTGCCCTGTTTGATATGCAGGTCTAGGGGACAGTGGGATGGGGGATTGAATTAACAGTGAAAGTCAACAGCAGATTTTGTTAAACCAGCAGACCTGCAGCAAGAAGAAAGCTGTTGTAAATTCTGGCCAAGTAAAGTAGTCACAGCACTGGGCAAAGAAAAGTCCATCACTGAAATCACAGCAGTCATCAGAGCTGAGATCCCTGTTCTTTACCTAAAAGCATTAGCCCAGTGTTGTGAGGTTTGAATGGGCAACAGTGCTTGGAGTAGCTTCAATATCACTATAAATTAGTGTGAAAAGAGGTGTTGGCTTTCTATGGGACACCTAAGGTGCATTTCACAAAAGCTTAAGAATGGAAATGACCTCAGGAGGTCATATAGCCCTGCCTTTTACTCAAAAAAGGACGGACACCAATTCAGAATTAGCACTTCTGGCTTCATCCAGATAAATCTCAAAAACCTTCAAAGGTGGATCTTGTACAACTGCTTCAGGGATCTGTTCCAGCTCTGTGATACCTTCTGAGTAAAAAAATACCTCCTTATAGTACTTCCTCCTGTTTGCTTGATACCCCGGTGTTCCTTTCTCCACTTCAGACAGACAGCACAAGGAAACTGTGATGGAGGGGGTTGCTGGACTCCCAACAGAATCAACATGTCCACAGATGGCAGCTGTTACAACAAATGCAAGTTGCTTCACAGGACTCTGATCTGAAAGGTAGTGATTGAGCACTGTTCCAGCCTATCTGTCATCTCTATAGCCCCCAGGCTGACTCATCTAGACCTGCTATCACACTGCAATCTTCTGACTGCAGGAAGCTCCTGACACTCTGAAGATGAGATCTGGTAGTTGTCTGATGGGTGGAAACACGTGGCAACATGTCCTGAGTGATAGCTGCAGTGGAGGTGGCTGCAAAGCTGTGATCAGGACAGTGACAACCCTGTTGCCCTGCTGATCTGAGAATATTTGTTTTTTGGGAAGTATATCCCCCGTGAAGATAGAGGGGCTAAAAAAGGCAAGATGTATTTGTATGTGTGTCATCCAGCTGTATTTGACATCTCTCTGTCATATCACATAGTGGCATCCTTGCTCTTCATGGTATTGACTGTACTGTTGAAGTCTTAAGTGCACATGAAACCAAAGTTTAAATGGTGAGGAATTGATCCACCTCTTTCACCGCCTGCCCCATATAAAAAAAAACCCAAACTTTCTTTTAGTTTCTTTCTCTTTCTTCCACAAGTCTCAGACAAACAAGAGTGATGCTGCAAATAATTTTAAAAAAATAATTGTGAAGAATAAATATTGCATTTTAAAAGTTTAATAAAGCTACCAAGCAATTCTGACGGCTTTTTAGGTTTTATGTACATATAACAGAAGAAAAGGCATAACTTGGTCATAAAGAATAAAAACACTTATTTTAAAATAATCTAATATAGGTACATATGCAATATAGGCACTCCTTCTTTACATTTTCTCCATGGAAAAAGGGAAAAGTTACTAAGATCCAAATATCCAAAGATACTGGCTTCTTCATGGAAATGTCCTTGATTACAGCTTTTGATAGAAGGTGCCTTATATGAAATTTGCCCTTCACTTCTCAGGATTTTCCTAATGTCTCACAGTTTGAAAATTATATTGCTTCTGATAAAGTCTGTAGGGCCTGATTGAGGTTTGCTCTGATGTGGCAGGAAAAGGGCATTTCCCATAAATAAAAAAATCAAGATTACACAGAATCAACGGTTTATTTTTTCCAAGAAAAATAATTTCCTGTTAAAACTGGCAGAGTGACAAATCTGATGAATTGTCTCAGGTTTTGGGAGAGGGAAGGAATTATAAAATGCACAGGTTAAAGCTGCAAAAATTATGCAGTTTCTGGCAAACAGACTAACACTAGCACCAAGCTTTCTTTTCTTCTTCCACTTCCACCAACAATCTCTGTCAAAATCCAGAAAACGACAGTCGTAGTGCAGGAGGACAGTGACAAGGGATTTATTCCTTGACTTTGATGTTAAAATGTTCATGCAGTGCAGATCTGTCTTCTGGTTGTTCCTCTCCGGTAAAAGAGCTAACATTAAAAGCAAAAATTCAGCCCTCATCCTATTTTTCAGAATACTGTCACTGCAATTGGTGTAAGCATGGTAGGTATTTAACTCTCTGAAGAAATGCCCTGGTTCTTCTTGTGTGCACTGTTCATTAACATTTAGAAAACAGGCAAGGTTTCTTACTCAGTAAATGTCAAGAAAAAATGTGCATTTGATTTTTTAGTCTACAACATGCACTTCCCATCCTAGTCTTTTGTTCTATAATTACACTCCAAATGAAAGTATGGAACAGGTCACCATATTGAAAACGCCTCCTCAAAAATCAATGAGTCTTTCCTATTCTGGATTGCATTACAGATAAGAATGCTGCAGTAATCCTTTTCATGAGGGAAAAATATAGAGACCTTTATATAGCACTATAAATGATGTCTCTCCAGAGTGAGCAGCAGCGTTTCTCAAATAGCTGCTAATAAGACTAAATATGGTAGAGCATTGCAGTGAATCACAGTGTTGTGCTGGGTTATGCAACCCTCTGAGGTCACTTACGTAAAGAAGAGAACAACTGAAGTGCAAGCAAATTCTTCTGTTAATTAATTTGTAAGGCACAAGTGGCATTTAAAGAGAAAACATCTCATGGCTGGCTCTTGCAATGGGATGTGAGACTCGGGCACAAATGTAGCTGTTCTTTGTGTTTTCTCAGCACATCTGAACCACAGGATCCATACACTGTTGGGAAGAATTCTGGTTGAACCCACTCAGCCCTCCCTTGGATTCCTTCTGACCTTGGGCAGAAGAGAGGTTGCCAATACAGCTCAAATTATGTGGCTGTTTGTAAAGTTATCCTAGTGGTGTATGGGAAAGAGGGGGAAATAAATGCTCCAGTAAATGTCATACTGTGAAATGTGAAATCAAGAGCTTCCTCCTGTAAGTTCAGAAGGTTTTGCCCTTCCTTACCATGAGTATTACTGACCTCTAAAATTCATATTGCTACCCACCTTTGCTGTTTAATAAGAGGAGACAAATTCTGAGTTGTTCATGGCAACTGAATTGCCTTTCATTGCTTTCTGTCTTTCAAAGCTGTTCAGAATTTTCTACTGGAATAGGAAAAGAGGATCCATAGCATTCAATAACAGGTATAACTGGAAAACTGAGCTGCAGTAGAAACACATCAGATCTTATGAAAGGTGGGAATATCTCTGCATGTAACATTTCATTTTTATCCTTTAAAGAATTTATAAACATGGGCATTTGAGTAAAAATATTCAGATTCTGTGCAAGAAGGAAGTATACCAAAGACTAGCTCATTATAAAACAAGAACATGTTGCATCTTGAATCCATTAGTTGCAGCTAACAACAAATTAGCCAGTGAGTTAATTACTGGCATTGTGGATGGCAATGCAAATTGAATATTTGCTTTACAAGCACTGTGGAACTTCCCCACATGATTCAAAGGGAAAGGAACTCCTGTAAAGAGGTTTTTCAACTTAGGCTCTGTACTCAGAATTTCTCTAGTCTCTGTTATATTTCAGACACATGACAGGTGCCCAGAAGGACCGAGAGAAGTTTTTTTATTCTGTGGCAAAGATTTGTGGTTTCAGACCTTCTCTGTGACCTGAGAGATATTGAAGAGGATGCAGATCACTGGACAAGAGCTAGATAAACTTTAAATTAAAAACTGCAAATCACAGAAGTGTTTTAAAGATGGTCTTTTCATGCTGGAGCAGGGAAGAGAATTCTTTGAGACCCAGTCAGCTCTTTAGAGGGATGTGGGTAGTTGCTACAATTGATCTAAACTATGAGTGAAGGGAAAACACAAAAACAACCCATGGACCATTGCCTCAGAGACATCAATAAGGCAGAGGTGAAAGGAATGAGATGGACTTTTGCTAGGCCTTCTCAAAGGACCAGGATACAATGGCTGTTTACACAGCATGTTCTTTTGCACTTTCCTTAGTTTTGTCTGTGCTACCTTCACATGTTTGCAGAAAGCTTCAAATGCTTGCGAGTGGAGGGACTCTCCCTGCCAAGGATGCTCAGAGACAATATGCTTCATCTTCTCAGATGCTGGGAGGTGGGAGAGGGACCCTTTCTAATATCTGTGCTATTTGCTAGGGCAGATCCTGGTCACTCATTCCTCAGCCCTTTCTGACTTTGCCAGACACAACAGAAGGTTTCAGTGTGGTCTGTTCACTGACTGCAGCGAGGTTGGTCAAAGTTGCTATAGGCATCCTCACAGCAATTTCCTTTCTCTGGTGAGCACTGGGGTGCTTTCCTTTTACCTTTGGAAAGAGCTGTCCTTGCTTGCAGAGCTCATGGCTTTCTCTCTTGATTGTGGAGAGTTCCTTTGATTCTTTCAACAGCTCAGGGATTTCCCTGAGAAAGTTTAACCAGTTTCCACACTTCATTTTCATCACTGCAGGAAAAGCTAATCATTCAGCACCTCAGAGAAGCAACAGGAAAGCCAAATTTCTAATATTTTAATTTTTTTTTCTTGATGCCAAATTTGTACAATTTGTAAAAGATTTTAATTTTGCAGGAGAAAACCCCCCAAAACAACAGCATGGTGTACAGGTTTCATTCCATCTGACAGGATCAGCTATTTGCTTATAAGAAGTCATGCTGGTCACATCTCTTTACTCTGTTCAAAAGGTTATAGAACAAAGAAATCAGAGGACAGTGATGGTGAGAACACAGTTGTGTGTTGATGTGGTGCCTGAAGGATGCTGAGGCAGAATTTACAACTGAAATATTTGACTTGGAGTATAAATTCTTTCATAGACCATAAACTGTCTCAGGTTAAAGGCTGGAACCATGTGTCACTCACCATGATACAGGCCAGAACTTCAGTATAAATCTTAAAAAAGGAAGAGTTTATAATAAAAGGCGACAGTAGCACAAGGAAGCCTAAGAATAGATAGAAAATATTACAACATAGCAATGGACTTTGACAAAGAGCTTGTGTCTGCCACAGTTCATCACTGTATCATGATTGACCCAATGCATCATTGTGGAGTAAGAGTGGATTTTTCAGTATTTCCACCTTCAAGGGTTTGAAAAGGGAAGGTCTTCTGTCCATAAGTCTCTGGGAAAGGAATATCATACTAAAATCATCTCAGGTAGGGTGATAGAGATGCTGCAGGAGGTACCTGTGCTTCAAATGTCTCTTTTACTTCTCCTTTTCTCTTTTACTGGAGTTTACTTAGAGGAGAGGAACTGTCTGACTACTTTCTTATAAACATCCTGCTGGATTTTGGCCAGGCCTTGAAATATGGCTTGAATAATTTATATTCTGAAAAGGCTGAAAAATAGTTTATTTTGGCAAAGTCATTCCCATGGAGAAGCCCAACAGTTTGGGCAATTTGTCTTCCTAAGTTTTAAATATAAGTTATTATAGATAGAGAGGAAAAATTCAAGAGAGGAAGTTAAGAGAGGAGAAAGGATCTGCACAAACAATGAAAAGATAAGAAAGAAATGTAATTAGTTTACTCAGCTTTTTTTCACTTGAAAAAGAGCTTTTGTTTTGATTTTCTCTTGTTTAAAAACTGTGCTGAAAAGTGTGAAACAGCATGAATCCATTTTTCACAATTTCATGTTGCCTGAGAAGCGTTACAGCAGCAAGCCTGGACAAAGGGTAGAAAGAGACGAGTAAGTGAGAATAACAAAAAATGAGCAGGGGGTGACTTAAAGAGAAACAACAGCAAACGATTTTTCCAACACAGAAGAAAAGAAGGAAAGATGAAGAACAGGCAGAACACAAGGCTGAGAGAACACAAGGTTGAGTCACTTCCTTCTCCCAGGCACCATGGCTGGGGTGTAAGAAGTCATGATTGTTACCTTTGAATCATTAATTATTAACCTTAAATCTGTGAAAAATACTTGTGATGAGGCTCACCTATAAGCATATATAAACACTACCAATCAGAATTTCATTGAATTTTTAATCCTCAAAGAATGTTATGACTCAAGTGAGGAAAAATCAGTACTATTCTCGATCTCAGTGAGAAATGCAGAGAACAAGCCTGCTTTTTCCCCTGGAAAGTAAAGTGAAAATTCTACAGTCTGATTTAGCAGAGTCCTGTAAATAATGAATAAAAGATTAAAAATGCTTTACAGAGGGTTTATGTTAATCAATGTCTTCTCACGTGGGTATGTTTCCTCCAGCAAGCTTGTAAACTTTGATTCTGTGTAATAGGGAGGTTAAAAGTTCTCCTAATTAACATCCATTTCTACAGGGAATGTAGAACCTATTTTACAGTCATAAAGGTAAAGGGATTTTAAAGCACTTCTAATTATGAAGTAAATTTGCCATTTTGGCAAAATTCAAATGTGGACCCAACAGAAGCTTCAGAATCACCATTTTTGTCAATGTGACAAGGAAGGTTACATAACTACATTGACAACTTTTCTATTATGACTATGGAGACAGTAAAACAGAAATGAAGTACAAATGGTCAAATATGTCTATCTAACCAATCATTCAGTGATTATGATAAAATAATTTTGTTTGCCTCAAACACATTTCCTGACTTGTACTTTGTCTCCTAGGGACAGAGAAACAGACTTTTCTATGTTAGACTCAAGAGGAACTTGCTGGATAAGTATTTGAGTTATTGAGATTAATTGGAAATAGCCCTCAATAGAGATCTACCTGCAGTTTACTGCAGAATTACTTGATGGATATGGCACAGAATTAAAATACAATTTCAGAACTGCACAACTGAAATATAAAGACAGAATTATGGATTAAGCTCTGCCAATCACTAGTCCCATTGACTCTGAGGAATGCAGGAATAGGGAATAACAAATAAACTCAGTTTTTGCTAAAGACCAAAATAGAAATTAAATTGCTAAAATTTATTTTCCAGAGGTAGAGAGTTTAGGTGAAAGAGTTCAAAACAGGTGCCATCTTTTCCTGTGCACATGGCGTATTCAATGTACATGACCAATCAATCCATCTGTAAATGAAAAATTAGTGTTACATGTTGTTTTATAAAAATGCAGTAAGACTACAGGGTCTACTTTTCATCTGGGTGGTGACAGCTTGCCTTTTATACACAGCTGTACTGCATGGGATCCCAGTATTGCAACATATTTTGGTTCATCACAAAACCTTCAACCCTCAACGGTCTTGCTTACAATCCCTGTTATCATATTCCCAATTTATTCTTTGTTCCACTTTATTTTAAGCCTCACATCCTAACCTCCCAAGAGGTCAGTCCAGTGAACTGAGGGGAACACAAAAGGTTCAAATGGGGGTCTCCCCTCTGGTAGCTCAGCAGAGGTGTCTAGGTCATAATATCTCATGATGCAGAAGATACAACTTGCTTGGGACCTAAGAGGACAAAGGAAGCAAATCTGCAGGAAATACCAGTGACCGCACAGGACACTTCATGCCATTTCAAGTACCAAAGCTCAGCCCTTTGCTCTTGTCTTGCTAATGGGAACAAACAGCACAAAAAATGAGGTCTAATAAGTGAAAAAGTGGGTTGTCTAATGGGTTATTAGTAGATTCTCACACGTAAGATTGAGTCTTGGTATGAGAAACTGAAAAGATGTTTTCAGCATCAAGAAGATCAAATGGACAGAGATTTAACCTTTCTCCAGTCATGTTATATGAGATAATTTGAAAATTATGGTTTGAAAATTGAAGAATTGTCAGACTGAACTGAAGAAAGCTTTACTAAATTGGTGGCCCTATGAACTGAAGCCCAAACATCTCTTTTAATGACAAATGTATTTTTCTGAACTACATCTGATCTGTAGTACAAAGGCAGAACTGAAATTTTAAAGAATAGGACTTTGCCTCAAGATCTGCAGTGCTACTGCATGGCTGAGTAGATATGAAAAGGGGTAAAAGTAACATTACTTTACTCTTGAGAATGAAAATAAGGAACTAAAATGCTTCAAAATATGTTGACAATGAGCAGTTTAACTAAAAGCAAAAAACCACACCATCACTATGAGACTGAAAAGTTTTAAGGGACTACAGAGATTACTTTTTCCTCATAGGATTATCCCATCTTGGCAATTAACTCAGTATGAGATGACAACTCTAAAATAAATATAAGGAAATAAAGAAGAAAATAAAAAGGCTCAGTTCCAGGTTGTCATGAAGGAACCATAAGGGTGGGATTCAGCTCAAAATCAAGACACATTAATTTAGCTGTGCATG
The DNA here is from genome assembly GCA_013397245.1 of Thryothorus ludovicianus. Taxonomy (NCBI): domain Eukaryota; kingdom Metazoa; phylum Chordata; class Aves; order Passeriformes; family Certhiidae; genus Thryothorus; species Thryothorus ludovicianus. The sequence continues at coordinate 133,296 of VZTB01009268.1, forward strand.
TCCAAAACTCTTTAATTCAGATGTCTACGCCTACGTCAGTTATCTAAGCTCCTGTTGTATGCTAAAAAGTCTGTGTGCCAATGTGTTGCAGGTTAGCTAAAGTCTCTGTCACATATGTTAAATATCCAGCATTTGCTGTGGTTCCTTGCACATAACATTCAGAGGTATTAGATTTTAGTGCTTGTCTGATAATTTTGGTCTATATTTGAAGGTGATGTGCTGTCATTCACCACCTTCAAAGAACAAGTCCAAGGTTGCAAGGTTCTGTGGGGTCCTGAAAAGTGCTTCACTGATAAACCAGGAAATACCTCACAAGAATAAGCAACCAATAGAAAGTGGTAGGCATTGAGGAAAGTCTGTATCTCTCTGAGTTAGAGGACAGTATCAAGGAAGTGATATTTTTGGAATAAAAGAAGCCCTGGCACTGGTATAGATTATGTGCTAGATGGGAATTTTAATAATGGTGCTGAAAATGCAAAGATACTAAAAAAGGTTTTACAGACTCTGTTCAGAAAGTGCAGAGTGAGATCTTAGAATTATGAAGTGTATGTTGCTGCAGGATGTTGCATTGCCTTGTTTAATTGTTGTGATTTAATCCTAGCCAGAAATTAAGTGTCACACAGCTGTGCACTCACACTCTCTCCATGCCCAATGGAATGGGGAGGAGAATCAGAAAAAGGTAAAACCTGTGCATTGAGATAAGAACAGTTTATTAATTGAAATAAGGTGAAATATATTAATGTTATTAATAACAACACCACCACCACTAAAGGAAAGGAAAAAGAGAAAGAATAAAACCCAAGAGAAACAAGTGATGCCCAATACAATTTCTCACTGCCCACTGACAAATGCCAAGCCCATTCCACAGCAGTGATCAACCCCTGTGGGTCAACTGCCCCCAGTTTACATACTGGGGGGATTATGTTCTCTAGTACAGAACATCCCTTTGGCCAGTTCAGACCAGCTGTCCTGGCCATGTTCCCTCACAGCTCCTTGTGCCCCTGCTGACTGGCAGGACATGAGACACAGAAAAATTCCTTGGCTTAGTGTAAGCAATACTCAGTGGAAACTAAAGCATCAGTGTGTTATCAACATAGTTCTCATGCTAAATCCAAAACACAGGTATTAGGAAGAAAATTGACTCTATCCCATCTGAAATCAGGACATTATTTGATGTAGATTACATATGTTCCTGTAACTGTCAGTCCTGCACTGCTTGCAATCAAGAGATGACAAATATATTTTACATTTGTAAACAGAGTAATTTCCCACTAAATCTTGCAGTATCAATTGAAGTGTGCAAGACCCTGAATATGCTTCTCCTCTGCCAATATTTAAATGTGCAGTGGGATGACCTTAAATTTGCACAGACATTTAGGTACATCTGCTACAGGCAAAGTAGCATACCAGCTGACCTAAGAATAAGTACACAGTGAATGTAAGCAATTAATGACAGTCAATACACCTTAAGGATCTAGCTGTTTTCAGACAACCCTGTTCTCATTTTTTAGGAGATTACAAGTTCTGATGGCACTGTCAATTGAACTGGTAGGGTATTATTCAGACTTCCACAAATTGGTCCATTTAGTATCACACAATATGATGGAGAACAAAGGAGCTCTTTAGGGTAACAAAACCAAAAATGAGTAACTTAATATATGTCCATCTTAAAGATCTCAAAAAATATTTCATTGGAGGTCTGCATCAGACAGGTTTACTTCTAGGAACTCCTGTAGAGTTTGGTGGGGAATTTCACAGTGTTTAATTGTCTCACCCTTTTAGGAATCTAATACAAAATCCCTAGTGAAACAGTACTAAATACTGGCAAGAATAACAGGACTGCAAAAACCAGAAAGAGGTTCATCTACTGGTATGGCTGGGTAAACCCTAGACAAACAAAACAGTTCATTTCAAAGCAGGCAATGCAAACGTTCTTGCAGAAAGGTGTTCTGTACCCTGGAAAGCACTGACTGAAAATAGCATTGGCTTTTGAGAGGAAATGGAGTAGCAGGAGCTCCTGTATGATACAGAGGCAAAAAGTGCTAATTCAATTCTTGTCAGTATAAACAACAGAATAGGGAGTAGGAGGAGGAAATTGACTTTTCTTTCTCTGTGACATTATTGGGACTGATGTGGAATAATGTATACAGTCCTGATGTCAACATTTTAAAAGCAATGTTGAAATACTACAAAGGATATAGAAATAAGCCACAGATATGTTTTGATGTCTGGAAGGGGAAATAAAAGAGAGAACAGTGAGAGCTCAATCTGTTTATCTTATCAGACAGATCAGAAGACAGCTTGATTATAGCATGTAAGAACCTTCATGGGGAGTAAATACCAGTTACTGAATGGCTCTTTAATGTAGCAGAGAAAGGCACATCAAGAACTAGTGGCTGGAAGTGAAGCCAAATTCAAAGCAGGAATTAGACACAAACTTCTAACAGGGAAGGTGATAAGCCACTGGGTACAAAGGAGATTATAAATTCTCTGTCACTTCAGTTTTTGCAGCCATTTTTGATGCCCTTCTCAAAGCCTGTGTTTAGTCAGGCCCGAGGGATCCAGCTTAGCGTGGAGGTAACACTATCAAAGCTCCTGGCTCAGGAAACAGATCATCTTGGATCAGGCAGCCTCTTCCTACCTTCATCACTGTAAAACTCAGGAGTACATTTTCTAGTACTGAACCCAACCCTGTGCTTAATCCTCGGATGATTTCCTCCATAAACCACGGAGAGGTTCATTCTAGGGCTGGTAGCACGTCCCCATGGCAAAACACCAGAGAGGGGATACAGAGGAAGGATGGAGGGACAATTCACCTGGGTGTTCGTCCTGGGGAAAGAGAAGCACAAGCAGACAGGACATGACAGAGGTTTGACCACTTCTCAGTGCCCCCCACCTCATGTCACACCACAGGAAGGACTGTAGCAGGCTGCTAGTGAAATACTGAACTCAGTGCAAAAGGGGAGAAAGATACTTGCTGTTGCATCTCGGGGATATATAGAAAGACAGTGTTCATCCAGAAAGGAGGATTTATTGTCTTTTTATTAACAGTTTGTTCATTTCCCTATGCCTCAGGACACAGGCTTTGCAGCCTGAAGTCAGTAATATAAACATTCAGATTTGAAAAATTGGCATGAATAAAAGAAAGATGTTAATTATGACAGTTATCTAGCAATTCATTGCAAAAGAATTAGGGAGCTCCTTATATTATCTCATGGACAATAATACAGGAATTAATTCTAGGTCAAGTTCTGACATTTTTATCAACATTCCATGTACTTGTCTCTCTACAGATATTGAAAGGGAACGTTTGCATAAAGTGATGGCTTCTGTGCAGCTATAGCAACATCAGACTTTAAAATCCCTTGCTTGTCCTGTCCTGAGCTATTTCCATACCCTGTAATTGCTGAAGAAGATAAAAGATTGACAAGAAAACAGCTTCTAGAGTAAATTTCTCAGCCCTGAAATCCCCTTCTGCTCAGCATGAGAATTCTTCCTCTCCACTTAATGAGTTGCCCGAATTCCTTGGATAGAGAGAGGAGATGCAGATGAGTCATAGGCATGTTTTGTCCCCTTGAAACAAAGAAAGATATCCTTCCTCTGAGAAAGAAAATCCTTTTGAATATGGTGATCTGATAGTCTTTACAAATCCTCCAGCACACAGTCTCAGTCTGGAATGTCTAACAGTGAAAGAGCAAACTTCAATTTGTAATCTCTTTACTCATAATAAAAATGTCCTAAACTAAACAACCAACTGATGGTACTCTCAAAAACGTTTTATTAAGTCTCAACACCTTGAAAATATTCCCACTGAGTCTTCCTCAGCTTTGACACCCTGTTGGATAAAATGCTCACAGTGAGAGGAAAAGCAGATGTGCCGAGTCAGCTGGAGCTCAATGAGCAAAGCAGAAGGGCAACATCTGATGAGTATGCAAATATGATAGCTGTTAAATAAACCCCCTTAGGATTGCTTGTGTGCAAGGTGATAGATCCTCAGCACTGCCTTCAGGATTAGAAGCCTTGGCCAGCTTTGCTTCAGACTACAAAATCTCTTTCTTATGCAATGCTGCATCTCATTGTGGTGGTTTTGTGGTTTTAACACTTTAGGGGGTGTGCAACCTAACATGCAATGCAAAGCAGATTAGTTACCTCAGGGAACGTTGAAAAGATTTCTTGCTAATACAGTCTGAATCAATAGTGTGACACAAATTAGCATGAATCTCAAAGCAGTAAAACCCCTCCACATTTACAATAATCCAAGGTTTATTTAGTATTAATGAAGAAAAGCAGGATAGACTGTGATACTTTCTAGGGCTACACAGTGAATATTCATGGCATCAGATAGGCACATCTCCACCACAACATTTAGCCACATGGTTAGTGGACAACTATTTTCCTTGACAAGAGTATCACAGGATTAAAATAATTTACTAGATTATCATGTTCACACATATGAAAACTTTCCTTTTCTTTTAGTGTGCCAGGGTGAGGAACTCACAATTATTGTCTGCATTTTTCCAGTGTTCTATTTAGGCAATTTCTATATCACTAAATTAGAAAACTTTTACTATTTCTCTAGATCATTATTCCTCAGCCTAATGAACTTCATGATCAAGATACTCATACCCTGTTTATCCCAAAACCTTTTTTTCTTGTCAGATTATCATTGCCTTTTCTTTTCAGATTATCAAATACTGAATGCCAAGGAAAATTTGAGAGATTAAGGTAGGGATTAAGTTGCAATCCTTCTGCAATGCATGTGGTTTCATTTAACTATCCCAACTTTGTTGGGAATTCTGCAATTAAATTTCTGCCTCCTTAGTTAAATGTTTCCTCTGTTGCCACCTACTTGATATGCTGATTTATTGATGGCTGAAAGAGAGAATAAGACAAGCAGCTCAACTAGCAGATTCCAGTGGGAGGAGGTCAGCAAGAACATCTGCTTTGCAATTTGCAGTTTTCTACTTATTCATGGGCAGAATTCTGTTGTCCTGGGAATAGTTCAAACACATAATATACAGACCTCTAATAAAAGAAAAAAAATCTGTGTTTACCAAGTTCTCAGAAAACTGAATTTTGCTTCACTTAACCCATAAATTCTTTATTTTCCTCCACAATTTGGAAGTGAGTTTGTCATTGGGTTTGCTGGAAAGCTTCTGGTGTGACTAAAGAATTATCTCCTGATATTACATGTGTACTGATGATTTTTTTTTTACTGTTTATTTTCTCTTAATTACTCCTTGAAATTAATAGGTTTCTCAAGTTGTGGCTATAAATGGGGCTGAATGAAAACTTAGCTTAGAATAGCCTTAAATAGCAAGAAATCTTGGATGTTCAGATAAACTCACAAACAGCATTTCTCTGTATAGTGAGGTAATGTAGTAAACAACTGCTCATTTTATCCCAGATCCAAAAGCCTCCAAATGTCTGAGAGAGCCTATCTTAGCCTGCATTTGCCATCACCTTCTATAGCTCTAATGATAGGGTGTATGCATCTATTACAGCTGTAGTAACAGGGCTTTTGTAACAAGGCTATATGACAAAACATTTTCCTTTTTGAATTAGGGAAATCAACTCTCACATTCTGGAGATTGTGTGTGGCACTGACAAATATTAGATGCAAGTGCAGAAGTAGGGGGAAAGGAGAATAGTACATCAGAGAAAATTAATATTTTTTAAATGCATTTTATGCCCGGGGTACTAAAGGCTTATTTCTTGACATTTACAAAAGTAAATTAAAAAGTGTGAAGGTCTCTTACTGTATCTGTTGCAGGGAAGCAGGTCCAGCAAGGTGTCTCAGATACCTGGGGCTATCACAAGTGGCTCTGAAAATGCCTAGATTTAGACTCATGCAGTCAATGAATCCACACACAGTCAATGAATCCAAGAGAATTATTTGGCTTAATCAAAGACTGTCAGCTGCATGGGAGCCTTGCACTCCGCTTACTCATGAATACCTATCTATCAAAACTACAGCTAGGTGTCTTAATGAGCTTAATGAACTGATTAAAGCTGCAAATTAAAAAACAAGCAGGACAGGGGAAGTAAAGGGTATGTTTATGTCTCACACTATCTAGCAAGTCTTGTCCTGGGAAGAGCTCTGGTCCTCTTGAGCACTTCATGCTTCTCTCCTTAAGGATTTTGCTTCCAAAATGAGAAATGAGGAGCTTCTCTTCTGCTGGAACCTGCTTCAGCTCCACTGGGCATGAATCACCAGTACCAGCATGTGCCTTCCACAAAGCTAGCCTGGTGCTTGTTGGGCTCTCAGACAAAAGGGACTTCTATAGGACCCCTCCTCCTGTAGATTTTCTTCTTTTATGAGATCAGCTCAGGGCACAGGCAGGATTAGGGGATCAGATAACAGCACATCCTGCAGCAAAATGAACTCTGATAACTTGCCTAAGAACATTCAGATTTTCATCTTTCAGCGCTCTGTGTCATCCTGAACTTGAATGTAATTACAGCTATCTCCTCTGGCTGGCTGCCCGTGAATTATTATCCTGTACATCATCCACTATTTGACATTTATTTGTTCCAAATTAAAATGACCTTTGCTCTTGGAAGATAATAAATTATTTTTGGAATTATAGTAATTCTTTGTCACCTGAAATAATGCACCAAGATATGGTTGCACCAAAGGCAGCATGAGGAAAAGGAAGCAGCTCAGACATGTGAGCAGTCAAGACTGATAGATGATGTGTATTGGTGGCTTGCCATTATTTCTTTTACTGTGCAAATACATTTAATATTTACAAAATCTTTTAGTAAAAAGAATCACATTAATTATGTATGGAATGTCTCTTCATGAAGCTTCAAGAGAAAAATAACAAAGGGCTCACAGTTTTATCCAAACCAGAGGTGTTTACTAACTTAACAGACTTTCCTGTTAGAGATATCAGGTCCCTTTCTTCAAGCAGCTCTGCAGGTCACTTTTTGCAAGTGTGTCTTTGAGCAGGCTATGGGGCCAGGAGGAAGCTTTATTTCACTTACATGAGGCATTTGTTGAGGGTCTTTAACTCACTTCAATAGTGAGTACCAGCACAAGCCTACATTAGACACAGGAGATTAGGAGGCTTTTTGCTTCTCTCCCTGGAAAGGAAGAAACCCCTAATGCTCCACAAACTTCTATAATCTCAATATTTGACAGTTACTGCTGCTGCCCCTCTACAAGCTGTGTCACAGACTGATGTGCATGACCTTCAGGCCAGTTGATCAGCTTGCAGAAGGTCAGATGGGCTGACAAGACTTGTTAAGGAGCACACCCAGGCATCCATAGCCCTTGTAATTCTATTGCAAAGTAATACTTGTCAGTGCAAGCGGGACATTTCATTATAATGAACACTCTTCAAACATGCCCGAGGTGACTGGAAATATGGAAAGTAACCCAAATCAGAGATGGATGGATTAGAGAATCTCATTTCCTATTCATCACTAAGTATAGGCACACAGCCTTTGAGACCAGCTTTCCTGTGTCCCTGGCTGGGAATCAGCCTCTTCACAGTGGTCTGCCTAAGCAGCAAAGTACTTGCAACCCACATGTTAAAATGGCATATTTCCAGCACAAAGTGTATCTATCACATTGAATGTGAATTCTAGTTTAGAATAACATCCACATTTTCTTCTTTCTGTGTAAGTGAGGAAGCCATGCCTCAAAAATGGCTTTCAGAGCACTGAAAAACTTGTAAGGTAGATTGGTGATAAATCCTCTCTTTGCATGGTCTAAAGGGTCTCATTATAAACAGTGGATTCTGAAGCCAAGTAGCTCAGCTGTTTTTGAGCCTTTTTGGATCATGCTCAGAGGTAAATTAGGAAGAAATAAAGAAGGAAAACCTGCATACTGAAATTCTGAAAAAATACAGGCTTAATATTACATGCCGTTGAAGGGGTTTAAGTACAGCTTGCTAAGCACTTACTGCAGGACATACATAAGGTGAATTTTTGGAGGTTGTTGCACAGAATATCCCTGGTGTAATAAGGAAAGTTTTTTCTTTATGTAAAGTCAGGTGAGAAAGTGGTGGGAGAGGTATCTCAGCAGTCCACAAGTTGAACAGAGGAAGAGCCTGCTTTGCACATTTGCAAAATCTGGTGGGGAATGTACCATCAAACATCTTTAATTTTCTGTTCCAGGTTTGTCACAGTACAGGGTCATTTTGACTTATGTACAAAACACACTGTACAAATGCAGAGATTATTTTCCTAATGCTATGAAACAACTATTTTTTCTTCTATCCAGAAGATGTTTCTTTCCATTCCCAAGACACTTTGAGATGTTTGTGCAGGTGACAGAGAAATGGGTGAACTCCCCTGGTGCTGAGGAGCAGCACAAAGCTTTTATTTCACCAAAGTCTCACATTAACATGCAAAATAAGACTTACAGAGCTCTTAAAAACAATCTGCAATTAATGTTTTTTCTCCATTCTTTGGTGCTTCAGTATCTGCTTGTGTATCCAGCTTTTTTTAAATTGAGAATAAAGACAAAAGTTTTAACAAAAAACCAAAGAAACCCAAATTAAAGACCCCAAAACAAAAAAAAAACAAAACCCCTCAAACCAAGCAAAAAAACTGCCCAAACAAAAACAAGAAACAAAATAACAACAAAAGATACCCCAAAACTCCAAACAAAAACCAAAACAACAAAAAACACAGCAAGAACTGTCAATCTCACTGAGGTACATAAAATTAAAATTTTAGCTGATATTAGGCTCGGAGGCCCCCTAAGGTCAGATAGGGCCAGATGGGTGGCCTCTGAGACACAGAGAACTCCTAGGAATGGCGAAGAGAGGTCAAGGGAAAGTGGAAAAGCACCCAGAAAACAGCCAAAGCCTAAACTAAACCCAAAAGTGGGACTGAATTTAGTCTGGTTCCAAGTGCAGCAACATAGAGCTCAAAGCCCTCTCTGTTTTGTCAGCCTGTCAGGAAAATTGGGTCAAGCTCACGGATATTCAAATCCTTCTTTCAGAAGACAGTTCTAGGAAGGCAGCTCTCAAGCAGTTTTTTTCCCAGGCTGGCAGGAATGAGCTGGTACCATTCCAGCCTTGCTCCAAAACTCCCCAAGGGCACTGGCCAATAAACATCACACAGATATGGCTGAGAAGTCAAGGGTGGATTTCTTGAGAGCATGTCCTTCAAATTTTATTTGTTTGAAACTACTTTGGATGAGAATAATTTAATGGTCTAGGTAAAAGAAGCCAGGCTTAGGTTGTTGCCTGCTAGCAGATTCCATCACTTCATTTCTTTTATATCACCGAGGCAAGAAATCTTTCTGTGCCTGTCCTTTACTTCTCTTCTTTCAGTATGTTTCTCTAAGCTGTATCTTGGTTCTCAATGAAAGATACTCAAATGAACTAACAAACAGATTCCCAAATAAGAGAACCTGGAAAAACTAAAGATATGAGATGACAGAATTATTTGTGGATGCACATAAAGTGTTTGTTTAGGAGAAAAAAATGTATTTAGGAATTGTGGTTATATTACTAAAATGGGAGTATAGGCACTAATAATTGGTGGGACAGATTATAGTTAGTCTAAATTATTGTTTCTGTCTTCTACATCTACTTATGATGTTTTTTCAGACCATATCTGTTTCTACTCATTTTTTCCAGTAATTTTCTGAACCTTTCTGGTTCAGGACCTTTTCTGGGAAGCTTTTTAGTTCCTAAGTCAACAGTATAAAGAAGATATGCCATGCATCTGTTTTTTAAATGTCACTGTAACTCCATCACTCAGAACACCTAAAAAGCTTCTGATGTGTTACTCTGGGAACACTTCATGCTTGCATAAAAGGCTTCCTTAGAGAATCTCACAAACAACAGTTAGCCTGGCTGCAATTTTCTATTTTACTTTCACAATATGCTCTCTCCCTTCTCTTGAAAATGTTTCCATTCTTTCTTCTTTGTATACTAATATGTGTTAACAATAACCCGATAAATTACTTGTCAATTGACTCACAAGCACAAAATCCAAATAAACACTAGAATATCAAGGTTATGTGAAAGTCAGCATTCTTGGACCAGCCATGGGAGCTAGCCCGAGTGTGCAATTAAATTACAGCCTTAAAAAGGAAATATAATGCTTCAGATAGAATGGGTTTTTGTGAGAGGAAGATTTCAGGATCTGTTCCACATATTCTCAAACTTTGCCACCTAGAAAGGCAGACTTGAGGGAAGAATCAGATGAGTAACATGAAAAAGGATGCAATAAGGTTTCCAGTTTCATTTTACAGACATCTTTCCCCAAGAATATCCTGTCTCCTCCAAATCCTTAATCAGAACAATAGATCTCATCATTCTCACCACATCATTCCAACTTCCAGGCAGCCACTGCAATGCTTCTATATTCTCACTTCTCCATTCACTGTCATAACCTTTCTGTTTTGTCTTTGTTTTTCAGCCCTCCCAGAGCCACCTGTATTTCTCCCAGTCCCCCCTTCATTTTTCCCATATACTTCTTCCACATTTCAACACTTGTTCCTGGATTTATAGAGAGATGAGTATAAAGCCAATGACTGCAGTGAAGCTGCTGGATGTACCACACCCTGGTGGGTGGGTTGGTTCCAGGCAGAAAGGGTCACGTGAATTCTACATCTTGTACCCTGAGACATCACTCAGTGGTGACTCTCACATATCCAGACATCAGCGTCCATGAAGATCTGAAAAGCTTTATACTTGTACATGTCAAACTTGATGTCAAATTAGGTAGAAATTGGACAGTGAACTGGCAGGAACAGAGGCAGAGAATCAAGCTAAGCATATATAATTTTATTCAGGAAATTGGGGTAGAAGTAATGGAAAAGGATCCATCTTTAAGATCACTTCTTTCCTAGTGAAAATTATGAGCTGCACTTAATGGTGTACAGGAATGAACATCAGATAGTAAACTTTCAGAAGTAGTGCCATAATAGCAGTCACAAAACTGTCAGTCAAAAAATGTCATGAAGTAAAATCAGACAATTATAAAGGTGAAAATCACTGTCTAGCAAATAAATCTGCCTGCTATCAATTTAAACCACATTAAAAAAAAACTCTATATAAATATTTTACTATCTCCTTATAACATCACTGTTTTAAATATAGATTAGGAATGTCAGACATTTGTTAGTAGTCTAGTCACCAAAATCCTTGTCTACATGGTGTTGATTGTACATTTTATTCTTCAGATATCTTCTATTATTTTTTATAGCTATATCTAATGTGTATCTGAAAACGTTTCTGCAAATACAGAGAAGACGATTGGCTTTTACTTCTGCAAAGTTCATGTTGAAAGAAGAGTAAATCTTCTTCACATGGCTTCTCTGCCTGAAAAAACTGCATGGAAATGGAGGAAGTAATGTATTACAGAGGAGAAGCCATAAACTGTGAATGTGAGTTATATTAAGAGCTCACAGACTCCCATTAATCATTTTACCTCACATACTGTCCTTAAAAGGAGACCTGAGCACACCATCTTTTCAAGGTACATAATGCCATGGCTTCACATGAATTAGCCCCAGCAGGTATCTACCAAAGTGAAGGAGAACCAAGTCTCAAGGCAGCAACATTCTTTCATGTGTAACAACAGAAAAGCACAAAGAAAAGTATTTAGAAGAAAATTTGTGCCAGTCCTCAGCATCACCCTGGCTTTACTTTGGAAAGTCTGCTTGACTCCTGGGGGGATGAGTCAGGTACCTAGTAGTGACATTTATGGAAATTGTTTGTATGTGTTAGGATCAGAATATCTACCCGGAGGCTGCTAGGGCTGTACAGAGTGGAGAACTGTGCATGCTGGGGATAGGTTTCCTCCTAAATGCATGCATGTATTTCTCAGCTTTGTCATGGGAACTGCAAGGAGCATTTGTAGATGTAGGAGCCTTGAGACAAAGCTGACAAGACAGGCAGTAGGACAAGGTACTGAGGGGAGAAAAATTGCACAGATGTACTGAAATCATTACAGCTACTCTGGTTTATACTAGCTGGAAGTCTAACATGGAGATGAACAACAGATTTAAACAGGACCAAAAGAGCAAAATTCTAACCTTAGCTAAACTAAGGATTGAAACTTTCACCTCTTCCCGTTTCATGAATTTCAAGGAACTAACAGCTATTCGTATTCAATACTACTGAAGCATAGTACATGTGCAATTGTCAAAATGTTGGTAGTTACAAAGCATGCAGTCAGGGAGATAAGAAAAGCTCCTTGTCCACATCCTCACTTGGCAACACAATACATTTCACTCCCAAAATGAAACACAGAATTATTTAAAATTAACTGACTGCAAATACAAAGTGTACTTTGCAGGGGATATGACTGTGTTTGCTCTGTTGAGGATGAACAGAAGAGGGCTCGTGGAAGGAACTATTACATCCTGCTACTTCCTTTAAAGCAATTTTAAGGAGCATCAGGTATAGTATTGCATCTGCTCATAGTATTACAGTATCTGACGACCCACTCCAGGCCATAAGGACCCCTAAGAGGCATTTACTGGCTCTCCACCTCCCAGGGCTCAGCAGCCCTGGGATCCTTCAAGAATTTTTCTTTCAGAAAGGAAAAGAAACTTTTGTGTCTGCCTCTGATGCTGCAAGGGGTAGCATTAGCCCCATTTGTTACTATGGAGATGCATTCTGTCATCCCACTACAATCATTTTGACAATGACATTTTGTTTTTTGCTTATGAGCCTGCTGTTAGGAGAAAGCATTTTTGCCAGAGATTAAGAAGAGCTGTTTGAGACTCCTGCTTGTATGTCATACGGAAAAGGGCTGATTCACAGAGTGCAGAAGCGCTTCCGCAGTGATCTGCCTCCACTAGAACTGAGCAGGACTGCGCTGTGCCTGAGCTAGAAAATCCCGTACACAAGGTGTGGATACATTTTCAAGAGTCTACAACAGTACTCACAGCATTAATCAAGGGCAAATTATCTGAATAGCTGTATGCACCTTAGAAAAAATATATGTGCTGTGTGAGGCATGTGATTCATCTTTTCATTTCATCAAAAATACATTTTTTAGTAGTTCTTGAACAAAAAAAGCTGTGGGCTTCTGCCCAGTTCTCACAACATGAATTTGGTCATCCTGGGGGTCTGTAATTAATTGTCCATTCAAATGTCCCAAGTTAGAAGTGACTCCATTAGCACTGTAGAAATTTGTAATAAAATAAGAAAAGTGGTATGAATTGAGTAAGAATGGAAATGCATATGCAAAAGCTCCAGAGGAAACAGTAGAACAAAATGTAAAGGGATAGGAATGTGTTAATCAGCATGGAGCTCATTATCTGTGGTTTCATATCAACAAACTGAACTAAAGTTAAAGCTCACAAGTGGATAAAGAACAGGGCTGCAGCTTATCAAGCAAGGAAAATAAATGTTGCAAAATTCAGTAATTTTGTCGAACATTTATGAAGTGTGAGTCAAAATCACATGGAAAGCAATCCAACACAGCATCCACACTTAGCAGGTACAAAAGACAATTCAAAAATCCAAGACACATGTTGAGGCCACAGCTGCTGATGTCCTTTGTCCTCCCTGTTTCATACAAATGGTCCAGAACTGCTTGGGCCCAGGTGTCTTGGTACTCATGGGTACAGAGGAAAGCATGTGAATGGGATCTATGGGAGATTGAGAAGGAATGGGTAAAAGTGATTTGCTTAGGGATTTTTGTATTGCAAAATCACATTTCTTTTCATAAGATCTCTTGCAGAATTCAGTTACAGTAGTTTCTTACAAAGCCCATAGAGTAATAAGAGTCCCAAGGTCTGAAATGAGCTTTAAGAATTTCTGAATATTAGGATTCTTGGGATGGTTTTTTAGTTATTTCATCTTTTTATTTTTTTTATTAAACTTAATAATGTAACTGGGAAAAAAAAAACTAGAAGCTTTTCTTCAGCATGCTTCCTTTCTAGGATTTGAAAAGAAAAAAAGAAGTTTAATGTTTTGCAGGTAAGGACCTACTGCTCTGAATTTATCTTAATTAAGCTAATTGTTTAGGCAACTTCAAGGTACACTTGCATGAATGTTTGCCTGCTGGCAAATTTATTTGATTTAGATCAACCCCAGCCTCTTCGCAGCAGCATTGCATGAGAGCTGTGCTGTAGACAGGATCAGCAAAATTATCTAAAGAGCAAATTGCCAAAAAAACACTACCAACAATAAAACCACCAGACTTCTTCTATTTTTATTTTTCTATTTGCAAGAATATTACCTTGGTTTCATTTAGAGCATTCAGGTCCTCAGAGAATCAGTGTGGACAGTGGAGGAGACAGGAAAGAGAAGTGTGAGAAGGAACAATGGTGTCTTTTAATGCCACAAAGGACTATTCTGCTTTCCCTTACTGCCTTTGAAGTAAAACCATCCTGCTCAGCAGTCTCTGCCTTGCTTCTCTTTCCCCTTGGGCTTGTCTTTATTTACTTAGGGTTGCTGGAGAAAAGAAAGGAAAGGTCATTGGGCCAGGAACAATCAATACAGGGACCAATGTTGGTGGGTTTGCTGCTCAGGGTTCTGCCAGACACAGATAACTCCAAGAACTGCCAGAGAAATCAAGCACAGCTGAGCTGCTTTGGAAACCAAATGTTTAGACACTGCCTTAGGGGCAACCCTAAGTATATCCTAAGTCCTGCCATAATGGAACTGCATTTGCCATAGCACAAATCCACTTGAGGTATTGTCTCCTGCAGTGTTCCTTCTTCACAAGGATATTACCCCGCCTAATAATCAGTGATCTTGACTTGTTCTCATAGACTTTGATGAAAATATAGCAAATATCACATTCCTTCTGAATTTGGCGTGTCTCTTTGCAAAGCCTCAGAATGTCAAGGAATCAAAGGGCAGCCTAAGAAACTGCACATCCAGGCAAGGCAAACCAGGGCCATGCAAATTCTGCCTGGCTGAAATAACATGGTCTTTGTTTTATGTCTCTTATGAAAGCCACAGCTTTTTCCTTGAAGTAATTGATTTTCTAAGTGGTAGTCTGGTATTGAGGGACTGCAAGGGAACTGGAATTATTTCTCTGTACAATCGCTGACAACTACACAAGGACGTTTTAACTGCTGCAAAATGAAAGCAGACAGGCTGCAAGAAAGACTGCATGGCATGACAAAGGCCTGACTTTTGCTCTGCCTATCTTCTAGATGACAGTTAAGTCAAATATCTCTTTTCTGGATATTGAAGATCTCTAAGATTTAGTGGTAGGCTTAAAAGTCTGGCCAGTCTCAGTTTTCTCTTTATATTTTAAGTATTCTCATTTATAAAACTAAAGAGCCTTTGTTTTCAAAAACTAAACATGCCAGATTCAGAATCACTGCTGGAAGTGCAGCTAAGGCAAAGAAAGTTCCTTGCCCCAGGCTTTGCACATTCACTGTGACAATATAGGGTGTATGTTGCTCAGCTTCATATAGAAACTCTAACACTCCTTGACAATTGGGATCAGCACCTTCTGGGAAGGAGCCCTTGGACATAAGCACTGATGTCAGCCATGGCATGACTGGCCAGTCTTTTCTGCAGGGGAGGGCACTGAGTATTTGTTAAGCAATGCAGTGCTTGATTCAGCATCCATCCTACATGGACTGCAGCTCATATAAACACTGCCTGTGTGAGGAAGTGACCATACTAATGTTTTAATTGTACCTTTGGCACCTTTCCCGAAAAGCTTCTAAGTGGAGAATTTCCAGCATCTGTTCTGCTTTGGTTTGTCCTAAGCATGGAAGTTCTGATCATATACAAGATTTGTGTGTCACTGTTACCTAAAACTGTGGAAGTGATAATCCCCTCACTTTTCTGGAATCATTTCACTTCAATCCAGTTTAGCTTTGAAGTTGTCTTTCAGTGACTGCCTCACAGAGCCTGAGAGTCACCCTGGACCTGGACACAGTGCTCTGATCACTGCTTTTTCTGTCTAGTTCTTGAGCTCCATCAGTAACCCCATAACATCAGAATTTCCTCTTGAAGGAAATTCCTCCTTCTTTCCCATCATGTCCCACATAACTGCTTCCTGTCAAACCCTGATTTAATCTGAAAACTTCTGTTTAACTGCAGTTTACAATGCTTTACAGAATTTCAAATGCGTGAGATATATTGCTTGGTCTTCTCAAACTGGATTAAGGGTTAAGACTTTTGCAGGAAAAGTTTTCATTTAGAGTGCTTTGGTAACATCAGCAGCATCAAATGTTTTACTGCTTAAAGTGGTTGCCAAGGCTTTATATTGGAAAATTAGTTTTAGTATAAATGAACTTTGGAAAACCCAGATGTCTGCTCTTAATGATTCTTGAAAGATTTTAATTTCCCACCGTGTTTCTTTGTTCACACTTTGCATCAAGCTCATTAACTTTTAGCCAAGATGCAGAAATAGCTTCCTTCTGATTGTAGTAGTTGAAAATGTGGGATTTTTTTTTTTTGTTAGATCTATCATACAAATCACAACGTTTTCTGTTATTATTATACTATTTGCTTGGTTTGTAATGGGACATGATTTTTCTGACTTTCTCATAGTCCCATTAGCTGCAGGAGAATATTTAACCCAGGAAGAGACTGTGCAACAGCTAACACAAAACTGACCAAACATCTTGGAGCTGTTCAGAGTGGGGTCCACTGCTGTACCTGTCCAGTTTTGTGACACTGTGCTAATAACCTTATTCCAGTATCAACCTGCAGGAAAGCAGCGCTAACAAGTGCCTGTAGGGATGGAGCACTTATCCCTAACTCCAGGTACCCAGAGAAGATTCTCATCTCCATTAAAGTTTTCAGGCTCTGAAGCTGCTAAGACTCACAGAGAGGCACACGCAACATCTGCATTGAGGTGCCTCTCTGCCAGTGGGATGGATACTGGTTTGATTTAGGACCCTTTTCTGCCTGTCCAGGACTAGGAACCCTGAGCTACTTGGGACTGGACCTGCAGCCACCTGCAGGTCAAGCCTTCCAGCAGCAGCCTGCAGTGGATGTGTTAGCAGCCCTACCTGGTGGGTGTGTCAACAAGGAAGTCTGGATCTAGGCCCTCCCTAGTATTAAAGACAAACTTGACTATGAGGCTCTTGTGTGGGATTTCATTCCCCAAAGAAAATGTGGCTGAGCCCTGCACACTCAGGGTGCACAACACCAGCAGGAGCCTCCTGAAGGCCAGGGCATCACCCCTCCAGCCCTCACCTTGGATACGACTTTTTAGTGAGAGGCAAAGATCCTGTGCTTGGGGTTGGGCAAGACCCCTCAGTTTATTTTATCTGAGCTTAGGTCTTGCTGCCTCTACCCTGCAGTTTAATGAAATCTACCTCCTAGAAAACAGAAAATATTTTGGAAACTCAGATGTAGAAAATCTGCAGGAAGTTTCTTGCCTGCAAGTAACAGTCCTCGCTGGAGAGTCCTTAACACTGTGGATGTAATTTTTAGAGAAGAATCTCATACACTTTGCTGTTCTGTGTAGTCTGGAGCCAATACCTGTTGCAGGCAATTGGATACCCCACTAGACGCCAACATTTGAACAGGAAAGGCAACTGCACAGTATGTTTTTATTCAAATATGAGCAACAGAGGAGAGAGCAAGAGCCTGTTAATGGAAAACATTGCTTTTTCCATTTGCTGTTCACACCCTCTCTGTGTTTCTCTAAGAATAACCCTGCCTCTAGACAGTGGGTTTTTTTATGTAAAGAAGATATTCTGCAGGCTTTAAAAGTGACTATGTGGATCAACGTTCATGAGATGCTAAAAAAAATTAAATTAAACATTTTTTAAAACTTAATATTTTTTGCAAAATATTATTTGACTAATCAGCATTGCAGTACTGCAAAAAAAAAAGCAGATTGGCTTTGCTCACCATAATTAATATGTTTATTTGCAAGAGCAGAACTTTGATCACTTTACTAACACTTAATGATATTTTAAATGTGAATTTCATGAAAATTTGTAAAATTACTATTGAAGTTCTTTGAAGCACACGAATAAAAATCTTCCAGAAAAAAATATAGGCAATTTTTTCTTTTATGTTTTTTTTTTTTTGCTTTTCATGAAAATATTTGTGAAGTTACAGCTATTACGTTTTTATTGAAGATTCCAGATTGTTTTACAATCATCTTTTTCCCTTTGATAATTTCACAGTTTATTAAGTTCCTAAGTCTTGAGATATGTAGTAAGCTTTGCAAATGACTTATACAGATTTCTAGATAGGTAAAATGAACCTTAAGAGAATAATAACTTTCCCAAAGTCACAAAACAAGGTCAGAGTAAAGCAGCACCAGAGTGATGGCTTGTCTCTGTGGAGAAAATTGTCACAGTAATCATTTGAAAGATTAATCTTTGTCACAAATGATTGTCACGCAAATTAATCTAGAGCAGAAAGAATTAATCAGAAATCTGCTCCTTGTGACAAGAATTGTCACTCATGAGCCTCAAAATGAACTCCTTGCAAAGCACAATCAGTAAAAATGAGTCCAGGGAACACAACATAAAAATAATTATTGGAAATTTACTGGCAGCTTCATGTCAAACTTTCTGCTGAGAAGCTAGGAGATGGAGCATGACATCTGTGGGAAAATTTGAGGGCAAAATCTTCCTCAAACCAGGAAAAACTGCTCCATTAGCTCCAAAGCCCAGTTTGTCCCTGCCTCTGGCTGATGCAAGAGTATTTGTTTAGATTGAGCCAGGTCATAGAAGAGAAGTGTTTAATCCTCAAAGCATAGGCAAGAAGGGAGATACCTGGCTTTCCTGGAGTAAGAGTTAAAAACTTTAAAACACCCTCACATGTCATAAAGCCACTTTGAGCCACGGCTCTTGAATCACTCACTTCTAGTGGAGGAAAAAAGACCAAATGACTAGCTAGTACTCCCTCCCTGAGGAAGGTCACAGAAAAGTGTCTGAGACAAGAATTAGAGCTTCAAAATCTAGATCTTATCCACTTTTAAGCAAAAATCTGCACATTTACTCTGCCTCTCCTTGTTGCCTTTCACTTTGCCTCTAGGAGTTTCCCTTGCAGGCAGCTCCTTTCAGCCTTTTTTACCAAGAGCAGCAAACATTTTTGCAAGCCCCTTCAGTATCTTGCTATCTTTGAGCGTTTCTGATACCAGCCTGAATTTCCAGGTCCCCTTTTTGCCTCTTACTTCTTTGGCTAACAAGGTCTGCTTAGATGCTCTTAGCCCATCGAAATTTATGGTGGCTGACCATATAGAGTGTAAGTGGCTGGGTTTGTGTCACGCTCCAGGTATAATCCTTATTGATTTACTGTTCTCATCTGTCTCTGTACTGGAAACATCATTCCTGATATGTCACACAAGTGCCTCAACCTTTGTGTGGCTGAATCGTGTTGGTGACTCATGGCCATACTGTGAATGATTATTTCCAGTCTGGGCTTTCTCCTTTCCTCACATTAGCACAGCTCAGCCTCCAGCTCACAGCAAATCCTTTTATTAGCGTCTATGTGCCTGACCTAGCACCTCGGGATGTTAAATTTAATCTGATTTTTATTGCTTCATTGCTCAAGATTATCAGCTGTCTCCTATGTGGCACTCTAACCTCTCTCTCTGTTAACATCTCCCAGATTTGTGTCATTAATTATTACTATTATTTATTTTTGTGCTCTGTTATTGTGAACAATTGATGTAATGGCTGATTGTGATCAGAACCAGCCTTTTGCTGGCTTCATCTTCCTTCAGTGTTAGTTGTTTTTACTGTGGAGCTAGATCTTTTTCTAAAACTAAATATAATAATTTCCAATGTCTTTACCTTAAGCACTAATAATTTGTCCTTGGAATGTATGTGAGCCTTAGCAGAAGGTCGATTGGGTTGTATTTATCACATTCCTTCATTTGAACAAAGTCCAATGTATCACAGAAAGATACCAAGTTCATCTGCCAAAATCTATTGCTGTAAATTCAGGCTGTGATCTTTCTTTTGAAATCTGTCCCAATATCTTGCATACACTGGAAACATGGCTAATAGCCCTGTAGCTTCATGGGTCCTTCATCTCTTTTCAAAATACAAGAGTCATTTCTGCCAATTTCTAATGCTAATGCACTAGCCAGAGATTAATAGGATAATTTAGAAAAGCTTTGCTGCAGGACTTGTAATTTCACAACCCAGTACTTCATGGCTGAAGATTAACCTGCTCCAAAAGTTTCAGCACATTGAACTTCAATAGTTTTTTTCTCCTTGTCTGTTGGAATTTTTCTTTTTGAATACTCATTCCTACTAAGCATCCTCTCATCTGCTCCATTATTAAAGAGAAGAGTAAATAAGCCATATAAATAAGCCTAGTTTTCTCCTATCTTGTTTGCACTCTCTGCATGGATCCTCCCAGGTTTAGTGTTTGCATTTTTCCATAGACTGATCTAGCAGAAGATTTTTATTGCTCTGATTTTTAACTTATAGCCACAGAAAATGTAGTTATTTATCTTAGCCTCTAGCAAAAATTTAATGTAGTGCTGATGGCTTTCATTTGTATGAGCTAGTCCACAAAGCTTTAGGCAAATATCACAGTGCCACTGAGCCCTGTCACAGTACATCCACACTGATCCACCTACAATGCACCAATAATGCCTTTTGCTTAAGTCACTTAATGTTTCATAGGATTGCAGGATCATCGGATTATGGAATGGTTTTTGTTGGAAAAAACCTTAATCATCTACTTCCAACCCCTCACTTTCTACTAGGCCAGGTTGCCCAAAGCGTCCTCTGACCTGAATGCTTCCAGGAATGAGGCATCCACAACTTCTCTGGGCAACCTGTGCCAGTGCCTCACCACTCTCACAGTGAAGAATTTCTCAGTAATATCTAACATAAATCTAGCCTCTTTTAATTTAAGGCTCTCCAGTAGTCCTCTTTAGATACTTGAAGGTGCTCTAAGGTCCCTCTGGAGCCTTCTCTTCTCCAGGCTGAACACAACCAGCTGTCTCAGCCTGTCTTTGTAGGTGAGGTGCTCCAGCCCCCTGACCATATTTCTGACTATCCTCTGGACTCTCTCCAACTGCTCCATGTCCTTCCTGTGCTGAGGACCCCAGATCTGGACACAGTACTGCAGGTGGGGTCTCACAGAGCAGAGCAGAAGGGCGCAATCCCCTCCCTTGCCCTGCTGGCCACACTGCTTTTGATGCAGCCTAGGACACAGCTGGCTTTTGGGCTGCAAGTGATCATTTTTCCTAAATCCTTTAAGTTGATGTGTTCACATTTTTTTTTTTGTTCTAATCAGATCCCATTTTTCAATCAACTGTTCAGGAGGAAAACCATTTATCTCCTGTTTAATTAAACCTGTAATCTTAAATTGTTCCTTATCATTTTGTTCAGCTTAGTTTTTGTCTTACCCATTAACAGATACAGATCTAAGTTTGTAATCCTGGTTTGTACAACAGATGTCATTATACAGTCACACATATCTCTGCATCTGGACAATTTTCCCCTAAGGTGAACTATGTTTTAACAGCTCTCTGTGACAGATGTTGTTTATGATATGGTTAAACTGGAGGCCTCTTTTATATACAGAGTTGTTATTTCTTTAAAAGTTCATTCTAAAACTAGTTAGAAAATTAACTCTTTTTTTTCCCCCAGAAAATTCTGATTTGGCAAAAGCCTCATTGTTCAGGAAAATTTATGTAGTTCCAATGTCATATATTCTTGGAATAAAAAAATATCACACAGACTTATTTTTGTCAGGAGTTCAACAAATTGTACTAATGATATTACTAATAAAAATTAAGTTAATTTTAAAAAGAAAATAAATGTCATGAATTCTCAGATTTTTGTCAAAGTACTTTTCCTTTATGTTGACTTCATTTTGATTGATTTCTAGCGGAAGGGAGAAAACATTTCCAACCCAATTCTGCTTTAACAAAAAAAATCTTCATTTTAAAACCTCCTCAAGTTCCCTCTCCTTAAGTTTGTACAATGAATGAGAAGCACTTTGGATAAGCAGCATGCAACATTCTGGATGTGTGGATCCTGCACTGCCTTGCTGCCTTGCTGCTATCCCAATGAAACCTGCTATTGCTGGCTGTCACAGAAAGCAGCCTGGGTGTGCTGACTTTCTTTTCTGTATACACCTGACCCTTGCTGAGTCTCTTCCAAGGCCCATTTTGTAACCCAAGCCATTAGAAATCTGCGTTTTATGCTTAAGTTTTCTCAGAATTTACTTGCTTTCAACCAATATGTTTTCTCTAAGGTATTTTTTTGTGCCACTGCTTTGGTCCCATCAATGAAAGGCAAATTGAAGTAGTCTCTTGCTTGAATCTACTTATAAAGTGTAAATGAACATCAAGGTTCTGAAGATGTGTATACAAGGATACATTAAATGCTTTAAGGCAGGAAAGAATAACCTGTAATTTTGGTAGGGGGACTAAAATTATATTTTTGTATTCCTGCTTTTGTATCATGCTTATATATAGAAGGGAGAATTCCTTTAAGCTCAGTCTCTCTTCCAAATCTTGCTGACTTCCTCTTGTCCTTTTCTTTGCTCTTGCTCAGCTCAGTGCCCAGCTGTCTGAGCAGATGGCATATATCATATGACAGCCGTGAACTGGAAGTTTCTGACAGGTACCATCGCAGGGACATACCATGCAGCCTCCTGACATACATCAAAGCACTGTGGATAACTAGGCATGATGAATATATAATGAAACCATGAAAACATAGTGGCTTTCAGGAGGATCTTTATCCCAAAGGAACTTTAATGTGATCTAGGCATGGAGAGACAAAGGCAGGAATGCTATGGTGGTGAGTAGCACACTGAAATACAAAAAAGATGCTTAGGCTAGGAATTAATGCAACTACTGCATCTACTTGGCACTGGTCAAAATGTATTTGCTGCAATAAAAACTTACCTTAGAGCACTGGAGGGCTATATTGGCAGACAGCCTCCAGAATGGAGATGAGTGGAGGTGGAGTTTTGTGCCTGCTTCACTTGAAAGAAACTACCATTAGCACTACATTTTGATACTACCATCAGTCTTTTCCTGATGTCCAACATGCCTATCAGTCCAATCTGGGTTTATAGAGAAATATGCATGTTGTTATTGCCAAGCTTCCTGGCCTCTTCTTTATTTCCTTTTCACTTGACTCTGCTGGTAACATGGGAAATCTGAGTCATAGGCTTTTTCTTCCATCAGGCCAGACGCTGGTCCCTCCACCATCAAATCTCTCCAAAATTCATGGACAGGGCAACAAAAAAGGAGATTTTTATTGCACAGTGCTGGGCTCTCACTCTTAAACTTCACTTAGGTCTGCATTGATAACCGTATTTCAGGAAGGAGAAGCATATTGTAGGTACCAGGCAAACTGGAAGGTGTTATTGTGGTAGCAATTAAATAAGCAGAATGATTATAAAAAGTGAGTAATTATCATGCATATACTCCTGAGAACTGTAGCAGAGGAACTCTAGGAGTCATTACTATTTCCTTTTTGGGTGTGAAGTTGTCCCCCATAGGTCAGCTGGTGGCATGGTTTGATGGCGAAGAGTTTCAGAGTAGATGGGTCCAGCTGTAATTTCACTTGCTGGCAGCTTCTGTGTCCCACACAGTCCCTCAGCTGCAATTCTGCTCCTGACAACTGAATCCTGACAGCACTTAATGCAATTAATGGAGGAATAGCCTTGTTAGTGAGATGTCTGGATCTTTTCCAACCCAGTTCTCTCTTTCCTACTCTTTGATCTTGGTGAGTTGTCGCCGTGTTTGCAAGTGTATCTTAAGGCAAGAGCGCTGTCCCTTATATTGAAGTCAGTGGGTGAGGAGCCTTCTTTGGCCAGAATCTTGTTCCAAATTAAGGGTTCAAAGGCTGAAGGCAGCTGTGGAGCTGAGGATATGGCTTGCCATGGTGGCACACATGATATGTGCAGTTTCTGGCACTAACACTGCTCTGTCCTTGAACTCTGCATTACCATATGCATGGAGATTCCTCTCACCCAAATTCAGACAGCCAAAACCCATCTAAACAATTTGTTTAGTCTCTCATTCCAGCTGGTGAGTGAAGAGGCACCTGTAGGCAGAAATTCATCCCATTCCTCTCTCGACACAATTCAGTCCTCTAGGAAACTGGAGATTTCCTAGAGCGCCTGAGTATGTGAGAATGCAGGTTTACTGTGGGGCATCTCAGGTAGCGCTGGATGTTCACATCCCTGATTCGTGCCTCAGACACCCAGACCAAGGGATTACTCCCAGATCAGAGATGTCTTTCTGCCTTCACTGACTGGAGAGATGCATTGTATCTGCACAGATGATTCAAACTCCCTAAAAGTGGCTGCAGGAGGATATCTTAGGATTTTTAACAAGGCATTTTTGGTTATATGTAGGCAAGTGAATCATGCCACAGACAATTACCTGAGTCTAAACACTTCACTGTTAATGATTTAAGGTTAAACAAGGCAAAGCCAACCCTAAAATTCCCCTGATTCCACTTTGGGAGTGGCCAATGTTTCAAGCCCTGTGGTTTCTATCTGCTAAGAACCCATATTGATTCTACTGCAATGCCTTGTGAAGAGACCACAGTGGTTTTATTCAACTACTTTGAACTCAATTCTCTCTTCAGAGTGAGAAGCTGTGTTATTAATGACTTCTTTACACTTAGCTCTTTGCAGTCATGCTGGACTGCTGTCTCAACTGGACTTGACTTGAGCTGAAGTACTTCCATGCTCCAGAGCAGTTGCGTGCAGTGCAGACATATCCATTGTGATTTCCTGTGACACGAGAATGAATGTAAACATGCTTGACTGATGTTAGTAACCATTTTCTGTAATGCCAGCTCTGTACAGTGAAATGTTTAGAAATGCCTGTTATTGATGTGCTGAAATGAAAACAAAACTACTAGCTACTTGTTGCTATCAAACAGTTTACGTATTTCTGGCAAAAGTAGATGTGGAAACGGCATATTTCCCACATGAAGAATGAAGGGAAGTACGTTCCAATATCTTTCTCCCTTTTCCCGCCACTCACTGCTCATGTTTTCTTCGTCTTCCAATAAATGTGTCTTTTTCTAGGAACTCTCTGAGGTTGGCACATACCAGCAAGATCACAGTCCAGGCTATGCATACTACTGCACACACAGTATGATTCACATTATTAGTAGGGAATGGAATCCTCACCCAAACATAATAAAGCAGATTTCCACTTTGCTCCAAATATTCCTTGGAGTTTTTTGGAAACTCTAATTTGTGAGTTCAAAGACAAAGGAAAAGTCCCAAAATATGTGACTTCTCAGAAACCAAAATACTGTTGTTTAACACCAGAGAGGACTTTAGAGGGGACACAAGAGCCTCACTGGTTCTTTCTGACCAACCAGTGTAATGATAGTTTCTAAGAGAAGTCAGCTTCCTGTTACTGGATATGATTAAGAAGTTTATTCCTGGAATAAAATCTTGGGAGCCTTTATTCTTGGAATAAGTTTTCAGCCAGTTTTTAAAAGAAAGAATTTCTCAAAATCATAATTGGTGTCCCCAAGATTCATGGAAGTAAGTATGCTTCTGCATGCTGTGGGGCTTTTTACTATGAGAAGTGTTCTACACAGAAAAAATCACTACCAGGGCTCCACTACCAATGCTCAAAAGTATCAGAAAAATTGTGGACAGCAGGACCAGGGCAGTGATTGTCCCCTGTACTTGGCACTGGTGAGGCCACATCTTGAGCGCTATGTCCAGTTCCCACTTCAGGCCCCTCACTTCAGACACACTGAGGTGCTAGAGCATGTCTGGAGAAGGGCAGCAGAGCTGGGGAAGGGTCTGGAGCACAAGTCCTATGGGGAGCAGCTGAGGGAGCTGGGGGTGTTTAGCCTGGCAAAGAGAAGGCTCAGGGGGGACCTTATTGCTCTCTGCAACTGCCTGGAAAGAAGCTGTAGCTAGTTCAGGGTTAGTCTCTTCAAGACAGCAAGTGACAGGACAAGAGGAAAAAGCATCAATCTTTTTCTTCAGGGGAAGTTTAGGTTGGACATTAGGAGGAATTTCTTCTCAGAATGAATGATTAAACATTGGAATAGGCTTCCCATGGAGATGATGGAGACAATGTTCCTGAAAGTGTTAAAGGAAAGACTGGATGTGGCACTCAGTGCCATGGTTTGGTCACAGACTGGACTCAGTCTCAGAGGTCTTTTTCAACCCTGAACAATTCCATGTTTCTGTGAAGTAAGCATATGCCAGTTCTTCCATTTCTCCATCACTACACCAGCCAGATAGGATAGTGATAAATTACATGGGAACATAAATACCAGGTAAATACCAGATGAGTTTTACTAACCACAGTTATGTGGGAGGAAGGTCAGTGTTCAGGTTTCATAAATTCAGGATAGGAGTAAGCGTGTATTCTCCACGGGCAATACAAAGAGAGCAGGTGTGAGTAGTGGCACAAATCTGTGAGGTGAAAAAGGAGCTTGGATAGGTGGTGTGGTTCCTCCATGGGCACTGACTATGTAGGACCCCACACCACACACTCCAATGCTGTTGTATTAAGCATTTGGAAAACTTATATGCTCCTTTGCACAACCTTGTATTTGGGCAAGAGGAGAACTCTGAAATATCATGGGCCAGATTTCTTATGAAAAATATCCAAACACAGCTATGACCCACTTATTTTTTAGCCCAATTTCCATGGAAAATGTGGTGTACATAATGGTATTGCAAATATATTTCTGCCTTTTCCTGGTAATGTTTTGAAGGAATTGTCTAATTTCAGCCACATGGGAAAGAGGAGTGAAGTTCCTAAGAATATTAATTCTCCCTCACGAAAATAGGGAGCGAAGTGAGGAAGCACTTTTAGATATTTCAGAAAGAGAAGGACAGGTGGGTTAGTTCAGCTCTGATTAGAAACCAAAGCATCCACATAGGAATACTTCCCTCAAAATATAAATCCTCAATGAGCTCAGTTTTAATTGGTTCTACTGCTCACAGGACTGTGTATTTTGCTCTAGCTGCACAGGCCTTATCTCACTTCCCTCAGCTCCTTCCTTTCTTTACCTATCTACACTTCCTCTGCAAGGGAGTGGGGGCCTGCTCTTTATTTTGGTCAGTCCCCAGATCGGAAACACGTCACGTGAACAGGAACCACACACACCCAATGCTGACAGTGACAGTGAGGAGGGTGAGCCTTGGGACCTGCAGAAAGCTTTAACTTCTGGAACTTCATAGTGACAGGCCTCAGGTGGGATGAGGTGCAGGTGTCTCCATGTCTAGGACATGGACAAGCAGCAGCAGGGAGTGCTGCTATTTGAGTGCCATTAGGGTACCATGCTGTGTGCTTGCAGACAATCCAGAAGCAGCAAAGTGGTCCAGGCGTGGCATGAAGTAAACAATGCTTCAGCATTAACAGAATTGAGCAGAGCATATACAAGCCCAGGGAGCAGAGGTGAGTGTTTAGGAAAACAGCCCTGCAAGGCCAGGAGGCTGGTGCTCTGCAGCTGCAGCAGCACCTGTGCAGCTTGGAATAAACACCACCACTGCAAAAGAACAGTGTGCACTGGCTTCCTGGTTGGACAAACCTACTGATGCCACAACATCAAGGATAAGAATAACATTTCTGTCCGTTTGTATCTGTCCCTTTTCCCATCCATGGTTACAGTGATCACAATGACTAAATCTGTATTTAAATCGCTGGGCCTGCTGAGGAATCAGGAGAGGTCAATCTACCGTATCCATGTCTTTCTCTTCCAGTAGTCTTTAAATGTTTCTGCTTTCTCCAAAAATAAGAAAATTACGAAGGAGCAAATTCAAAGTTCATACTTCTTTTTTGTTTTCATGGCCTTATAATTTTGTTTACAAATTCATCAGTCAGTGTGGTGGATTGACCTTGGCTGGACACAGGTGCTCACAAAACCTTTCTATCACTCCCCCTTCCCAGCTGGATGGGGGAGAGAAAATATGATGGAAAACAACTCATAGGTTGAAATAAGGAAGTTTATTAAGCAAAAATGAAAGTTTGCACAGGCACCAGAAAAAAACCCCCAACAATGTTATTCTCAGCTTCCCATCAGCAAGCAAGATCAGGCCACTTCCCATGAAGCAGGACTTCAGCACGTGTGATGTTTGTTCTGGAACACAACACCGTAAATGACAAATGTCACCACCCGCTTCCTCCTCCTTTTCTTAGCTTTTACATCTTATCTGATGTCATATGGTATGGAATATTCCCTTGGTAAATTTGGGTCAGTTGGCCTAAACGTGTCCCCTACCAGGATCTTGCCCAACCCTACCTTAATTCTGAGGGAATGGTGGGGACACAGCAGTGATGCTGTGCTAGCCCTGCTCAGCAGCAGCCAGAGCACTGGTTTATTATCAAAACCTTTCCAACTACCAAAGCAAAATACAGCACTGTGAGGGGCTGCTAAGGGAAAATGAACTCCATCTCACCCAGACCCAATGCATTCTTCACTGCTTGTCATTTGTGTCATACTCAGACCCCATATAATTTATGTCTTTTCTAACTATGTCATTGTATTAATTTTCTCATTACTGAAATTCCTTCTTACCCGCACTTAAAATTAAAACCACATTCTTAAACCATCTTTATAACCAATATACATATTAATAAATTTTCATTGACCCACACCTTTGCTTAAGCAGACACAATCCCACAAGTGGGTTTGCCTTTTCCCATGTGAGGAAAAATCCACATCAATTTCCCTATCCACTTCCCTATGTATAGTACAGTGAACTTATCACCCTCACAAAATGTGAGGGTTTTGTTTGGACAGGACCAGGTCTGTTAGCTGATCCTCTAGTGTTAACCAGCCTTGGGCTTGCTAAATTTGTGTCCCAATGCTTCCATGGCTTATTACCATATGCTCTTAACGTAGTCTTTGGCAGCCCATCATAACAATATTTCCAGACATTTGTGAGTGATCAGGGATATGATACACAACACAGTTGTACTGAGTTTGTTGTCCCAGAGTTTTGCCTGCTGAGTTTCAAATGGGAGATAATAACACCTGGCCAGAGGTCCCCATTGCTTTGAGCACTTTCGACTACCTGCTCATAAAAATTAAGTTGAAAAACAAGTTCATTTTGTTGAAAATCAATACTTGTTTTGTCTTCAACTTGCTAGGCATCTGGTTGTTTGTAGTATTCTTTTCATAAGAAGAGCTCTACACTGAGCATCCTGTGACTCTCCTGAATTTCAGCTTTTCTTGAACTTCCCCATTTCCCATTAACTTTTGCTGCCATTCCCTCAGTGGGCTTTTTGTTCTTACCAGAGGAAGCCTTTCAGCTTGAATAAGAAAAAATTAACTTGATTTGTCCTACAGCTGTCACAAAGCACTGAGTGTCTCTGTCCCCCATTTTATGGGATTCTGATTAGCCATCAAAACTGGAAGCTTTTAAGGGCAAGGTGGAGGCAAAGGTGAGCATTATCTCCTCAAGAGTATTTCTGGTGTTCTCAAGAACTTATATTAATCTTTCCACCTTGATAAGAAAGTTTTTTAGTGAGACTATCTGATGGTTATGTTTTACTGGTTCCCTGGCCAAAGTATTAGCTTTGTTCTGAAGGAAAAGACCTGTAAATTCTTGTACACCTGCATGCCTTCCACAAATTCAGCCTGTTCTTTTGTTCCCTAGTTGGAAAGGTGTGATAATATCTCAGACCCATCAATAGCAGTTATGAAACTCAGAAAGGCTTTTGGGTATGAATTTTGCAGATTGCTTGAATGAAAGCCCATACACCTGAGGGACTCTTCTTTCCAGTCTGTTAAGCTGGTGCGATATATGGCATTGCCTCTCCATAAAATTTTCAACTTGAATTTGGAAACTATGGCTACTCTGTTGTAATCTCTGTATTTTTTAAATGTAAATGGACATAAATAACCTAAATTGCTGGCAAGCAATGGCAATCTGAATTAATCAGGTTCCATCTTTCTTGAAGATCTTCCAAAATACAGATTGAGTTTAATAAATGGACAGTTACATCATTCTTATGGTGCCACTTACCTGTACCGTGTACCATCTGGTGCAGTGCTACAGACTGGAGGCTGTAGTTGACTTCACTAAATCCCAAATTGTTAAGTGAAACAGATATTATAAACCCTTAAAAAAACTGTGATGAGCATATGTTTTTCTGGGAATTTTCCTTCCGGATCAGACATAAATAATCAAAACCTTTTTTCATCCAGGTGTACAGACTAAGAAACTTTTTGGCTTGTGTTGTGCAGGAGTGGTAAGATTTGCAATGAATGCACATTGGATACAGTAATTTCAAAGAGAGGGGTATGTTGAGAGGTCTTGGACTACACTGTAACTTTAGCCAAGCAGTCTGCACCCCAAGGAAATGCACCAGCAGTGTGGTAAAGATACCCATTGCCTTGTTTGCTTAGAGCTTCACTGATGAAAGTAGACTATAGGAATATTCTATTTAAATGTCTGCAAGTATCTTTCCACCAGGGAAAGAGGAAATGCTTGTTAGGAGTAAGAGAAAGCAAGAAGGCTTATGCATACCTGCCTGGGTGGTACTCTTAGTCCTGCTCATTGTCATTCATTTCTATAGCACAGAGCTTTCCTGTTAGTTTTCCTACATGCTCCCAAAATCCCAACCAACAGTTTGTGCACCAAATCCGCTTTCAAATAAGTTTTTTTAAAAAAAGATCTACTTGGATCCTAAACTTCATGGGTATGGAAAGCTAAAAAACAAAATCTGCTAAAATGGTAGGATGTTGCTGAGGGACAAGTGTATAGGGGTAATTTATGTGAGTTGTTTTGAGTTTTCTTTCCTTCAGCCTTGTACTTGCCCTGGTTACAGGGGAGTCATTTGTCATCTCTTCCCGTGGTAATCCTTAGGCTCTTCTTTCTCTCTTCTGTGTTCTTTGGAAACTAAAATAAGAGTCAAAAGTCATGTTCACCTTCTCCAAAGCAGCCATTGAACTGGAAAAGCCCTTTTCTATCTGAGTTTACTTCTAAGCCAATGAACCAAGAGCTCAGGGGAGCCTGCTTCAAAATCCACCAAGCCTTTCCTCCCAGGCAATCTCCAAAAGTTTTTCTAGATGCACTTACAGACCCTTCCCACAACCTTCCTCTCCCTCACTCCCAAAACTCTTTGAAAGATAAATAAAAGTTAGCACCATTAATTACAACTTTTAGCAGCAGAATAAACTGGACATGTGACCACTGAGAGCAGCTTGTGCTCTGCAGTGCAGTTACACCATCCACAGTCCCTGAGCCAAGTAATCCAGGTCAGGGAGGTGTCACATGAGAGGAGGGTTGGGACACACATCAACAGCATAAGAGAAACTCCCTCCTTGGTCTCCACACTTTTAGCTGAGTGCCTTATCCAACACCTGCAACTGGCAGCACTCTTCAAGGGCTCACCCTGACAGCTTACAGAGTAACATTGTTAATAAATGCACACACTGAAATTGTGACTGGTTATGTGTCAAAGATTGCCGTTGATAGTAACTGACTGCAAAAACACATTCAAAGCAATACACAGACAAGCTCGAATAATCAACAAAAATAACTCAAGATAACCATTCAGCACATCCAGAACAGAGTTCTTACCTGAGTCATTCCTATGTGGGAAAAGATAGGTTCAGTCCATTCGTCTGATCCCAGAAGTTAAAATTAAGTGTTCTCTAACTTCTCCCTATTCTTAACTTACTTTTAGGTGGAACTTGAGTTGCTCTAGTCACACATACCTTTGCTGCTCCTTGGTGCAAAATTCTTTCACTTTGCCCTTAAAGATATAGCCAATAAAATATGGAGTGCCTGCCCAATGAGGGGTGATCATACCTTCAGGTGGGTAACTTTGGGATGGAAGTGTGTGTTAGTGTTTCAGTTTGATTCTAACAAGCCAAGTTCATCCAAGGAGAGTGATTTCACTGCAGTTGCTGGTCCAGCAGCAAGGCATCTTCTCTTATCTCCCTTGGCTGACAGCTGCTATGTGGTTTATCAGCTACTTGGTACCATCAAATTCCCATTCCTGCAAGGATTTCAACACAGCCTGGCAGCTGTATCTCCACTCCATTCCTCTCCACACCCATTTCACCCCCTTTAACATGTGCTTTAAGTTGCACACTGTGAGTGTAGGGAGTCATTGTGCAAGAGGTTTTGAGCATGCCAGCTGCTTTCCAGACAGGGTGCAAGAACTGCATTTCATCCTATAATTTCTATAATTTTAAAACTTCTGTTGGAATAAGAATATAACTTCCCACTTTTTTTTTTCTAATTTTACCCCTAGTCATCTTCCTACTCAGGGGTACTCTGGTTGTTAAGGAAGAGGTCAAACCCTAGGTTTTGTGAATCAGTTTGATTCAGCTCAAGTTGTTTGTCTTTGAGGAGGGACCCCACAGAAACCTTTGGGCCTTTATACTGTCTGTGCACCCAGTCTTCACATGCTCTTTTTGTGCCCGGCATGTGCCTTTTGGCCCAAGGAAGATTTATGATCTGCAGTCTTCTAACACCTCACTGGATTATTTCTCCATGTCCACATGGGCAAGCCATTAATTGTTCTTATCTTCCAGCTAGGACCAGCCTTGAAGCCTTCCAGTGTCTCAACCTTTATCTGGAGATATCCATATTTTTCTGTTTTTTCTCCTGCTCAGCTGCTCATGCTAACAAACAGAATTCATTTCAAGTTCATCTACATTAAGTTTTAATCAGGGCCCACTCATACTAAGTTGTAAGCAAGCTACCATCAAACTGTAACCTATACAATTTCTAATATTTTATAAGTAAATTTGTTTTAATCTCCAATGATGTTACAGCATGACAGTCTGCAGACCAGAAAACTCCCCTGTGCAAGTAAACCCCCAGGGTGGCCTAGGAAACATTCACAGTGACATTTGCACATTTTGCTGCTAACAAATTAAGCAATTAGGAATAGAAAGAGAGATTAGAGGAGTAGGACTATGAGTCAATGAGAGGCTTGAGAAGGGGAGGATAAACAAACTTCAGCTTACTTTATTAACACTTGGACCATTGTTTTTAAAATAATGAGAAAAATGGAAAATTATAAACTGGAATAGCAACACTAACTGCATTTAGAATTTCAGTTTTTTAAATCTCCAATAATATTTCTAATTATGGTATAAGCAAACGTGGTTTGAAACACTGTGTTTAATGGTCATACTAAATGATCTTTTCCAGCCTTAGTGGCTCTATGGCTCTGGGCTAATGTTCACACATTTGCCATGCTCTCCCTTTGCTCCTTGTCCCAATCAATTCCTACCCACCAGAACTGATAGCCCTGCAAATCACAGTGCAGTGTGCAGTTTCAGGCATGCATACTTACAAAAGCATGGCAGGAGTAGCCCAAGTTTAATTAACAGCTTAATTGATCCTGCCAATTAGCAGGTGCCAAAATGAAAACGTCACCCCTTCTCAGCAGAATCCAGCTCTTGTTCTTGCCCAGCTCCTGAGCATCAACAGTGACCCAGTGTAGAGGACTGATCCAGCTGGAAACAAAGAAGGCTCTCTGCTAGGTGTCAATTTGAAGAAATTAATCTGAAATCTCTGATTGATAGGTATAGGTGATGGAGTGCAAAAGTATTATATAGGAATGTTTTCCCCTATTGGAGAAAAGCTTATCGCAAAGTAGAAAGAGCTTAATCACAAGGAGTTTTTCTCATTGCTAGCAACTCCCTTTTAAATACACAAAGTAATTAAGTGCTAGTCCCTTCTGTATCTATACAGACATACCACTGAGAGTGTACATTTTACTTCAATTGAATTCAACTAATGAGTGTAGGCACACAGTTTGTGGGGATTGGGAATGGGGCTGAGGCGGAGCCTCATCCCTAATGGGCTACAGTTGTGTAGGTGAGCAGTGTGGAAGGTAAAGAGACCTGGAATGCTGAGGGGTACAGACCAATCGCCGAAGGGTTGAGGGCACAAAATGGTACAGAGGTTTTACAGAAGAACAATAGAGTGCTGATGCTTGGAAGCATTCATGGTGTCAGCCCTACATTCTCCTCCAAATGGGCTGTTCCCTGGGCAATTCCATGCCAAACGCTCCCATTCAGATATCTAAAACCTATTTTTTTCCCCACAGTGTTTCCTTATGCTCCAGAAAAGTACTTCCCATATAAGTTCTCTCTTGTGTTTTGTTAGTGAGAAGGCCCACAAATACAAAAGACACTAAGACACAGGAAGGAGACCCAAATCACTAATATCTGTATTCCATGTGAGGCAGAGATCTCCTAAGTCTGGCTAAACTCTCTGGTTCCATCTTAGGTCTAAAAGGTTTGATGTGCTCATCACTTTCTCCAGCTTGCATCCACTGGCAGCTGGAGTTGTTAATTTTGTCTTGTAGGCACAAATGGTAATTGATTAAGGAAATAAAACAGTGAAGGGTGATTACTTCTGCTGTCCTGTTGGAGGGTTCTGGTCTCCAGCAGTTACACAAACAACAGAGCCAGGAGAGTTGAAAAGGCGTTGCCAGCAGAGCCAGTGAAAGGGGAAGGATCTGGGGACAGAATAAGGGTCTTCTGGAGTGGGTTTCTCACAGTCATCAGATCTGCATTAGGAATGCTTGCTTTGCTTCTTTTCTCCTCTCTCAGAAGCGAGAGGCCTTCCATTACCTCACTGTCCCAGGCATATCAATTGCCACCCATGAGGGGACAGCACTTCGCATCTGGTTTGTAGGAACTGTGTGAGTGAGCAGTAAGATCCCTTCCCATGTTCACCAAACCCTTTGTGATCAGGGACAGTGTGGTCACTCACAGGATTGCCTTCCTTCAGCAGCTGTCCCTGGCTGTGGACACTGTGCCCTCTGCCCACCTATGTCCCCTCTGTCGAGCCAGACGTGCCATAGGGAGGCACAAAGGGAAGACAGAAACTAATCACATCTTAACAATGACCTAATGAATCTCTGAAATCTGGCTACAGGCAGTTCTATTTACTCATTTAAAATGTGACACTTTAAGATATCCAGTGCAGGGGCATTTACATCTGCTCTTGTCACCATAAGCTCCCTTAATAGTCACCTCTAGGACAAAATTTATCTTCGTCAAATGAGATTAGAGCAAAACAGGTCAAATTAATTGTGTCCTTATTTCTCCCCAGTGAGCACAAATGGAGTCTAATGTAGTTAATTCAGAAATAAATATCTCTGCCATAGATATTTGTGGTTGGAGAAAAAGGGAATGCAAGCCATTTTGATTTAGTTCTTCTGCTCCAAAATAATCATCTGCTAGATGGGTCACTATGTAGGCTCCTCTTATGCTCAAACAACAGGAAAAGATACTACAAGAGAAGTACTTTTTGAATGGGCCAGTATGAGAATACTCACATTCCAGAAGTGCCAAACATTTTAGGTGTCTAAAATGTGAGAATAAAACTGCATTGAAATGGCAAACAACATGTTTTGGTTTAGCTGTTAACTCTGAAACCTGATGACTATTTTATTTCCAAATAAACAAGTGCAGTATAAAAAAAAAAAAAAAGAAATCTTCCATTTCTTCCCAGAAAAGGATGGAGAAAAAAATGAATAGAGAAAGAAAAATTCTGAATTCAAAATGTAGTTTGGGTTTGGGGGTTTTTGTCCCTGAACAAAAGACCCATATTCCCCTCCTTTTGCAGAGGGAAGGGATTCTGCTCTGTTGTCTACATGTGTGCCCTGGAGACTTCTGAGGCTTCACAGAACATCAGAGATCTCCATCAGGACTGGCAAATGTGGTGCCATACCTAAGGGAAGCCCACACCCTCATTAAAAACAGTGAAGCAACAGTCTTGTGCTTAAGGCATCTCAAATAGCAAAACACATTCATGTTTAAGTAAGGGATTCACACCCAAAAATGTATGATACAACTGCTTTAATTCCAAATCTAAAAGCTTGATCTTATTTAGAATTTCCTCTTCCAATTCCCCTTTGAATCTTCCTGTTTCTGTCCTGCCTTCAAGGCTGTTAAAAAGATGTGATGGAATACTTCATCGGCCTTCCATATGGTTGAGGACCAAGGGACGGTGACACAGAGGTCAGCATGGAGTGCAATCTCACCTCAGCTTGAAAGAGATTAATCAGTATTGTTTGTGTCTATCTACCAGATCATCTGGTAAAATGCAGACATTGTCTTAAATCATAGAAGTTAATTTGGGGTTTTTTTGGAAATCAGTAGTATGCTCCCACTGATTTTATCATTGCATCAGTAGGTCTTCAAGAACACCTATGCTATTATATGATTTTGGATCCAAGCCCTCCTAATTTCTTTCTCCAAGAGAGAAATTTTTATGAAACCAACAGTAAAATGGTGGAACTCGACTCATGGAAGACACTGTCATTTCCATTGTCTGGAGTTAAAAAAGTAATTTTATCATTTCAATTTCTCCTGCATAGGATCTAATCTTCTGATGATCCAGCATCAGGACTGACCTTTAAATTGTGATAAGCAATCAAATATATTGCTTCTATGATCCTCTATGATCTTCTTCCTTTGACTGCCCTTTGACTTTGAACCAGAATGAGAGTTAGCAAAACCCTCCATTTACTTTTAAAAGAAGAATTATAATTCTTTCTTCTCAGCAGGGGGTGAACTGGATAGCAGTCAAGTTAAGCAGCTCACAAACCTGAGCAATGAGTCACTAAGGCTGAATGGAGTACCTGCTTACACTTTCTTCTCACACTTCCCTGGCCATCTTTCCTCAACATGCAGAAAATGTCCCATCTCATCCATCTCAAAACTTTCTTTCCAGTTTACTTGCCTCCTCCAACTATTATCTCCTGCCCTACCCCTTGAAAAGAGCCTTACTCCTAAATTTTGGTTGAATCTTCTTGTGAAAGTGGTTTCCATCTTTAACATCTTTTCCTTAAGTTCTTACTCAGTGACTCCTCACAGAGGAGCTTGGCATCTTTCCTGACTTGTCGTCATCTTTTACATTACTTATTCCTCCAAAAACATTGTCTTCTGGTTGCTCTGACTATCTTCCCTTGCATCTTCAGTCTCCAACAAGTCAGCCCATGTCTCTAACCAGCCTTCTTCAACTGATACACACTAAGATCTCAGCCTGCTTCTTTGACACGGATGTGCAGCTTTCACCTGACACACCTAAATCACCAGAGTAATTTATCACTCCCTTCTTTTATTATTAATTCCTTCAGGTAGTACCCATCTCTGGGTCCCTAGCCTGATCATCAACTTCATCTGTAGCTTCTCTGCATCTCCTGGTGTTCTGAACTTCACCCTGAGCAGCAATTGCATCAATTTCATGCTTGCAATCTCCATCCACATGGCTGAATCTCTTTTACAGCCCTCATTATCAGTTTGTCTTACTTGTTGCAATACTTTTTTTTCTCCAGCATTGATAAGCACTTTTGTCCCCTTGTTCAGAGTGTTCCCCCTTACCTATTATTTTTCATTATTTCTCTTATCTCACTTATTTTAAGTGATGTGTCTATTTTCGAAGCCTGTCATGGCCAGGCCCTACTCTGCCTGTCATCTGTCATTCAGTTCTTCAAAGACTGCTTTTTTCTTTGATTGCTCTTCTGTTTTCAATATCCTGCTTGCTAAATTCTGGACACATTTGTGATAAATTTCTTCCATTCTCTTCCACTCTGTGGACGTAATGCCATAAATATCTACTTTATCTTGTTGTCATTCAGAACACTTCTAATTTTCCTTTACCTGATATTTCTAAAAAGTGGTGGAAAAGATTCTCTTTCTTGGCAATCTGAATTCCTTCTCGTCTTGCCAGTTAGAATGTGTTTCCTTGAAGAAGTCTCTTCATCTCTCTGATATTGTTGATAATCTTTGTCTTAAATTTAAATAGTGACTTTCTTTGAGATAAGGGATATATTTTGATTCTGTGACAAGCTCTATACCTCACAGTCATAAAGATATAATAACAGTTAAAAAAGGCCATAAAGTATAAATATTAACAATGATAATGACAAGAAATCTGTTTCAAATTAAAACTCAACAGAAAATATTAATGGCTTTAAAAATACCATTTACTTCTTGTTTGGCACACATTTTACAGCTTTATCAATAGTCACAGCACAATGTTTGTGGAGCTGTAATTGTATTTGTATAAGCAAATAGATAAATGATAACAAAGCATCACTAATTAAGAAGGTTTATTCTTATCACATGACTGAGACGTGAACATATGAAGGCATACTCTAAAATTACCTTGCAAATTGTCCTGTTGCTGGCTGCCCTCTTGCTGCCTCTGGTCTGCTCTCAGCAAACTCTGGTCCTCCATCCCCTCCTCTTCTTCAGCTGTATTTCCATGGAAAATAATATTTGTCTGTAGTGACTGACTGGTGTTCCCTCTCACCTCCAATCCATTTGTTGCAGCCAGGTTTCCTTTCCTGAGTTCTTTTTGTGAAAATTGCCTTTTAACTGTGCTGCTTTGTGCCATTTCTCCCTTGTCCAAAATGACATATGACAAGACATCCTCAGCTCCTCCAGCCTGCCAGCTCTGATAGCATGCTGCCCTGACTGCCATTTTGTGCATCAGTCTGATAAGAAATTTCCATCAGCAGAAAGAGGAAAATAAGGAGTGCAATAGCCACTGACATCTGCTTTTCCTGTGCAGTTGAATTCTGTAAACTTCATGTATAGAAAAAGAATGTCAAAGAGCCAAATACTCTGTGGCTCAAGGGAATACAGGGTATCCTGGGCACAGCTTACCTTATGCCAACTCCTTCCCATCCCTGCCAAGATCCAGGATCTGCCACTGGATATTCAGCAGTCACTGTGAAACCACCTCATCAATGTTACATTTGAAGTGCCTTAAAAATTTGTTTGGGTTATTTTGACCTCCTTCCCAGAGTTCCAAAATCAGAAGGGTAGAAAATTTACAGATTTTTTGTCCCAGGTTTCCTGTCCAATAAAAATCCAGCTGCAGTTTGGCTCAGATGTTCAATGTTTCACCAAAGGGCATGGGGAAGCAGTGGCCAGCTCACTCCTAGATAACCTACCCCAGAACCTGTACAATTTGCTGGGACCTGCTGGCTGCAGTTGGGATGCAGGGCCATGTGCAGCTCCCATTTCCACCTCAGCACTGCAGTTACTGGGGGCATGAAGCTGTAAGTATGGAGAAAAAATTAACTCATTATACTTTCATATTCTATTCACAGGTACTTTGTTGGCTGATTAAGCTCTCAGTTCATAATTCTTCAGGTTGTGGTATTGTCCTCCTCAATTAAAATACACCTAGTAATAGATGTGTAATTGAATATATTTCAAAGAAGCAGTGGGGATAGAGCAGGAAATTAATCTGTTTAACAAGGAACATATTCTGGTAGTCATCTCGTAGTATTCCAGACAGAATCAAGAAGAAAAACATTTTCAAAGCTCTCTGAAAGGAATATTACAATATGAGATATCCTTTTGATGGTCTTCATTTTGTTTATTTCTTTACATTTAGAAGTCCAAAGATCATAGGAGGCCATCTGTTTGTCAGCCCATGGCTGATTTTGTTCCTAATGAATGTACAGTATCACATAAGAATCAGCTCATTGCAATGCTTCCTGAAGGTGTGTGGAGCTGAAACTGATTTGCAAGAAAGATCTCTTTTTTTTTTTTTAGTTTGAAAATGCCATTTTGTCAAAACCATACTTTTTTTATGACAAAGGATTGCTTTCAGTATTTTATTATATGTCAAAAAATTTGACATTTGTTTAATATCTTGTTCCAGTATCTTCAAAAAGAGGTGCTCTGCTTTTTTATTTCAGAAATACTTTCCTTCTGAAATGTAATTATAGTGAAAAGTAAGATTTATTTTTTTTTAATTAAAAAGCTCAGCATCTAAAAGTAAGCATTTCAACTATTCTAAAGCTGTATTTGTAGGGGACAGAGGTTGTCTGTTTAATTTTGCTCTCTTTGAGGTTCTTGGGATTTATCCCTGTTTGGTAGAGGAACCTGAAACATTCTAAAAGCTTCTTGTCTTATATAGCAAGAAAATAGCTTATTGCAGAATTCAAATGTGGTGGTGGGTGAGTGTTGCGTGATGAACTGCCTCACTTGGTGATCTTCTGGCCTCTCTGGAATTATGCTGGTGGGATTTACACCAGGCCAGTTTCATGTGAAATCCAGTTAAGGTACTGGCCTATTTTCCTTATACACTACATCATAGAGGTTTGAATAATTACCTTGATTGTACTTTTTCTTCTTAAAACCCATATGTGATTTGGAATTAAGTTTCAAGAAAGAGCCATCTCAGGCCTGCAAGTCCATTGGATATATTTTGACTGGGGAGCCAAGGTAAGAATTCAGTACAGAAACACACAGCACTAGTATGTTTTGGTTTGGTTTTTTTGCCAAGCTACTTATGGAGATTTCTAATCCCAGCATTTCATTTCCTGAAAAACTTCAGGGGAAAAACTTAATAAATATTGTGAGATTAGGTGTAAAGCCTGTGAATAAATTGTCTCAAACTAGGCCATCATAGTTATTAAGAGCACTAAGAAAGTATAATGAATAATCAAGAGTGTGTTTAATATGGTGGGGTTTTTTATAGTTAATCTACAAATTCACTCTAAATAACATGTTCATTATTTAAAAGCTTGATGCATTTTAAATGGTAATCTATGTGGAATTCCTTTACAGAAGCATATAATTATTAGTGCCATTTTGAGTTTAGGGACTTTTTCTATTTAGATAAATATTACTGATGTTGAGAAACAGCTTTTATATCTAATTTGTCTTTTCACAATACTGCATAAGTAGGTAATTCTTCTGTTGAAGAACATATTGTCTTTAGTCAAATTAGACTACTTAACTGCAATTATTGTTCAATTCAACTCTATCAGTCATTTATTTTTAAGTCAGTTTACTGATAGAAGAAAGGTTTTCTGTCTCTTTGACATTTTCATTGTTACTAAAATTCAGAATTGTAAGCAGGGATTCTTCTTGAGCTACCTGTTATATTTCCAGTTATTGATCATAAGTTTCTTTTTCAACAGTTGCCTTTCTATTTGCATCCAAAAGGGCTTGATTTTCATCAATTATTTTCATACTTTGTCCTGCCTGGGACACTGGTTAATAAGAACTGTGAATAATTGCATTACTCATTGCATAGCATCAATTGTTTTTTTCTCTTGTGAACAAACTACTTGCATAGATCAGATCTTTTGGCTGACAAAGTCCAGATTTAGAAGGTATTCAAACGTATTCTAAGACATAAAATTCAGAAGGTTGTGTAATTGGGATTAATCACATGTAGGTCTTCAGGTCAATTTTCCACATTTATTTTCTCCAGATCCATCTTTCTGTTCTTTTCCACTACGTAATGAGCTATGGTGGTTTTTTAATCTCCAGCACTGGCTTGTCTCATGTCCTTTGGAATGATACCAGATATTCAACCTCCTTTCCTTTGGGGAAGAGGGCCCATACTGCTGTGAAGAATTTGAGCTTGGGGAGAGGAGGTGAACATTCCTTTTTCTCCTGGTATTTAAGAGAGCAAAGTTGTGGGATTTACCAATAATAGCATAATTTTTTTCATTTTAAACTACTTGGAACTAAAATTCCTTTAGATAGGTGTTTACCTTTTTAACAACACTATTTGAACTTTACAGCTGTTTCAGCTTCAGCTGATGAGCATATCAAACTGTCTTCCATGCAGATTCCCTATTCGCTTGGATGCTTTCTGAGAGTTAGGTAAGGCACAATGCTTGCTGCAAGATTTCACCAATTCAAACTACAAAAACAGTATTATAAAATAGTGATGAGTATAATGGCAAATACACTTAGAAAATGCCAGACTTTTGACTGTTTGTACAACACTGCATGTCTGTATTTGGATGCAGACTTCCACTCTCTGGTGAGAAAATGTTGTTTTTCAGGTGTCAAAGACTTCCCCCAGTGTACACAGTATTTCAAATACAATAGAGAAAAATCTTTTATTGCTCATGTTCTCTCATCTAGCCTCCAACTCATCTGCTTTGCTGTTCCCTCTCCCACTTTAAACTTTCTACTAAGCACAGAGGTCTGGGAGATACATATTGTGAAGACAGAGGCAAAGAAGATGTTGAACACATCAGCCTTGGCTGGAACTGATGCTGAGATGGCAATGAACTTGCACAGGGATTGCACAAAGAATAGCTTTGGTACCAAGTCAGTAGGGATGAAAGTCATCTTGAACGTTGTGTGGCAATGCCAGGACTTGTTAGTTAAAAAACATTGTAAAACTTGTGATGAGCAAAACAAGAAATTATTTTTCCTTAATCCCTCCCTTTGAAAAGACCAAATGGCATTACAGAGGGCTTAAACAAACGTGTTCAAACTAAGGCACTTTCTTCTTGTGAAAACTGTTGGCCTAAAACTTTCAAGTTTGGCAAAGAACTGAAAATAACAGGAGTCATCATCTGTGACATGAAGATTTTATTTGCATCTTAATGCAGAAGTGTCTGTCAGCTTGATGGTGTTTGATAATAATGATGTCCTCTTATTTTTAGCTGCTACTTTTGAAACATCTCTCTCAAAAAAAAAAGTAGAGAAAATTACTTATACCTGCAGGCTCAAAAATATCTCCATTACAGTCTATTGGCAGCCCCCCACCCAGCTTCAACTATTTGCAATTGATTTTTCCATTGCCAGGAAAATGTCTGGTTTATTAGTGAAAAAATAATTTTTCTACTTGTACTTCTTCTGCACACTGAGCAATGTCAGGAGTAAATGATTGCTCAACTGTCATGTTTTATCATATAGAAATGCTGTCCATTTTGTAGTGGATAAATTTAATGGACAGACAACATATTTGGGTAATTCAATCTGTTGAGCAGTTTTTGTAACAGCCTTATATTTCTTTACAGATTTTAGTGCTTGTAACATTCTGTTCTTTTTTTTCTGTTGTTAAGATTCTTTGTATAGACGAGCTCTCCCGATTACGCGTTACAAAAATAGGTAAAATTCTAAATTATTCTTCTGTGTCTGTTAAACCTTGGCCTTTACACAAAGAAGAAAAAATGAATGGAACATTTTTCCTCATTTCCGTTACATTAACTATGGAGCTGAAGTAGCTTCAGCTGTTTTGAAGGCATTTATGAGACAAAAAATGTGTTGTAGCTAGATGCCTTTGCCAAAGCTGGCTTCAGCAAGAATTGCTCCAACTCTTAAAATTATCAGGTTGAGAGGACAGAGATCCTACTCAATTATATACAGTTTTTGCTAGAAAAACTTACTCTTCAAATCTTTGCTTTAAAACTAGATGCCATTAGTACTACTATGTCCACAGTTTTAGTCAAGCATACCAGGAACTGCAAGCCTCCGTCTAAAATAAAATATTATCAAAATGTTTCAAAGTAATGCTTGCAACTTTAATTCCTTTCAATTAAAAGTTTCCATTTGAAAAGCTTGTAAATATTAGCTAGGAAATACTGCTGAAAACAAGTCTGGTTTGAACACTGATGAGTGTTTGCAGTTCTAAAAATAATTTCAGTATTATATTCTCAGTTCCAAAGATCTTATTCTCCCTGCAACCTGTGGCTGACACTATAGATCTAGAAGAGTTTTTCAGTAAGATGTTTTCTGCAGTTTAACATCTTATTTATTTTTTCATATGTTTGGATGAGGATCATTCATATATACTTCTATGCCAAACAGGGAGTACTCTCTGGTGACAGGATTTAGCACAGGGCCTTTCAGAATTCATTTTTTTCTGGTAGGTTGATTTTTATGGAGTCAGGTTGGCAGATAATAGCTTTTACTGAAAGGTAAAATTTCATTTTTCAGAAGTGTTCAGCACCTACCATAACCCAGAGGGGTGCCTGTGTAATTGACTTGGTAATAAAAAGAGAGGAATGAAAACAGTGACAAACTCCTCACCTTTGGAAATGTAGTTCAACAGAACTGATACTACACAGTGCATAAACACAAAAAGGTGCAAAATGCAGAGCTTGAAACTTCATTTCACTTCTTTTTTACCCTGTCCACCTACAGGGCATCTGGTGCAAATGCATAACTTGTTTTTAAATCAAAAAACATTTCCAGTTTAATTTTACTTGAACACCCAGTCCAAAGCACACGACAAGACTTTTTTCTGGTTTAATTCCTTATGGCTTAGTGTTGTGGATGGCAGGGACATTGGCCAAGTGATCTCCCTCTGTTTATATGTCTTGTCATTAGTTTAATGAGAAGCTATTGTTGTGACTCATTCCTTCTTTTTTGCTCTAAGGCTCTTGCCTTTAAAAAGCTGGCAAAAAAAAAAAAATGGCAAGAGTCTAATAAAACCAAAATTGAACTCTCCTCTTTTCTTTTCCTCCATGCTCAAAACCTTGATGGAGAGCAGATTCTGGGTGTCATTTAACCCTCTGCTCCTATTAAATACCAGATGCCCAGCAGCATGTCTGAGAGAGGGGTGTCTGTGTCTGGCGAGTTGTTCATCCTTGGGGGGGGTTTCTCTGGAAGGACAGCTAGTTAGACATGATGCCCTGTGAGCAGCACAGCAGACCTTTTCCCCTTGTATTTTTGAGGTTCTAATAATGGATTTTGTTTGCCAGGTTGCCTGGCACATGT
This sequence comes from Thryothorus ludovicianus, assembly GCA_013397245.1. Taxonomy (NCBI): domain Eukaryota; kingdom Metazoa; phylum Chordata; class Aves; order Passeriformes; family Certhiidae; genus Thryothorus; species Thryothorus ludovicianus. The sequence goes on from VZTB01009268.1 coordinate 177,577, forward strand.
AGCATGTCACAGACAGACATTTTGGCCCAGCTGTGTTCTCCTGAGTGAGTCAGCACCAGCCTTATGTGCTGTTTATTGAAACTCCAAAAACTGGAGTTCTAAGGGACATCTCTTCTCCATCACCACCACCACGTGATAGCTAAGCCAGTCAGAAGCCCATAATGTAAACTGCAACAAGCAAAAGCAAATTCACCCTGTCCAACACAAGGGTGGCTTTGATCCTACAAGCAAGCACATGAAAAATCTTCATTTTCACAGAAAAATTATTTTAATCTCTTTTTAAAAATGTAAAAATATTTTCAGATTTCAATCAGTGTTTCAAATGGGATTTAAGGAAACAGACTGGCATTTTATGAGGATAGATTTGGGGGGAGGCATGGGAAATGTGTCTCAGTGTGTCTGTCCTCTTCACCTTGCGACCACACAAGTGACAATAAACCTCTCTGAAGCATGGAGATGATGTGTCAGCAATGGCAAGCCAAGTCCTACGACAGCTTCCAGCTGGTGATGCGTTGCACATTTCCACAGCAGGATTTCAGTTCAAATGAATGCAATAGTGAGGTGAATATGAGACTGTTTCAGAAGTAAGAATGTAAATATTCCAGCCAGTACTGGAGTTGCCTTCCCACTCTCCTTCCTTTGTGGCAGTTTTTCTGACAGAAGCATTTTCTGAAACAATTACTTTGCCCCTGCACCTTGGTATTAACAAAGTCTCGTTTTAGCTTTTTTTCTTGTTCTCACTTTTTTAATAAGCTTCTCCTCCTTGTCATTGCTTTGGTCTTTTGTTTTCGCTTTCTTCTTCCAAAGCTGCAAACATCAATGTGAAGAATACATGGTGGGATTGAACAGCAGGTACTGAGCATCAGAAACACCAGCAATCCTTTCTGGAGGCTATTTTTCCAATATTTCTCCTGTGAGTTGAAGATAGACATACCTCTTCTTTCTCCAGGTACACTGCTGGCAAATATTTCCAACAGGTCATAGCTTTCAAATCCTCTTGTTCTAAAATTTTAAAAGTTATATCATGGACCACTTAATAAAAAATACTTTTAGTCGATTGGATTTTAATGAGAGAAAAGGGCTTTAGGAAGTTTATGCCTAGGGATGCTAGAGAAAAAGAAATGACTGGTGTAAACTATATTTTCCCTCTAGTTAGTGCTCTTGATGGGTGAGTAGTGTACACACAATGGGAAATGCAAAGACTTCAGGAGCTCAATATGAATTCAACATTACCATATGAGCAAGTATCTGACAGAGCACTGTATAATTGAACCATCCTCCAGCCCTGCAACATACTCAGCATGGTATGAAAACATCTGAATGACACTTTAGTGTCACTGACATAGCATTTAGACTGTTTCTGAAGAGTAGAATTGCAGCAAATCTTGCTAAGGATACCCTTGAATGCCTGCTCCCCAGCCCTCAGTACTGCCACATTTTGGACTCTTCTCAGAAAGCCCTCTTGCAGGTCATAGAACGCAAAGCAATCTGGCTTTGATTTTTGCTGAAGAAGAAATTGCTGGATGATGGTGACCAGGGAAGCATAGGTTAGCTTTCTGGTGCCTTTTGGTACATTCCCTTATATCCCCTACAGCCATTCCTGCAGAATGGCACAGCTCTCCAGTGGCACTTGTAACATGTGCCAGATCCCTACGAGTGTCCTGGACACCCTGAAGTATCTCTTCTTTTGTGTTGAAATTGCTAAACAGAAGTTTACCTTCAAGAGGTCTTTTTCCTCCTTCTTGTTTATGAAATACAGTACATGACTATATAAACATAAATTAGCAGAAGGTTGCAGTCTTGCTACATCTTCCCTTTCTTGCTGTGGAAGAAATATTTTTAAAGTCTGTTCTGGTCTTCTTTTAGATGCTAAAATAAATAAGTAGTGATGGAGCACAGGAACTGCTGCTGCAGCACTAACAAGAGAGTGACACAGCCCAGCCTAACCTTTGTCTTCCACCTACTCTAGCAAGCAAAACAAGGAACACCACATGGTGTTCCAGGCTGTCACCACGCTCTTCATTGGCCCCTGTGTTGCTATGAATAAAATTAGTATTTTAAAGTTATCAAAAGCCTTCCTATGTTTGTTTTTACCTCTCCCTACAGAGGAGCAAAACTGAAATGAACAATTATTTTGTGTTGGCAATGCTGTACGTCGGGAAACTTCAGGGGGGCTCAAACCTCTGCTGAATTTAACCATCAAAAATTGAATGGAGGCAATCATCTCTAAGATGAGATCCTGGCACAAGCTGTCTGTGACTGCTGCTCCAGACACTGAGCAGGCCTGTGTTGAGGGATGGCATTTGTTCCTAGCTTAGGACTTAAATGTGCACCCAAAATACAAGGGGTTTTTTTCTTTAAGTAAATACCTACATTATCAATTTCCTCCATAGCAGGAGCCTCAGAAGGCCTAAGGAGGGAAGACTTATGTATCCATTTTAGACATAAATTTAGAGGGTTACAAAAACATTATGCTTGACTTTTGCCTATGCAAACCACACTGGCTCTCACTGTAAATGTACTCCACTGCACAGATGAATTTTAGAGACAGGTTAAGTGCTTAAATTTTACAGTAATCCTCAAAATTATGCCCTAAAACCACCCTACCTCTGTTTTGGGCAGAGTTTCCCAACAATATGCAGGAGTCTGAAGGACTCTATCCAGCTTTTCTGGATCTGAGCCCTGTATCTTCAAACAGGCTGAATGTCTGTCAGGAAAACCAGCAGCGTTTTTTTGTGATGCTCATGTTCCTGCACACACCAGTGTCAACACTTGGCTTTGGAGTCTGAGCTCAAATCTTGCTTCTGCTGCATTAAAAAAAAAAAAATGCTAAAATATGAATGCAAATTCTACAACAGAACTATCTATAAGCAGGCTGCAACCTTCACAGACTTCAATGAGAAGAGGAGAATTGTAGGACATCAGCTGATACTAGGTTAAAAATCAGATTTCTTCATTATTTTCAAGTCCTCTGTTCTGTATTTAGAGCTCTCCACTTCGGAGAGTTTGTGTTCCTTTCAAGATTATAAAATAACCTGTCAGTTTCTATTTGATTTCCTTGCAAAATTTAAGACACTTGTCTTTTTTATAATTTTAAATTCCAAAAATAAGAGTAATCAGTCATTTGTAGTGCTATGTAAGAAATAATTTTGTCATGTTGTAACTCACTGCTACACTGGTGCAGTGTTTCATTAGATTGACATAGCATATCATGTTGAAAATTATATAAAAATGATAATGGCAACTTTTGATTTCTTAGAAGTCTCTGAATCTGAAGAGACCCTGGAGAACAGTACAGATCCTCTTACAATTATATAAAGCTGAACTGAGGGAAATTTCTGTCAATAGAAATGAGTTATTTTTATTAACACCAGTTAGAACAAATTTTGGCTAGCTGTCCAACAGGGAGAAAATTTGCTGTGTTGCTGCAGATATTTGTTTATTTCCATCTATTGTTATGTTTACAGTAGCATAACTACCAGAAAAAAGGGCAAAGGCTCTAGGTCTTCAAGCAAGCCACTGATCATCCGTTTTAGTGAGAAACCCCAGTCACGTGTGATGCTGTCTGGAGCAGCGAGCAGCAGGGGTACCTGAAATCCAGATTCCTCCCTCTAAAGCAAGACACCTAACTGAGGGTACTGCATCCCACACTTTGATGCTGTCCACGATGAACTGAAGGCATCTCCAAGAGTAATTTGGGCTTTAGGAGGAAATCAACCACTCTGGGAACATATTTTCCATATTCTCTGTCTACAGAGGTGTTAGGAGAAATGTGTTTCAGATCCTAGGGATTGGTGCAATAGAACTGAGCCTACATTGTTTTCCCTATATTTTAATGTTTTAATTAAATAACTTGTGGCATCAGTATGTTACACTCTGCTAAAAATGTATGTAGTCCATAAAAAAGGAACTCTTAAGCAGTAGTGGGATTTTTAAGTGTTCTTATATATAACAAGAAAAAAAAGGCACTTCTAATTTTAAGCTGTTGAACAGGGAAGATTAAGGTACAAAAAATCAAGCAGAAAGAACAGCATGAAAGTAGCAATGAGAGAAGTCTGTGCAGTATTTTTCCACAACAGTCTCCAATGTTTTGGGAACAAAATAACAGCTGTCTTTGCATCTCCTTGTGCACATCTTAAACAGAGCAACTGAAGATGTAGAGACAGGGATAAGATTTCATGGGTCACAGTTGCTAGATTTTGGCTACCCAGAAGCAGGGAGACTTGAGGTAAAATTTGAAATGGCAGGATGAGAGTTTCAGTGTGCCAAGAAATACGTGTGTATATATATACATATATGCATGCATACATATTCTAGAAAACAACTTTAAAATGGAGAAATGCCAACAGTCATTAAATTTGGTACACCAGAGGCACAAAATGGCATAGGAAAATGGATTATTTCTAATCTGGGTGCTAATTAAACTCCCATTTTCTTAGTTATTGTCCAGACTTTCTCATTTTTAAAGGTCATACAGCCATTTAGACATCTCTTTTTGGACATGAGCAGAATACTCCTCAAGATAGGGCTAAGAAGCCACACAATTGTGTCTCTGATAAGAACACATACATATTCCACCTTCCACCTGGACTTAAATCAGTTGATGTCTTCAGAGTGCAGCTGTGAATAGTGCAGCAGATTCTTTGCTCTAGAAGAAGCCAGACTTCTCTTTCTCACTTCCTGCTAATTTACCTGATCATCTCTCGGCCAATACACCTTTCCGAGGATGTGTTGGTCTTGGGTTCATTTCCCCTCTCCATCTGAAATTGTCTGAACCTGCTTCAGATGTGAGGCTGTATTTGGTGGGTGCTGCTTGGCTCTCCCCTGTGTGCTCAGAATGGTTATCCCTTGTTTCTGGGCTGGGGAGGAGGAGGAAAAGAAAGAATGTCCTTTAGGGCCACCATGCAAGACAGCTGGTTTGGTGGGGCTTCAGCTGGGAATTTCAGCACTTTAAATAATGATATTTCGAAACTCACTCTTGTGCTTTGTGAAGCTGTGAATTCAGCTTTAAAAAAAAAACAAAAGAGACATGAGCCTCTTTCCAGCAGGAACATTAGCATACCTGATCCTGAGAAGCAACAGTGAAATTACTACCATAGCACCTCTTACCAGCTTAGATGTCCTCTCTGCATGGCTCCTGGGCACCACACAGGCACCCCATAGCCCTCATCCAAGGGTGTGGATAGCACTAGGCAGCCTGCCTCAGCAGTTGCCAAGGGAAATCTCAGAGCTGTAACACACGATTTCTTTTAAAGAGATAGCTTTTACTGGTAACAAGATTTGACTTCCCTTTTATTGTAAGAGATAGACTTACATTTCCCTACCAGCTATCAGATAGGTGATAATGAAAATAGTATAAGATAGAGATTTAGAGACATCAGAGAAAGACCATAGGATAATATAATTATATTTTCTTTGCATAGTACTTTCCTGTACCAAAGAAGAATACTGATGAGGAACCTCACTCAACTCCAGGTAGGATTTCATCCCATGCCTCACTGGAGAGCCCAGGACAAGAGCAACATCATTTCATCCTACCACAGCACTGTTTTTCCTTATAACTTTACGGATGTGTATGCATTTAATTTTTTTTATTTTTTTTATTGCCATCCTTTCCACTACCTTTTAACTACCCTAAATTACAGTGTCAGTACTCTTACTGTTCAACTACCTTCCTCTATTTTCCTACTTCTTTGCCTGGACAGACAGGAGGAATAGGAAGATTTAAAACCAGACACACTGGAGAAATTCCCCATTGCTGAGTACTTCATGTGAATTGCTGCATGGAGGAAGCCCTATGCAGTAAGAGTAATTTTACTGATCCTGCCAAAGATGGAACTAGCCCATGGATTCTTAAATGCTTAAATGCCTTCATGATTATTTGCCTCTTTGTATGGATATTTAGTGCTCTAGTAACAAAAATTTTACATACAGCCAAAGAACATTCTAACTAACTTAATTTTACAACCAGTCAGTTTTACTATTTATTTTGCGCCTTGTAGATTATATTTAAGGTACTCAATGCTAATGAAGTTTATTCTATTAAAAAACCAGCCAAACAACCCTACAAAAAAATCAAACCATGAACCCATCTAGTACAACAATATAATCTGCCAAGCGTACCTTTGTTATCACCTGAATTCTTAAAAAAACACAGTAGCTTCAGTTGGAGATGTTGCTCTGTCTCAATTTTTCCCTTTCATATATTGATCTTGATTTGGAGGAAGCAAAAACTTTGGGTTTAAAAAAAACCTTTGGGAGCAAAGAAAAGAAACTTGTCCTTAGCAATAGAGAGCCAAGGACTCCACCTTGTTGCTTTGCACCCAAAAAGGTCTGGCTACCCACAGTAATTCTGCAACACCCTTAGGCTGAAGCCAAAATGAGTGCCTAAGATGAAAACCTCCTTGTCAACTTCTCAATAAGACAAGTCCCCCAGCAAAACATCATGTGTTCAGCCTTTTCTTGGTCACTGACTGACAGAACTGTCCTCTAACTAGGGGCCAACAGAGTGCCTAAGAAATAGGTCAGATGTCTTTGGAGATGCCTTCTCTTCCACTGAGTGTAAGGGCAGGCTATTCTGCCAAAGGCAGGGATTTCACATCCCTGCCTTTAAATTAACCCTCTAAAGCTGGTGCCTCCGGACCTGGGGACTGTGCTGCCATTAGTGTAGCTTCATCAGTGTAAATGTCAGCTGTGCCCCAGCTGAATGGCAGAGATGTGAGTGACAACCAGCCCTACCTTCCTGCACCCTCATTTCCCTGGGTGCACATCATGGGCAGAAGTTGCAGTGTGGTGCAATCTGTCCCTGCAATCCCATCTCTGGATGCCTGGATGCCTCCCAAGTGGCCCTTGTATTTATATTTCCAGATCTGCATGCCAGGTGCTGGGAAACCCATTTTTGAAGGTAGCTCATGTTGATAACAATGCAAGCCATGGGACAAGGGGCACTCAAACACACAGCCTGAGATGATCCAGCTCAACTTTTATGTCCCTGTTGTCAGAGGGAATGTTCAATCATGTCTAAATACAGGAAGCATTTGTTTCTTTACCAAAGAGGACAGATAATGGGTTCCAATGCCTGTAGCTTGCAAGTAAAAGTCAGGTGTCTAATAAAACAATCTTCCTAAAACAAGAGGCATTTGGAGACAAACTAATCCATAATGTTTTCCCAGTAGAATTCTTTAAGGACTGGTGTTGACTCATTTCTGCTGTTTTGGCAAAACACATTTCATTAGCCTGTGTCAGTTTCTCAAATGTTGTTGTAGGCTTGGCAAAAGTATCAATGATAATGCAATTTTCCTGTAGGGTTCCTGCATAGGCAATTTTTCATGAAGAACACAGTAGAACTGCTAATGTAGAGAATATTCTGAAGAAAATTAACTCTCTTGGATTGTGGGTAAAATCCACAGAAAGATGAGCAAGGATATAGCTCAGAAATCATCATTGTATCAAGAGAGTACTCTGGTATATACCACAGGGAACTGGCTAATGTGTGTCAGAGTTTGTCATCATTTTAAATTCAGCCTGATGCTTAAGGAATAAATCAGCATAATTTCATAGATTTGTCATCACTAGAGCTTTGCTAATCTGCAACACTCAAGAATTGCATCCACAGTACAGTAATATTAATATAATTATTGCTATTCATGTGCCCAAATAATTTTGAATGCAGTTTGCCAACCAGTTGGAATACACTTGAGCTCTGAGGAAACGTGTAACTGCTCTTGGAAACAGCAGACCCTTAATGGCATCAGAATGTGCAGGGCACCAAGAGATTTTGCTGCTCTAAGTGTCAGAGCAAAGAGGTTTAGAGGGTCTGTGTTGGACAACGAATTAAATGTTTAAAAAATAATTAAAATCAGAAGGCAAGAGAAAATACAAAACAATGTAGAAACTACTTTTCTGTGTGCCAGAAAAGAAACATATAATGAGTTGCAAAGGCAGTTTGTCCAGTTAAATAACAGGAAATGTCAGCTCTGAACCAGACTGTACTCATTGATTTCAGCAACATTTCCAGGAACATACAGTAATGTTTCCCACTGCTCTGTATTTCCAGGAACTGAATTAATAAGATCCTGTCTTTTCAGCATTTTTGCTGTATAAGCAAACAAAAAAGGCTCACAGGAACATATCGATTTGAGGAAAGTTGTAAGTCCTGCTTCCATCTCACGCTTTGGCTGATTCCTCACAAAGCTTTGTCCTACTTCCTGCCTGTTTCAGAGGGATACATCTGAGCTCTACCTCAAGTAAGGCACGTACAGTACACTTTGGAAATAATGAGATGAGCATTCCCTACGCTGCCATTTCAAACATTCTGTATAATTGCTGTAATTAACCCACTTCCTTTGTGTCGCATGACAGCTATGTTCTACCCTGTTGAAAATAAGAGAAGAAAGAGTAAAGAAGAGCAGAGCACTTTAGAAGAAGCTCAAAAAAGCTTTTACTTGGTCAAAATGATTTTTTTAAAATTTACTCTATTACAATTTTGGCATTATGTTTAACTTTTACAATATATTTTTTCAAGTATATTCTATAGTGTAAATTTTAATTTCTTTTTCCCTTTTTTAAAGAAAATATTTGTTTTGGTTTTGCAGATATTTGACAAATTAGGATGTACATCAATATTGAAGTTGGTTTTAGAGGTTTTCAAAGCAAGGACATCCTCATTTCTATTTCCATGTACTTTTTTACAAGGAAAATTGTGTTTTTCTTAGCTGTTGTTGAAGTCACTATATTCACTAAAAGATTTAAACGTCTTCAGTGTCTCCAGGTTCAAACAGTTTCTTAGACTTTAAAGTTCTAGCTTGTATGATGAAAGTTGTTATTCTGTCCTATATTTGCAATGAATTCTCTAAGAAATTATATTGGAAAATGCAGTTTTAGAAGAAATATTCAAATGTCACATATTCCAGTACTATATATCCTTTGACATTTTGCTGTTTTCAAATCCCATTTAGAAGAATCCATGCAGTACTTGCTCCATCCTTGGAAGAGTCCATGGTCCATATCTACCTCTCATTCTGGAAATTAGTCCATGCATCCACTCTTATTTCTTCTGTGCTTCTGATATCTTTCATTGTGAAAACCAAGCTCTATATTTTTGACAGTACTTACTGCTTAACATAGACTTGCTTCCAAAATCAAAGAAAAACTCAATTTTGTTTTTTAATAAGGGGAATTTTGAAAAGTCAGCAAAAGAATCCTGACAAGAAGTTTTGGTTTTGCAAGAGTAGAGATTACTCAGTCTCCAGTGTTAGCAAAGTTAAATTGCTGTTTATTTGAACTCATTTACAAAAAGCAGTAGATCTTCTTCAAGTGGAAATGTTCAACTCTATTATCTCCAGCACTCCAGGAACCTCAGACTTATGTAGATTAGCTACAAATTTGGTTTTTTCCAATTGTCAGTACAACATTTTTTCCCAGTATTTTTTGTGTGTGTGTGTGTGTTTTATGATGCTGCTGTCTGGGTGAAATTTCCTCTTCCTTTTGCTTCTCCTAATTCTGGAACATGAACTTTTTCACAAAAAAGCATTATGAAATGCACAAAAAATCCAAACAAAAAAATCACATTGGTTTCAAATCAATAACCACTGCTATTTTTACACTGGGAGAAAAAAACTGAGAAGGCAGTGGGTTTTAAAGGTAGGATAATCTAATAAAGAACAACTAAATAAAGAAGAGTTATTTTTCATGACAACTTAAAGGTTAGTCAGCTCCCAGGAGTTCTACACGACCTTATTCTTTCAGTTCATCTAATATTTTAGCTGATAACTCTGTAGGCATAAGGTGACCTCTACAGTGCTACAGTGAGTTTTCTTGGATAAGGCTTTGTCTATGCTACTGATGGTTTTGCAGATAAATCTGACAATAATACTATACATGTTTCCAAGCCAATACATACTCACACATAGTCCCAGACCCTGAAACTGTGCTCTTTGTTGGAAGTTCAGATTTCCACAGATCCTAAACCTGATGCCTTGTAGACAGCCAGCAACTATTTGCATATTCACACCATCACCCTTAGGTTATGTCCACATCCAGAATACAAACTAATCTCTTTAATGGACCTAGATATTAGAACACAACATCCTAACAGCAGTTTTTTACCCTGAAACTACTAGAAAGCTGAAAATGTCTCTCTTCTCCTCTTCACTGCCTGAGATTTCTCTAGCATTTGAACTACAGAAAGCATCCATGCCTTTTCTTTCTGCTATTTAAATTCATAGACATGCTGCCCTCTTATTCTTTAGTTTTCTTCCTCGTGAACTACTCCCAAGCTCTTGACTTCTCAGAGGAAATAAGGGAAATGTTTCTGGCAGTGGGTGACCAAGTTCAGGCACCTGGCTTAAGAATGCAGCCTTCATGGTTTCCCTTTGGGCTCTTTGGAGAGGTATGAAAATCTGAGGAGGACAACACAAGTGTTTGTTTGTTAGTTCCACTCTGGAACACTCCAGAAGTACCAGAAACTTTGCATTACCTTTTCAAGGACTTTATTGAGGTCTCCTGAGTTATCTAGCTTTCATGAAAACACCTTTCCACATTTTCCTCAAAAAATACCATTTGGTAGAGCCTAAAATTTATTCAAAACATGTCAGGATGGATGGACTTTAGAAGAGAGATGTAGAATTTTAGCATCTGTGATTCTTTGCCACACAAACATCCCAGGAGCTTTTAAGCTGCCTGTTATGAAGGCAGCAATCTATCCAAGCTCTCCTTTCCAACAACCATCACAACTTCAGTCTGTTCAGCAAGATGTTGCTTTTTTATCGAGAATTCTCAATGGTCACACAGTCAAGAAGGCATTTTTCCTTTAGAAGCCCCTGTGAATTGGTAGCTTATCTGAATTTCCAGGTCACAAAACCAAAATTTTAATGGTCTTAGTAACATTCAGATAAAGGAAGAAAGGAAGACATGAATCTTCAATAGTTCTGGGCGAAACTATCATATTAGTGTACTGGACAAGATCAGATCTGGTTCAGCACTCACTACCAGTTTAAAAAGTCACTTTTACTTCCTAGTGTACTGACACAGAGAAAACACTGGGGAAAATTCTGCCTTGCTTGTTTAGCCAAGCTGTGGGGAGCTATTGGTCCAAGTGCTGTGCCAGATGGGTAAGTGAGAAGCAAAGGGCAAAAGAACAACATGGAGTGGATAAGAAAGGATATATAGAGGCAAAATAATGCAAGAATGAGGCATGTGGGAAGTAGTGAGACATTACACAAAACTGAGCCATGAAAAATTAAGAGGCAGAAAAATTATAAGAAAATATAAGGGCTAGAAAAACGGGAGGATGTGAAGACTGGATGGCCATTTACCTCCTGCAAGGTCAAGTAACATATGCAAGGGCAGAACATGAACAAAATCCATTATTTTAGGCTGAGAAAACAGAAGCGCTGCAGTCAAAGGACAATACTTGTTGTTCCTGTCCTTGCAGTCAAAGTGAGAAGCTGATCAGCAAAGCATATGTGATTTTGCATGTCAGAAGACTTAAAGATGTCCAAACCATCAGGAGAGATTCACAGCAGAAGCCAGGCTCAATTCTTGCATGTTTTGCAATGAAGCCTTGGAGATTAGTAGTGACCCTTCCCACAGCAATGCTGCACAGCTCTGCACACATCAGTTCATCCTCCAAAATGTTAACATTTGTTAACCTTAGTGGGAAATCTGGGCTGTTTCTCTTTTTTTGCTGATTTGGCTTGTGCTTGATGTTTTTTAAATATTTTTTCTTAACAATACTTTAATTTGATAGTTCTTTCTCAGCCAGCATCTTGTCATAAGTTAAAAACATTTTAAAACTACTTGTGGCTAAATGAACAACATGAATATTTCAAAACCCAGCTTTGTTTAGAATCTTTTAAGGGCTGCAATGATCTTGGGACTGAGATGGTTGTTGCAGCTTGAAAAATGAATAGAAGTGTGTCATTAGGAGCAAGACGCAGATGTAGTGAGAGTTTGTTAATCACTTTTTGAGTCATTTTCACATGTGTCAGTTATGTGGGTGCTCTAGAAGCTGAAAAACAGCCCAGAACAAAACTTCCTCTTCATTATCACTAGGCTGTGAAGAGGAGTAGGAAGCATTGGGAAATGCAAGCCTTAATGTTATTTCAAGTACATTTTTCATGAAATAGATTGAGTAGGAGAGATAAAAAGTTCCTGCGGAGAACACTAGATGTATAAGTGTAGCAGGAGAAAAAATATTCTGCAGCTCTGTCTAGACTACTGTTTATGGAGACTTCTAAATTAATTTGGTACATTGCCAACTCATTCTACTTAACAATCACCTTGGAAAATTATGTTTCAGGCATTTCATAAAGCCATGTGTTTAAATCTTAAAGCTTTGGATGCATGTGATGGGTAGATGAGCTCACAGAGTCTTGCTCCAAAGCACAGGCTTGATTTAAACTGATGACTTTGATCCCATCTCAGTCAGCAGGCCCAACCATAGATGTAATTAGGCACATTGTGGAACTGGCACCCAACTAGTCTTTTCTTATTCAAGTGCCCAAAAACATTTCTTGCAAAAAAAGTCCACAATAATGGACATGTACAGGATGTGACACTGGGAAGACTGAAGTACCCATGATTTGGTACTTGTCATGTTCAGAGATCAAAGACTTCTTGAGTGGGTCCTCTCAGTGAATTGTCAATGGATTTCTGGATGAAATACAGCACTAAAAGAAAGTAAATAATAAAATATTTCTGCAATTTTATTTGCTGTCATGAACAAATGTAGAATTTAGTCTCAGAGATTATTTTATATGGTAATTGTTACATGTACAGGAGAAGGTTCAGTTTGGGCTCAAAATATTGAGTAGGGAAAGAATTTTAGTTTCTCTGGTGCTATATCTCTCTTATTGTGTCTGCACTGAAGAATTCCAGGTTAATGATATAATGCTACTCTAGCCAAAATACACATTTTCCTTCACTATTGAGAGGCTGTTCCTCAACTTAAAGAAAATTGGTGTTTTCAAACCTTGCTCTGCATATTAAATACTTGAAGGAGAAGCAATTTAAGGCTTTGATGAAAGCAAAATAAATCATTTTATCTCCTGAAGTGTGAGGATTCCTGAGGACAGCGTCCAGAGAAGCCATTAGGTACAGGCACCCAGAAAACAACACAGTGGGTACTGTTTGACATCCTTGTGACTTCTAATCTTTGTTTAAGCACTCAGTGGATTATGACCAGGGATGTTTTTCTTGTTATTTACACACACACAAAGAATGTCCTGACCACTGACAACCTTTTTACAGTTAAACAACTATTTATTGTTCTGCCAGGGGATTTCTTGAAAACATCTCTTTTTGTGACTGGACAGCCTGAAAACCCTGCTTCTAAGCCTGGCAACCAAATCAATTTTGTTCAGTCCAAGATTGTTTTAAACATTAGTCTGAGAGTCATCTTACTCCTGGTTGGAAACCACTGTTTGCCACAGAGCACAAGCCAAGTGATTGTTATGTGCAGTATTCCCAGCTCTTCCTACCTGCATGCTGTCATCAGGAAAGCAGAATCAAAATGGAGCCCACTCCCTTTTGAGGTGAGTCTTGGCTCTGTATAAAGTTGCCCCAGTGGCAAAAGGGATATATTCCTCAGTTTTAGAAAGACTTTTTCTTGTTAAGGGAAAAAAATGGACTCAGCTCATTGCAGCAGACCTGTCATGGCATCTGGAAAGACCAAGTCAAACATAACTGTAGAGGTTATCAAGTTTTTGAAGATATTCTGGAATCTACAATGGTATTCCAACAATATTTATGCAATTCTAAGATGTGTAAGAACTTTAGTTGACTTTCAAGTCACAAGTTTTTACTTTGTGAATACCTGAAAAGCTCATTACAATATACACTTCAAAGTATATTTTACCTAAAGGTCATTACAGACTCTCAAAGAAATTTTTTTTTGACATGCCACATTGCAAAGGCAGCTGCCCCATTTCTGCAAACCACAGAGTGTACACAGAAGGTTCATTTGTTGGGGTTGGATGTCCAAGGTGCATTTTAAACTACATTTCATAATGCCCTCCCAGGAATGTGTCCACTCTGGTAATGATTTTATTGAGAATATATATGTTAACTTTGGTACAATCACTATCTTCTATGCATAAGGCGTTTCCCTTATTTTCTCCCCCAGGAGTCAGAGAAAGGCCACAGAAAAACTACTGCAGGTAATACAGACTCACAGAATAAACTAGTTTGGAAGGGCCTTTAAAATCCTCTAGTCTGCTATCTGCCTCAAAGCAGGGAAAATCAAAGTTAAATCAGGTTGCTCAGGACCTTGCCTTGTACAGTTTTGAAAATTGTCAAGGCTGCAGATTTTCACAGCCTCCTTGGGTCTCTCCTCTATTTCTTCATCATCCACAGTGTGAGGGATTTTGTTCTGTGCCCAGTTGGAATGGACATTTCACAGAAAGGAAAACAGCAAAGGTTTTTCCAGAGAGATGTTAGTTTACCCTCAGTTTACTAATTCTGAACAGCACTGAAGTAAGGTAATGTTGATTTGTAGGGAAAATGCACATTTCATAGCTTCGAGCATTGTTTCAGGGCATATCTTAAGAAAGGATAAAACTAGACTAAAACATTTATGATAAAAAAGACGTTCTGGGTGATTTTAACAATCATTATATAGAACTAAGTGGAAAATACTTTGCAAAGAATATCAAGGTGATAAAAAAGAGTTGGGTAAAGATTGTCACGTAGCTTTCTGGAAATAACTTTCCAGTAATTTTTCTCAAAAGGTATTTTGGTCTGTCGCAGCCCATTATCAAAAAAAGACCAAAGGTAAAAATTGATATTTTAAATTAAAGTAGTCTTGACTTCTGTTTCTTGACTCTTGAGCAGTTCTTCGAAATGAGGAATTCTGATAGAATTATTAGTGCATTATTTCAATGAACTGTACAAGTGGAAGCCATTGGGAAATAGCCCTGTAACCAATCTGTATTTCTTTCATTGGAGTGTTTTGGTGGTGCATTATAGAGGATACACAGGAAAATGTTTCAGGGGAGTTGATGGATTATGATGCCAAGGCTTGACTTTGCTGGACCATACACAATCCATCATGATTTATACTAAATCCTGTATCTCAGAAAGGCAAACAATGAAGTTCAGTCTATTTGTCAGATCCCATCACTTGCAGCAGCAAAACCATCCTGTGGGAGAGCATAGAAACCACACAGGACCTAACAATAGAATGATGACATTAACTTCTATCCCCTCAGTCATCTGCAGTTCTTCATGTTTTCTTGGGGAAGTGAGAATGAAGTCCCGGTGTCCCAAAAGAGCCAGTCATGTTCAGTGAATTTTGTGGTAATATCAGGCTAGGAAGAACATGGGGCAAGCACAGACAAAAAGTTGTTCTTCAGTATGGCAATCCTCCTGATTCATTTTCCCCTTGTAACAAAGCCTTGGACAAACACCTTGTGCTTACCCACATGCTGTGGCCTGGACTCTGACTCCTCACATGGCACCCAAGCAGCAAGGATAAAAGTCTGGGCTGAAGTCACTAGAAATGAGGTTTAGATATGATCCTGAGAGTCTGTATTAAAGTTTGACCTATGCTTCACCAGAAATAGGAATATATCCCTAATGGCCTGGGTTTCAAAATCTGCACACCCCAACACCTTTGAAAACAAGCATCTCTTAAGTAGCCCAGGATCTGTCTCTTCATGGCATTAGTCTCATTTATGGCCTGAGAAATCCAAGAACAACTTGTTTTCCTCCTGCTCTAATATTGCCTCCTTCCTCCACATGTGGCTCTGTATGCCAAGGAGCTCCTTCTCAACATCCTTCTTGTGCCACGCTGAAACACACTGAAGTCCTTGCTGAGCCAGATAGACAATATAACTCCAATTCCTCAGCTCTGCATCTTCATATTTTAACCAGAGGTACACCTACAATCCTGAAATTTGCCTCAAGATCTGGTTTTTTCCAAACCCAGTCTTCTTGAGTTGAAAATCTTGGTCCAAGTAAGTGTCAGATTCCTACATCTTTTATTTCTGTTGTTTGCATTCACATTGACTGTTGACAGTCAATTCACACTGGAAAATTGCTGTACATTCTGTTCATATCTTAGAATTAAATAAAAAACATCTAGCAAAAAAAAAAACCGAAAACAAAACAACAAAGGAACCCAACAAAATTCATTATCTTACGATTTTGGAAATATGTACACAACCGCAGCTGTTTGGGCTTAATAAAGAACATTTGTTCGGTGGTTTATCTGGTTTTGTTTTTAGTGCCAAATACTTAAAGAGCTCTCAACTTTCTCCAAGCTATTTGTAACCAGTGCACATTGCAGGCAGCAGCTAATGCCTTTGCCTCTAACATTTCTGCTCAACAGTAGTAAGGGCAGTAATCAAAGCCCTAAGTTGCTGTAAGTAAGTGGATAAACAAAATCTATTCTGATTCAAAGTTCTATTTTCAAGTGGTAAAGGGAAAGGAAGTTTCTTACTTTTTCCCCCCATTCAAATAACTTGTTCAGGGAAAATAAGGAAGGTAAGGATCTTTTTGCTAGCGAGTGACTATATTTGGCCACAATTTCCACATCAAGCAAGATACATTGAACTCCTTCTGCAGTTTATGTTGCTCTCTTTTGTTTCTGCCAGGACTAATTAGGTACATTGCAAACAACTTTTGAAATGAAAGAGGAATCACAGTGTTCCCCACTTCTCAGTATCTCCAGAGCAGAGCAAAGCACAGAGATGAAGTTCATCTTCACTATAACCAGAAAAACATCCTCTGCTCATAAAGAAGAGAAAATAGATTAAAACTATGGGGGCTTTTATTTATAATTACTTTTCAGATTGTTACAAGTACTTTGACACTGGCATTCTTGTATAATATCAGAGGGTCTATATCATTGACGAGAGACACCACAGTGTGGTCTTATGCAAAAAAAAGAAAAAAAGGTTATATTTCTTTTTGTCTCATATGTACAGAAATCTTCAACTGCTATATCTCTGTATTAAATTGAGATTAATTTCCTCAACTGGGTTACAACATTAGAGTCTGAAGCAGTTAGAGGCATCCCAGCTTGGTTATGATTTGGATACTTGTTCTGAGAAGCAGATGTGGGGTCTGGTCAGACCCTGTCCAGCCCCACTGTCTGCCCCTTGGGGTGCACAGTGCCTCCTCAAACTTTCTGGTTCTTCAAAACTCCAGCTCAGCGGCTACCAGTGCTCAACAGTAGTTTAACTTCTGGGTGGCTGACATATGTAAAACTAGACAAATCTTTACGTCTGTTCTCCAGATCACAGGAAAATAAAATTCATGCCATTTATTTTTTTAATGTTTAATATTTAGACAGAAGATGGCACAGGTTCAGAAGAAGAGCTTAGCATGGGCTAAACAGTGGTCATGTCATTAGGAGGGTCCATAAACCATCAAAGATACCCAAAGTACCCACAGACTCTTCTGGAATCTTCCACTTGAAGTCTGTACATGATTCACAGAGTTGCATCAGACAGTGTAAAACTCCCTCCTTCAGGGGAGGTTCCTGCATGTTCCCACCAGAACCTGATCACACATTAACCCATGAAACTTCTTTCGTGGGCCATATGAGTCTTGCAGTACATCTGCGCTACACAGAAACAGAAACATTTGAACTTGCTCCAAAATCAGCAACATTTTAACATTGTTTCAGTGCTATACATCTTTATCCCAGTTGTGGCCACCATGCTATTTCCAAAACCTTAGCATCATGCTCCATGGCACAGGGCAAAGCTGATGTCTCAGTAGTGCATGGAGCTATACGGTGACATTGTGCCCAAAGATACAGACCATTTGTGATAGTTATGTGAAATGGAGAAGTTTTACACAGATGACTCCCTAAAAGGTACCTAAACCGTTCCCATCCCCCAGAGCCCACATCCAAATTATCTGCAACATCATTTCATTCAAGTCAATAGAGACAGTGTTGAAGTCAATGGAGGGTACAATAAAGATTAATTTGTCCCTTAAAACTTTAATAACAGGAAATTACCATCTGGCTCTACATGCCTGCTTTATTAAATTTTTATAAGGCACAGACTGACAGTTTTTATAGAAAGACAGATTATTATTGCACACCATCCAAGCATCTGTCCTCAAAACTGGGCTTTATTCAGCAGGAGGAACACATGTATTGTTTGTTCCACTTACTGATGTCTTTCTTCTTTCATAGATGTAGATGGTTTGTATTATTGCTGTTGATGTCAGTAAAATCTCAGATCCCATAATCTTCATTCCAAGCAAGTGACGCAATGCTTAAAGCAAAAACCTCTATTAAAAATATAGATAAATAAAATACCAAAGTATTACATCAAGGATCACTTGTCCAGACCAGTGGACCTAATTTATTGTCTTTCTGTATAATTGCCTTCTCCATTTTGTGGAAATGTAATTGATTTGCTAAGTCTTGGTATATGAAGGAGACCTATTTCCTCAGAGGGGTTTAGCTATAGGGGTTCATCCCAATATTAAGACAAATTGCATAGCTAGATCCTTGCCAAAAAGAAAAAGCAAAAGCAAAAGCAAAAGCAAAAGCAAAAGCAAAAGCAAAAGCAAAAGCAAAAGCAAAAGCAAAAGCAAAAGCAAAAGCAAAAGCAAAAGAAAAAGAAAAAGAAAAAGAAAAAGAAAAAGAAAAAGAAAAAGAAAAAGAAAAAGAAAAACTCCACCTTTACCCTTTCCCAGAAAATGTGGATTTTCACTAGCAACCTATAATGTGAAAGCAGTACTTTTAAGGTCAGGAAAAGTGGTTACACCAAATAAATTCATTCACAATAGTGGTGTTCTGTCCCCATCCCAGAGCAAGTAAGGTGTATGCAAAAACCATAAAGTAGACACTTTCTTATGCTAAGCCATGTTCACAGAGTCTCAAAGGAGCCCCTTTTCAATGGATTCATATCAGTAGGAACAAAATTGCAGGTGGCTTCATTGCTGCTGAAGAGGAGACCATATTGCAACATTTAGGATGCCATCTTCCTCCTGACCCTCTTTAAAACTGTGTAAAACTTGACTTTTTCCCACTCATTGTGAATATATCTTGAGATTCATTCAGGATAAATTTATATGTGTGTGAGGCCAAAGCTGAAATTTAAGACATTTTAAACTTCTTTAAGTGAAATTAAAAAGGCTGTTTCTTACAGCAAATACACGTGTTTTTCGCAAGAAAACTATGGCAGAGCTGGTTCCCTCTGTGTCTTTGGACACAAAGTACATTTGAGAGCATGATTCAGTGGGCAGGAAACTCAGCCACTGAAATAAAAACCTCAGAAAATACAAACTTTATTAGAAAGGCTAACAATTACTTCCTTTTAATGGTCTAACTTTGTAACATGATTATGATGGGATTTACCAGAGTTACTTCCATGCATACAGGAAGCAGCCCATTCCCCATTTCACCATTTGCAGTGTCGTGCTGGGTTTTTAATAGAATTCTGTGGGCATGATATAATTGCAAGTCTAGTAAGGAGTTTGTATTTGCAATATTTGCCATAATGCAATGTGTAAAGTTTTACTAGTGTCTATTCAGAAAGCTCTGAGTTACAAGCAGCCAGAAGCCAGAAAAGTGCTAATTAAGGTACACAACAAAATATTAATCAAGAGATTTGGGGGAGGAGAAGGGAAAGAAACTACTTCAATTAGTCACACCATTATGTGGTATCCAGCATAGCCTGAAAGAAAAAGCTAGCTGTACTGATGAAACAGCCAAGAAAAATAGCTAGAAGACTTCTCTGGCAGGGAGTATGAGTGTAGGGTCCACAAGTGGATTCTGTAGATCCACATGAGCTTCTGACAAAGACCATTTGCAGAAGAAAACACTCAGCCCTGAGAGCATTGTGCATGAGCTGCTCAAAAAGCACTTCCCCACATTTGCTTTCCCAAGCCTCATGTTTGAATAATAATCACAACAGGGAAGTTAAACATGCCGTACTACAGAAAACAATGGTTAATTACTCTGTAAGCCTCCTTTCACAGTTGGATAAATCAGCATGCTTCCCTCTGTGGGTCTCACCACTAAAAGGCATCAATGGAAATGTCTCTGTCTGTGCTGTGTACTAGGCCTTCACTGTCTCAGTCCTTCTGTCCATACTGCTTGTATGAGACAAAGACAAATGCATTGTCAGTTCTTATCTTCATCCCCTTTAATGTCTGTCAATGGGAGCCAACCCCCAATAATGTGTATTCCCAGAATTCCTCTTGTGATCCCTTGTAGATCTCCTGTGCCATGCTATTTGCAACCAATATTTGTCATTTGTCACTGTCTGAGATGCAATGAATTTTTCCCATAGCAATCCTCACAGAAATGAGGTGATTGTTAGGACAAGAGGGTTCAGATGGTATTTTGCTGAAGTGTTTTCTGTCAATCACATTACCAGCATTCTGGGCTTGCAGATTAGGTTGGAGCTTTTTATTTTTATCTTTATTCTCCTGGAAATTCTAATTCATATGCATTTTATAACAAAAAAAAAAAAAGCTTTGCCAAGGAGTCAAATTCCTCTGTTCTTTCCTTGTGAATTCTAGAAAGTCACTACTTTCTATTCCCCTATTTGAGAGTAGAGCTAATACCTCACACCAGAACATCAGAATTTGCCCATGTGGGAGACTGGTCTACTAATGATTAATGACCCAAACATTTGCTCATTTGTGGAAAGGGCAGGGTGCTTTGCTGGAACCATGTTTGTATCCCTACAGAGGAAGAGACAAGTTTTTGGGTGTATAATGACAAACCCCTGTCCGCATAGGACAGAGGGGTTGGACAATCACCACTGGAGGCTACAAACAGGCTTTGGGAGTGATAAGAGGCAGGTCCTGTGAGGTGGGATGATGCTTTTCATCATGCCTTTTGCTCTCCCTTACATAACTCACCCAATTGTAAAACTCCTCCCGTATCTCCACCTGGGAAAGTCCCGAGAGTTTTCATCCCTCCTGATGGGCCATTCCTGGCTCAGCTGTGCTGATGTGGAGGCAGCTGCCTTAGAAGGTGTCACAAACCATCAGAGACCCCCAAAGTGCCTCCAGACTAATTTCTGAGGCCTTTCACCAGAGGACTGAAAGCTCTCCACCAGAGGAGGCACTTGGGCATTGTGTGAGTATATTTGAACCCAGCGGATTTTGTTTTACGAGTTTCTTCTTCCACCCCCACAGGATCATCACTTTCACCAAGGGATATACCTAAGACACAATAATCAAGCCTCATCCCAAGATCTAGGAGTGGTAATTATGTATTTTTCTACTCTTATCCTTCCCTTTTCCTTCTTTTCTTTATGCATTTTCCTGAGTGATATTTTTATGCTTTCATATTGACATATTACTGTAGATAACAGTAACCAAAACTACTACATAACTGCTTTCCATTGTAACCTAATTGTTCTAAAATAAACCCTTCATGTGTATATTTACTAACACTGATCATCCAGTTTCCTTCCACTCTACTGCACCCCAAGGGATCTATTAACCTGAACCTGGATTACCCTCCCCTTCTGGAGTGGGTTGTAAAGCCCACAGTATTTTAATTGTGCCACCAACTTCTTGAAGTGTTGGTCTGCTAACTGGCAGCCAGTTTTAATGACAGCCACTACGATTTTTCACCAAGCAAAATCCTGGATGGCCACTTTTCAAAGTAGACAAAGTCAGTATGAGGTCTTGTGAAATTCCCACCAAAACATTAAAGAAAGTCATTCTGTTTTATCGTAACAAAGCAGGAAGAAGGATGCAAGACAAAGCAGTTTGGATTTTTTTTTTGTTTTGGAGGGGAGAGTGTTGCATAGTATGCATTCAATAGATAATCAGGGCCTTTGTCATATCTACATTTCATAATCTGTTTCCATCAAATAACATTTTAAGTGTTTCAGGTGTAGCACCTGAGAATGAAATTCTTATTCCAGCTTTATAGTCTTTTTCTTCCTACAATCATTTCAGACTCCACTGAAGGAGAGAAATCTGCTTAGAAGATTTTTTGGCTTTTTGCATTATGGAAAGATCGTGTCTGGAGAAGTGAACCCACATAGAATCACAGAATCATCATCTGCATCAGCTGAAGTGTGTGGGATTGTAATGATTTCAAAGCACACTGTGCACACAGTTCAATCTAGAAGATACAGCTTTTGCACTGGGTTAATGTACAAGTCAATAAGGGATTAACTCTCTTGTGAGGATTAACATGACCTCTGTATCACTGTCAAAAATCCCATTTTGCTTCTAATTTATGCCTTCTGAGAGTTTTTTCATCAACATGGCGCTCATGAAAACCATAAATCTCATCAAAAAATTGCTGGACTAGCACGAAGGAAAAATATACTTGGAAGTAATTTGGCACCCTAATAGATACATGAAATATCAGGAAGGCTCAGCAATTCTATAATGATAAAATTACACAAGTCAGCAGGACCATGATGACATCCCTCCATCTCCAGTTAAATTTCAGATTCAGCATATGACAGCAGCAGAAGGACATGTCTGCATTGCTGGAGGAGCTGTTTCATACTTGTGTTGCTAGAAAAACAGATTGGCAGTTCTCAGATCTTTAGGAGAGGAAGAAATTACTGTTTCTCTGATGTCCTAAACAAAAATAACTTCTAAAAGATGAGTCTAATTCTGCAATGGAAGCCTTGTTCAGTAGAAGTTTGGTTTTGAGGTTTTCAAGGCGACATTCATGAACAAATAAATACTTATCAGTGTGAGTCAGCCTTACCATTGCAGATAATAATTTTAGGAACAAGTACTGGCCTTGCCCTTTATTTGCAGGGGTGCAAGAAAGAGGGTCTGAGCCATAACATTGTTTCTAAATGCATTTTGGAGGTGTCTCAAGTAGGAGAGGAGAAAGGCAATCTCTGTGTAGCCCCTCAGAGCTACACCATTGCTCTGTAACAGCTTTGACAAAACTGAAAGAAACTGAAGAGAATGCTGAGCTTCAATAGCTTTGTGCTTAGCATGAGATTATCTGACCCATCCATACTTGAGAAATAATTGCTTTTCCTCCCACTTCTTCACTTTTTATGTTTTTATTTTTAATGTCACAATTCTGTCTTTCCATAAAACCCATATTTCTCTTTAATTATCCCTCCCTTTAGTCACCCCAAATATTACATGTATATACATTAATTACATTTATAAGGAATTCAAGCACTTTCTCTTGCTCATATTCCTTTGAGCCTGGTGTCTGTATGTTGGAACCCTAGACACAGAGGATTTCAGGCTTTCTGTGCTGACAGGGACTGATCCTCAAAAATACACTGCATTTGACTTGAGGCCATGGAAAAGGCTTCCAAAATTGAGTGATAGCACTGAGATTGTGAGTGTGTAATTGAATAGAAGTGTGTTATATCACAAGGTAAAAGATTTAGAATTTAAGGTTTTGAGATATAGTATACATATATAACAAGATAGAGGCTTTAGGGCAAAGGTTAGTCCTTCTTTTTCACAAGTTTGGGTAATTTTGTGTGATTGGTTGAAAAAGTCCACAGTGTGGAACACAAGTAGTTAGTTATTGGGTTAAAAGTAAAAATAAATTAGTTGTTGTCTCATAATTTAATAGTTTAAGCTTGAAAAGACCTTGGAGACAGAACTCTAGGTGCCATCTCTACTCTTTTAACTCAGTGTGTTGAAGCACTCACAGAATGTGAGGCTGTAACATAGATAAGAAATTATGAACATCTAAGTCTGAACAAAAATTCTGTTTCCTGTACTTTTAATCTTGACCTTGAGAAGAAGAACCAGATAAAGCCAAGGGGTTCACCTCACCTGTGATCTGCTCTTTTCCAGACCTTTAGGTAATGGTCTTTATTGGGTTTTACCCTTGAACACCTTCTCTAAAGGCCTTGTCTTTAGAAGGGGTTTTTCCAGTTTTAAGATATAGGCTCTCATTCAGTCCATATTATTCAGAAATGTCTTTTTGATGTGTTGAGGCTCATCCCTCTGGAGTCTGTGGCATGTCAGAGGGTAGACCTGGGGCTGAGCTGGAGCTGTGACATATTCCTTCATACAATTGTCTGCCATGGGAACTCAGATAGTTTCTTTCCCTCTGTTAAATCATGGCGCAAGCATGGTGCAAGTCAACTTTTTTAAACTTCTTTAAAGCTTTAGCTGCAGTTCTGCATGCCTGTCCCTTTGAAAGCTTCTATTAACATCAGATGATCAGGGAACAAGTCTCTCCCACAAACTGCATATCCTGAGAACAGGCTCTCCTAACAAAGTCACTGTTGGGGGTTGGTAAGTGCTCTTCACTGTCATTCAGAGCTAAACCTCACAGAACCTTTTCTGACTTTATTACAAAATAGCTGGAGGTAAACCAAGTCTTAACTGCATAGAATTTTATGCCACCCACCTTTACTGCTGTAATGTCAATTAGCAGATGTTTTGAAGGTGCAATAGCACTCAGTGTCACCTGTCCCCACATAAATATGAAAAACTGATTAAATTTTCTTATAACTTCATTGCTTTAACATTAGGTCTCACTTATTTATCAAACACGAAGTAGTTTAGTTCTGCCACTGTGGTTGTGCCAGTATAATATGAAAAAAATACTGCTTTGTTTTGTTTGGAGTTTTTTTTCCTTGCTGATTTGGTTGCAGTAGATAAAATTTCTAAAAAAAATCAGTTCCTGTAATTATGGGAAAGGCACTGGATGAAAAATATAAGTTTATTGCTAGGCTTTGTCAAATATCTTGAAATATTCATGAAGTGTGAAGCTCTATGCCATGTCATTGGATTATTCTACACTTATACAAGCTGGCATTATTAGTAACTGTTGATAGATAACTAGGTCATCAGGTCAAAACCAATTTATTAAAAGATTTTGAACGATAAATGAGAGAAGAAGGGTATGGAGGAGAAACAGGCAGGATTGTCCCAACATGAAGGACTTCTAGTGCAACCCAAGATGTGTGTGAGGGCGTTGGGAAATTAGAAATCCTGGTCAGACCCTCAGACCATTATGGATAACAATGCTTAGGGAAAACCTTCAGCAGCAGCTGCCTGAGGCTATGCTGGCACCCAGAACTATTCTTGATGGTCAATACCTCATTGTACTACCTGCTGAAAGTGCATGCTGAAAGACATCATTCTGTTTTCCAAGATGTTCTAGCAGAAAAAGTGCACAGGGAGAAGGCAAAAATGACCACAGTTTGGCAGATTTGCACTTGACCTTGTTCATTTCTATAACAGAATTAATCATATTTTGGTATTTTGGTTCTTTATACCAAATTAATTTCAGACTCTGTGTAAGGGTGGGAAAGGGTAGTGAACGACCATTTGTTTCTTCTTTGTAAGTGGCAAAAATTAAGGGGTTGCATGAGAAGAGACAGAAATAGAGAATAGGTCTTTTAAAATATGGCGTAGGGCATGAAGAGCATTTATTTTACAGTCTCAAAGGAGTGATGAGTGATTAGTGCTAAACAAAATTAAAGAGTCATGAGCACTTGCATTTCCTAGGAAAAGGGTTCAAAAGTGTTATGCAATTTCTAAGAGGTTATCAGTGGTACAATAAACTCAATACCAGTTTAACCCTCATTACTTTTTCAGCAATCTGAACTAAAACATTTTGGATTTTGGTCACTTCTGCTGATAAGGACAGCTTGGAAGAAAAGTTTAAAAGAAATTTTCATAAAATTAGGCCAAAACATCACAATATATTTTTCTTTCTGGAAACAAGTGATTGGAAGGTATCTTTAAAATCTTGTAAACTAAAGAATAGTAGCAATTAGTACGGTAGCACAGATGTAGCTGAAATTGGGTTGTGGATTTTCTTGAAGCTTTTTCAGTCTTGATAATGTTTTACATTCAGTACAGATGGAGTTTCCAGCAGGATTATCTTTCAAAGCATCTGCAGCATATAAGAGAATCTTCTTTGTGTACTCACAAATCATTTAATAAAACACGCAGAGAAAATACAGCTCCCTGGACCCTAGCAGATAGCTGACCAGAAAGAAATGTCCTTCTCTAAAGCTGATTCACCTGCAAAAAGAAATGTGTTTCTACAAATAAATGATCTAGAGTTATTTATTCTAATAAAGTCTGTCTTTCCCCAATTTTCCATTGAATACAGGGTTATTTATGAGTGAGTAGGGTTCACAACTGTTCTAAGATATACCTTATAATGTGTACACACATTGTTCTGAAGGTGTACCTTATAATCTGCCATTGAAAATCCAGCCTGGGCTTCAGTGCCCCTTGGGCTGTACCTCAGAGGCACCATAACTCCACGCTGCCTCACCAAAAAGATGGCATTAATTGCACACCCATGTAACTGTGGTTTGGAACTAGAAGGTGACACGTCTTTGAATCAGTTAGATTAAATGCTTTTGGATCCAAACCTCATTGAAAAGAAGAATGTATTCCCACAAATTATTCCAAAGGCCAAATCTTGTATGAAATTGAAAACAGAATTATCAGTTTATGAGATAACAATGACTGCAATTATATAGATGAGGTTTTATGAATAACTAGTACTTATGTGACCAAATAACAGTGATCTATTTATATATGTTGTGCCTAAGTATGACATATGCAGATTTGAAGAGGACTGTTTTCTGATGAACATATTTCTCAGCATTTTTTATCTGTTCTTCTGAGGCATCTGGTAGTGGATTCTGTAAAAGTCCTTATGAGAACCAGTCAGCTTTTAAATCTGAGTTTAGATATCAAACCTCATTTTCTAGCTGGACATAAGACCATGTAGGACTGTATAAGAAAAGTCTAGTAGGAGAATTATATCTAATACGAAAAGAAATCTACCCAGTGAATTTTCTTGGAAAATGGTAGAAGCAAAACATAATAGAAAATGCTGAAACAAATCTGTGCTGTTGCCTTGGAGTCAGCATTTTGCACTGCACAACAAGAATTCCCTTGACTGTAACAGGAATACCCTTCAGGCTACAAGATCAGGTAAATGGACCAACAGAGCAAGACCTGCTCCTTTAAACTCTTTATCAGTGATGCCAGTGTTTAAGCAGCACTTGATTGTTGCTGGGAAATACACACCATTGCAAATCAAGCTGGTACCCTCAGGATCAAAATGGAAAGTTTGGTGTAAAACTGTGCCCACTGGTCCTAGCATTAGCTACTGCTAATGATCCCAGCTGCAGCATAACTTGTTGGCTCACTGTTCAAGCTCCTGTGGAGAAAGCATTCAGGAGAAGTTTCCTGATTTGTAGCTCTCTGATGTCATGGTTTATTAGCATGGAAATACTCCCCATAAGACATG
This sequence comes from Thryothorus ludovicianus, assembly GCA_013397245.1. Taxonomy (NCBI): domain Eukaryota; kingdom Metazoa; phylum Chordata; class Aves; order Passeriformes; family Certhiidae; genus Thryothorus; species Thryothorus ludovicianus. The sequence continues at coordinate 204,749 of VZTB01009268.1, forward strand.
CACTCGGCTTTAAGCTGCAAAGGAGTTTGGGACTTATGGGTTTTGCATTGTTGGTTCTTTTTATTATACAAAATATTTCCTATGTGTAAGTACCTCTTCAATGAATCACAACAATAGTTCTGAGCAGAGCTAAATTAAATGCATCATAAATTTAAACACATGTAATCTTTTTAGACATTAGCAAGATAATTTTCCTGTTATTGCTAAGTGTGTTTATAAGGGTAACAACCATTCCAGAAAAGAAAAATATAGAAGTTCCATTTGAATGGATCATTTACTCTCTTTATTGTTTAAACTTTTGTTCTGCAAAGCTTGATTATAAGAGAATGTCTGTAATGGTGAATTTTTTCCTCTGAAGTCTGGTGCTACAAGGCCCTTACAACTGCAGGGTGCACAGAGATCACAGATGCTGGTACTCCAACGTGCCTGGAGCCCATGACTCTGGTGAGGCATATTGAGTTTCTTGCTGAGACTTGAAAGAGACTTAACAATACTAACTTTAACCCAAACACAAGCAAAGAGGATCAGTATACTGCTGTGCATGGGAAATAACTCATAGATGATATACTTGCCCTGTCCTCAGTCAAACTTGGGGCATTGCCTTTGCTTCTATGACGTGCACTGCTGCTCTTGGATTGCCATCAAAAACTGCTTACTAGTTTTCAGAGAAATTTAAACTTGCTCTCAGTCACACAAACGTGATCCTGCAGGTTAGCAAACTGTGCTGGATTCGTTTTCTGTTTACAGACATAACAATTAGTTATTGCTCAACACCCCTCTGCTTTTGGATTTATCCTGCAGTCTGATCTTAGGATAGTCCCCTGGTTGCTGTGATAAATGCTTAATCTACCCAGCATTTACATCAAAAGCCTGTACAAATAGTGAACTTTCTGTTAAATTACTCAAAAATATGAACCAATCCATGACTGAATTTCCTCCTTATTTCCTGGAATGAGCCACCACTTTATAGGAACATAAAGGATTACTCCATGGCTGGTGTAGGACAAGGCTCATCCATCCCTGATAAGCAAGGCACCTAAGCCAGCAAGTCAGGAGTTGTCAGTCCTACAGTGATATCAAAGGAAGATGTCTCTACAAGATGATTTCAATTCTTACCTATTGATGACCCTCTCTCTCTGCAGTGACAGTGAGGCAACCTGAATAAGCCTGTGGTCCCAGGATGGGCACCTGAGCTGCATGTAGGTAGGTGCAGTGAGGCAGACTTTCACCCAGACCAGCTGTCTAAGCCATTGTAAATAATCAGTAATACCCAGGAGTCCTGCAGAATTCCTGCTGCACATACACAAAATGTGAGAGCTGCTGACAAGTGCAAGTAACAAACACTTGAGAAGAGAGAAGGCCATTTTAAAGACGTAATATGGCAGTACTAGTAAACTTTTGAGGACTTTAAGTGTCTCAGAGGATGGATAAATTCTTTTATAAGCTTAGACAGAAACCACAGACAGGAGTCTGTGAAGGAGAGCTTTTCCATTTTCACCACAAGGACTGACTACTGGATATTGTGGATACTGGGTACTAAATGGAAGTTAGAAGGTAGATCTTGTCTGTCTGGAGACAAAGGTTAAGCATTTTTCGTTTCTGCATTTGCAAGGTGATTTCATGGAGCATTTAGTATTCCAACACAGTTGTACTGGTGATTACATAAAGATCTTTGCCCTTGTGCACTACTCTTTTGGCCTTGCACTCAAGTTCAGGCTGAAGTTCTCATTTGCAGGTAAAATAAATCTTGATATTCTTTGCTTAAAATCTAATGCTTGGGCAAGCTTTATCCTAAAGAAGTTGGCCTGTGTTTTAAGAACTCCAAAAGTATATGAATGATACTACTATAACTGTTTTCTTTCTGTTAAATCACATTGCATGTGCATTCTTGGATGCAGTATTTGCTTTTTCATTATTTTATTTGTCCATGGTTTTGAACAATTTAGCCATTTTAACAAAGTTCTTTTAGATTTAAAGGGTTTGAGCATTTTCAAAATTTGGGGAACTGATTCCCTGTACTCTCTTTCCTCCCAGTTGTCAATCCTTAATATAGTATACATTGGTACATCAGCTGCTTCCAAAGAAACAAGCAGCATGGAGAAATTTCAGCCAGCTTAAGTTTTGTTACAGACACACACACAACAAAAAAAAGGCAGAAATGCATTTCTTTCACATTAGAAGGAAAGGAAAAAGTAGTGCTACTTGAGTAAAAGATTTTTTTGGAAAATGTTTCACAGCAGCTGAGGATACTTAACACCAAAGAGCTTTGCATATTGCATACAGAGCTCTGAGGATTTGCCACACAGTCTGTCCAGGAAAAGGGATAACATGGGGAAGAGTCCCATAGAAGAGCAGAGCACAATTCACTGTGGAGAATTATTATCCACTTCCTTGAATCAGGGGAAGAATATCAAATACCATTACAAATATACACAAAGATACAAGTCTAGAGGCTGGTCCTTTTCAAATCTGCATGGAACACTTTCTGCCAAGTGTCTGCTGACCTTTATGAACCCTGAGCTCCTTGAGCTACTGTTGATATTAAAGGTTTGGCAGAAAAATATTTATGATTACATGTACTTTTACATTTTTCATAGGTGCTGTCCACTGCAGGTCACACAACATGAATTCGATGGATTTGCACTACATATTTTTTGCACAACTGGAAACTGAAGAAGTTTCTGAAATAAAAAGATGCTCACTTCTGCACTTGCAGAATTTCCAAAAGCTCCCTTTTTCAGTGAAGCCTGAGCAAGGTGATTCTCCTTTGGGTTTTCTTGAAAACAAAGATTGAGTCATCTTCCTTGGAAGAGGTTCTGGCAGCTGGAAGGAAATGAGGATGACACCTCTGTCAGCTCTTTCAATTTGATCTAGACCTTACTTTCCTGGAAAGCATATTACAGTTCTGTGTTCACTGCTGGCTGTTCCAACAAGTTCCTCATCCTTAGGTAGTATAAATGGTGCGGGAATCCACAGTCTTAAAGAATAATGAGCTTTTCCATCTGTTTTTCTCATGTTCAGTCATTCTTTACTGGCACGTCTCACTCTGAAGGTCTCAAGCCACACACTGCTTGGTGATTGCTCTGAATCTTCAAATGGTTAATCCCATTTCCAGTGGCAATCCAGGAATTCTAGACACTCATGGTAGGGAACTGATGGTCTACCAGAAGGACACTGGAAGATTTGAGCAATTTGGATCTCTCCCTAATGATTCAGCTGGTGTCAGGAGGTTCTGAGAATACCAGCAATGGAGTGAGAAAGTGGAAGATGAGCTGGCAAATCTGGTAGAATAAAAATAGCTGTCTCGTACCAGTTCTGGGAAGTCTGGAAGAAAAAATGCCCTGTGCTATTCTAAGGCATGGATGTTTCAACTTAAAGATTTCAAGATGTTCCTCTCAAGATATCAATAAGGTCCCTCTGAGTCAGATATGAAGAATAAAGAGCTGGTGAAAAACTCATAACAAGTCCATTTTACAAGTTTTTTTAAAAGGACAGTACTTGAACTCTTCACATTATGTTAAATTTTTATTTCTTTTGAGACACATATTTCTGAAGGCAATAAACAAGATTTTTAACTGTATCTTTGAATTTGTACAACAGTATAAGACCTTCCCTTTCCACTAAAACATTTTTGCCCTGAAGCTACACACAATTGTTGTGCTAATGTAAAAGAAAGCAAACAAATAGCAAAAAAAGATAAAGTATTTCAGTTTTACTGTGTGGTAGTTCTGCTGAGTTTGGTCTATGCCTTTTCCTGGGGTTATTCTGACAAAATCTTTATTATTTGGTTACATCTGATGAAGAAGAAAGGTGATTGCAAGGGAGAAAAAGGAGCTAAGGGGCATAAGTATTCAGAAATATTATTTCAACAAAATCTTTAATCTGTTTTGTTCCACTGTTTCTGAGAAGAAAAATCCACTGCTGTCTCAGGAAGAATGCCTTACACAGTTTGTATAACCAATCTGGTAGCAGATGAGGGAGAAAAATGAATCTATTTCTTGCAGGCTGGACATGTCCCATGCCTGCTGGGTTGCAGGGATGTCTTAAACAATCCTTCTCTCCTAACAATTTGGGAAACAGAGAGAGTTTTTTGTTTGGTGGTTTGTTTTTTTTGTGAAGTAAAGTACAGAACAAGTAATAAGATGGCTAGGATGTACAAATTTGCTTCCTCCTGAGAAAAACTAATAAAACAGTAATTCAGCACTCTCTTGAAAAGTGGAGCACAGATTCATTTGCTACTTACACAAGCAGTCTTGTAGATGCCATAAACACCAAGTTGTTACCTGTTTAAAATTACCTATTGTCATACTCTCTACCTTTTCAGAAGACCTGTAAAAGATCTTGATTTTCTCCTATAATGCAGGAAGGGAGCATCTTTGGCATGTTAAATGTGGGTGTGGAATGGGAAACCCAGCTGTGCTCAGGACAGCTGTGCACATTCATTAACCCAAGACAAGGAGAGCTGTATTTTTGTTGGACTCCAAGATAGATCTTTAAAAACTATGACACCAAGTATTGCTGGTCACCATGAAAATCATCTTTCAGGTATTTGGCTGCTCCTGAGAAAGCCAAAGACTCCTTGTGGACTTTCATGACCACTTTTTTTGATATCAAACAATGTGTTTGCAGACCTGAACCAATATGTACTGAAATCAGTATCTTCAATGGACATTGGGTCCTTTACATGCCTTGCTAATACACAACAAAAAGTCTGAATTTGTCTTATTCTCTTGCTCAATATTACCCTTCTACTAAGCTTTTCCCACCTTATATATTAAAATTTATTTTTCTATATGTTTTTATTTGCGTTTTCCACATATGCATAAACATTTATATTTCAGATATGCAGTAGCTGAAAAATTAAAGTGAACAAGCAAACAAATACTTTTCACAGAAGCTGCAACTAATAATTAAGATTTCCAAACTAGGGCTTGGGGTTTTTGTTTTGGTTTTTTGGGTATTTTTTCTGCACAGTTTCCAAAATAGTTGTGTCTGTTTCTCACAACTGAGGAATGCAAGGCAATATTGACAATTGACACATACTAAAATTGTAATATTTTCCCACATATTTAAACCTAAAAAAGTTTCTCTAGTGTAAGATAAATTCTTAGAGATCCAGAATTCCAAGTATACTATAAGTTCCTGAACACCTAGAATTTTAAAATGCTTCTTCAATTAAACCCTGTCTGGACTGTTAGCACTAACATTTTGGAAACAAAACTAATCAGCTGTACTATGTCTTTTCTGTCTTCTGAAGATGAAACACTGTTCCAGTCTCATGATTTTTTCAGAAACAAGTCAGATTTGAGCCCAAAGCACTGCTTCTGGGAGCCTGTGCTGGAAAACAAAACTATTTCATGGGAAGCTACATGGCCTGTAGCTTCTAGGGGTGGCAGTCCAAGCTCTGAGTTGAGTTGAAAACCTACATGGTCACATAAAAGCTCACAAAAATCTGAAAGTAGATCTTGTAAGGGTCACAACAAAGTTTGACTGGACTTCCAAAGGGAGCAGCATCCAGGGGACAGATGTTACTGCAGGAGGCATGGAGAAGAGAAATACTTGCCCTCTGTCAACCGTGACACCATGAGTCAAAACCAGACAGCACAACCATTTTTCCTCTTGTTTCTCATTCTCATACTCATTTGAGGAGCATAGGGGAAGGAAGCTTGGAGAAACAGAGTCTCTCCCCATATACTTCCAAATATAGTTGTCTTCTCAGGAAACAAGAATAAATTAGATTAGGATCCTAGTACAGGACTGTTACAGTCTTGATAAGAACCCACCTGTCGCTAGTGCCTGTAAGAGGCATAAGAGGAACCCTCTTTCTGTCTTCATCCTTTGGCTGGCTGCTGTGTGCCATGGGACTCCACTAAGCAAGGATATGCCCCAGGGCAATAACTGCAGGGAAGGCCCTACTCAGTGAGACCCTCTGCTTCTCTGCACACATCTGTCAGGGTACAAAAGGCCCTGTAGCATATCCACTGATATTCTGATTCATTCAGCTCAGGGGAGCTGCCTGAAAGAAGATAAAGAAATAAAAAAGATATTTTTAACACAGCCATCCACTACCATTTAATATAAATTATAAGGAACAATACATTTAGGGTTATTCACTCTCCAAGTCCAGTTCAGTGTTTTTTGCTTCTCTATTGTTCTTCATTACATATTTTTCTATGCTCAACACACTTTTTGCACTGAAGAGCCATTATTTTATTCTTAAAACCTTATTAAAAACACTCTCTGTATTGATTCCCTCATGAGGCTTATCATCAGTTCCAGCAGTTCATAACATGAATTAATGTTGTGTTTTGATTTATAAAACATTGCACAGAACTTCAAATCAGGCTGATTGTCCTTTTCTGTTGTTTTTCTCATCAATTTTATACAAAAATTTAGTATGTTTTAAAAACAATGTAAATGAAATCTTACCTATATTCTTGTCACATCTACTTCCTATCATAGTTCAAATTATATTTTCTAATGTAGCAGATGCTGCCAAACCCCTCACAAATTGTCTCTTGTGTCACATGGGAATATGCTGCTTGTTGACACATTATGAAAAGAATATCTGAAGGCAAGAGCTCCACAAAAAAAAGAATAGAATTCATTTATCCTGTTCTTGTAAGAGATAGGTCTCAAGCCCTCTGCCAATATAAATTTGTTTGATTCTTACCAGCTAAGAATTCAATCCTGAGTTGGAGACTAAAACCATTCTCCAAGACTGAGTTCATCAACCTCTCTCTACAGAGCTATCAGCTAGAACCACACATGGAAAACACATCTTTCCCCCACCAAACTGTAGCTTGTTTCCTTTTCCTTTCCAAACTTAAACCACACAAAACATTCCCAGAGCAGGTCAGGTCTTGGCCATTTTTCCTCTCAGGCAAGGTTCAGCAAAGAAGCCCTTGGTTTTGCATTTTTTCTCTGTTATTCCATTGTTGTGTTTGGATTGGTGAAATTCAACTGTTACTAACTCCTTCAGGAGTTTTGGGATCCTTGTGTTCCTCCTTCCACACTCGTATAAGCCACCAAGTTTTTCTCTTCTGGCTAGAATATGCTTTGGCCCTTGTGACACCAACTCTGAAGTGAGCCCACACAATTTCCATGGATACACACTCTAAGAACAGATAATGCTGGCAGTCTTCTCTATGCTTCTGCACAGTACAAGAGGGAAAGCTCCACTGCTCTGCCATGCTAGTCTATTGGCTGTATTGATTTTCTAGACAGTAAGGCTTCTTTTCTTGAACTTCATAATGCAGACAGAATTCACAGCGCCTCATCTTTTCACTGATTTCTACATCCAGTGGAGTTAAGCAACAACTTATAAGGAGAAAGTTACTTTAGCAAAATGCAAAATACAAAATCTTCTAATCAGACATATAATTTGGTTGTGTTCCCATGTGAGCATGACATAAGGAGCCAGATACCACAGGTAGTAAAAGTTGAAATTAGTAGTAAAATCAGGGTAACACCATCCTACTCACACATGTACTTTTCTGTACAGTGAGTTTTATGTGGTTTCTTCTGGGAGACAATGCCTAAAAAGCTGCCTGTATTCATTTAATTCCTCAGTTAATTAATTTCATACTATTGCATTGCTTTTGTATCTTGGTTTAATGTTTGTTCCTCTTCCTCACTTCTTTCCAAACAGTAGTATTGCTCCTTCCCTCTGTTGCTTCCCTTCTCTCCTTCTCCCCTTCTGTACTTTCCTATTTTCACTCAAGCCCCTCTCTTTTGCCTCCCTCAGGTTCTTCTCATTACCTTTCCCTCCTCACACTTTTATGCGCTGTTTTCTCTTTTTGTGTGTGTATTTTTAACTCTTCCCAGAATGTTTTATTCCTGAGACACTTTTCCCCTGTCTCTCTGACCCAATAGTGTCCTGCACACACTGATGCACCACCATTTTTTACCCCAGCCCTAAATTCATCTGTACCCTCAGAACCACACTCCACAGCAAAGGCAGAGAGCAGGAATGACTAAGAAATGTGCTGGCAGGGGAAGATGTTGAAATCCAGGCAAGTCAGACAAGGAGAGAGGAGGAGAGTTCTTCTGTTAAACTGCAAGCACTCCGCACCCCTCTGCAACTTACTTTCCCTTGTGTCATTCTTAACTCTTGAACAAGCCACATTTTCTCCCTTGGGTTTCACTCACGATGGTCAGGGCAATGATTTCTCACCCCATTTGCCCAGTAAATGTCCTTCCTGAAGAAGCAATGGCTTTACACAGCAGTGGTCTAGGCTCAGGATATATTCCAGCTAGTCTTTATGGCTGTACCCTGCTGGAACATCCATGGTCCAATCAACAAATCAAGGGCATTACTATATACTAAAACATACACTGATCCTGTTCATTCCTCATGATATTAGCCAAATGTTCAATGCATCACCAGTTTTAGATTTAGCGGTGATGGTGGGCTCACTCTTTTTAAGTTCTGATTTTTCTTGTATGTCTACCCAACCCCAGACCAAAATTTACGTCTTTCTTTTTGTGCCCATTTTCTGCCCTTTTCTCAGTCTTTTATTTCACCTTGGCTGTACCCTGACAAAAATTTATTTATTGACCAGCACCCTATGCCAAGGTTTCCACTTACTGCCTCCCACAGCCATCACTCAAGCCAGAAGGAAACCTTTGCGGAATAATCTTTGTCTCCTCTTTTTCAGTTGTCACGTGGTTGTACTTCTACTGCTACTCTTGACATCACCAGGTAGGAGACACTGACACCTGGGATTGCTGGCAGCCCTCTCACCTGTAGTTCACCATACATGGAGCAGCTCAATGAGATCCCCTTGAATTCAGCCCCCATGTCCTTGACCAATCTGACTCTGGACCAGCTTCCCCTGCCACTGCACAGGGCAGCACTCCAGTACTCTGCACCACAATTTGTTTCCTCCAGCAGGTCTGTGTCTGCCATAGTGTCAGCAAACCAGGAGCAGGGTTATAGCAGATGCTCCCAATGTAGGGATCCTCCTCTGCTCTAGACTGGCTCCTCACAGCTGCTGGCAGCAGGGAGTGAGTTAGCAGTAGCACCATGACATTTTGCAGGCTCTCTAGGCTCTTCTCTCAGAAGTTTCTCCTAGCAGGAGGCACACTTTCTGTCCCTGTTTTGCTCCATTAATGAGCTCTGCTGATTAGCCCCCTTGCTGCTTCAGTTTCTCCAAGTCACAGTAACACAAGCACTGCCTCCACACACTTTCTCGAATCCTAAACAGTGATTGCTCTTTTCTCTGTCTTGACCTTTTTCCTATCCTTCTTCAGCTGCCTTTTGTCAATAAACCACAATAGGATCTGGCTGCTTTGATTTCAAATTATGGTAGTAGTCTCTACGCTTCCAATTAATTCATGTTTAATGAAACATTGTGCAGCTAAAACCCCAACTGCTGATATCTATTATCACTTAAAATACAGAATGATGGAGCAGAAAACTTTTTAGTGCTTTTTGCTTTGACTCTCTGATGAGCCAGTGGGACCCAAAAATGGAATTTGAAGATGTCTAAGGCAGATTGCAGACATGCCAGAGAAATTGGAGAGTGCATCAGAGAGAAAGAAAACCCCTCCAGAAAAAAAAAGTTTTGAAATATTCGAATTTTACTTTATGTAGATTGAGCACAGCTGTAAGAGCACTGCCACCGTGATTGCTGCTCCTGACAGTTCCTCTTCTCAGTGTTCTTTGCCAAGCTGGTGAAAGACTTTTGCTGAAGGCCACAAAAAAGCTCTGTCCCACATGACTAAAAGCCTATCACCTCTCTATCTGTCCCCAGACAGTATTCACAGGTTTTAAGAAACAGAAAAGAGCATTGAGCTTCTAGGACCTGGCAGGGCATAATCTTGCTTTTCTATCAACCTTTTTTTTTCTGATTGAATCACTGTAGTTGCATTTTCCTTTGTGCAGATGTTATGTGTTCTTTCAGTGCTATGGCTGGGTTTTTTCCTTTTCTAATTGGTTTCTCATTTGTCTCTCCTGAATTTCATTGTCCACATTCCATATCCAACTTACCTAGTAAGACACAGAATATTATGCTGCCTGTTATGGATTTTGTGACCTGTTTGGTTGTGACAGGAAGACAGGGAGAGGGTTCTCAATGGGTCATTGGTGGGAGCAGAAACTCAGAAAGTTAGAAAGTGGTACTTTGGCCAAAACACTGAAGCTTCTGTTATTCCCACTGTCTATTCATGCTTGAAAAGCACAGGAGAAAAATTTCTGAGGTTGCTGGGAGCTCTCATTTGCTAGTGCAGTGACAATAAACAAGACTGATATGACTGGTTAGGGAAAGGGGAGAGGGTTCAACAGTGACTCACATCACACATCTTGCATTGTACAGAGCAAGATGGATGAAACCATACATACAGACAAGGGGGAAAAAATCAAGGAAGCAATGCTATGCAAGCAAAGCTAGGATATTAGAGCCAGGAAATGCCTCCCTGGACACAACTATATTGTTTTCCTTATTCTTCACATGTCAAAGGTGCTTTAAAATATTTTAAAACGTGTGTATATAACTTCTGAAACTAGTAGTATGATTACATATATTAAAAATCACAGGTAAATATAAAAAGACAACAATTCAGAGACAAACCAGCTATGAGCACATTCTCTGCTTTATGGGGCTTTTCCTCCTCAGGAACATTCGATTTCTACTGGCTCTAGTTATTTATGACTTAAAATAATGACTTGGAGGTTGAGAAATGTGACTCTGGTTCAGGACAGACTTAAAAATGTGTTTCAGCAAGTTTCAAACTGTTCTTCTGTATTGACCTGAATGTTCTCAACAAATTATACCAAACTATATTCTGGGATGCTCTCTGGTCTGTAGCTTTTGTCTAATGAATCAAACAATTCTTTGGTGCTTGTAGGGACAGCTGGGAGGTTTATGCATTATAAAAATCTTTAATAATGCATAGGATGTGGAAAAACAGATACTGAGAAGAGATATTCAGGACACTGTATGAAGTCATGAATAGAGACACTTGGCAGGGTCAGGACAATACAAAATTATAAATGCATTCATTTAACAGAAGTAGATTGCACCTTGGCATGCAGGACTGCCTTCTTGCCTCCGTGACAAACGTGCTGAATGGGAATTCAATCCTTCTGGAGAAACTGTGAGACTTTTAATTTGCTGGAGCAGCAGAGAGACTGAAGGATGACAATTCAAACAGTGACATTCCAAATGTGGCTATTGCAAAGGCTTATTTATTCTCTTTAGTCCTAGGTCAGGGGTATGGATACAGCTGCAGGAGCTGAGAAAACCTTAACATGTTAATTCAGTTATGATATTTCTAAAGTTTGAATGACTGCAGCTTTGTGTCCAGAGTTCTAAATACATCTTGGAGGTATGGCTTCAGATCTGGGAATAATCCCATTGCTTTTGCCTATTTGGAATAATCCCATTCTTTTTATCTTGGACTCACTGAATCGTGCAGCTGATTTACAAAGTCCAAAATGCAGATTCTATTTTGATCCTTATCAGTTCTGTGCATAGTGCCAAATGTTTGCAGCTTGCCAGTTCACTGAGTTTGCTGATATTTCCTTCTTCTACTCCACCCCCCTGGCCCCAGTTTGCTCCAGTGTTGAGGCTCCACTGCCTCCAACAGGGCGTCTCATCCCATCAAACTTTGGCCTCTTTTATAAACCAGGCACTATTTATTTCACACATTTCATCCAGTGATTTCTTGGTTTTTCAATGAGTCCCACCCCAACAGTCTCTCAAGATCTCTTGTTTACTAAATTTGAAGTCCTACTGCTGACTTCCACCTTCCCTGTCTAGAGAGAAAAAGAATCATTTTTCTGCAAGAGATGAATATCAAATGCTGGCACTTACTGCAATTCAAATACAAAGTCTAATCTTATGGCTGCCCCTCATGCCTTCCAGATGTCAGAGCTGTCCATTTTCTGTAACACTTAGTACAGCTGGACAACCTCCACCTGACAGCTGGAATAAAATAGCTGTTTATTCTGAATAAAATAAGCATAGTTTGACAAAAGAGCCAAATTTCCTATTGAATAAAAAATACTGATGGAAAAAAACAAAGAAATCTTGAAGTTCTTGAGCTTGACTCTTAAATCAGACCCTTCATAGAATACAGATGCTCAGCCTCACAAGGCTAAGGAGGCCAGCAATCTAAAAATAAGCCAAAACCAACAAAACACACACACACAAAACCCCCAACCCACAATTTAAAAGTGATATGTGTTTTGCCCCCAATTTTGATGGTTCTGTTGGATGAAAGGTTTATATGGAACTTAGCTGACATCAGGCCACAGCGAAGGGTTATAACACAGTCTAAACATACACTGCACTTCCTTAATTTCTTTTTTTGTCATACCTCATGCTTCTATGGACTATTTTTCTTATGCTTATGTGGCAGATATGAGAACATCACTCTCAATACTGCCAAGGAAAGCACATGTTAAATCTCTACAGATTGTTTTTGAGCACTATTTCTGAATTCTTCAAGAGGATGACTCTAGAGTATGCCAGAGGCTCTTGTATTTGAATTTCTTTAATCCATCAGTGACTATGGTCATTCATTCAAATCTGAGTGCTATTAAATAATCTTAAAATCCTAAATTCATCTGGACAAACATATTTCAGACACCCTAGGTGGCTTGCTGAGGTGAATTCCAGATCTAGACTTATTATCTCTGTTAGATATACGCATTAATCTGAACTTGCCCTATACTCACTAAAAGGCCGTCACAGCAAGAACTTGTTTTTCTTCCTAGCCATCAGTTCCAGTTTAGACTAGTCTAGGTAATCTTTCAAACCACATCCTCCAAACTGAGATGCTCCTTTTTCTTCATTTCATTTTGCTCAGATCCAATCAAGAACCCAATAGGAGATATCACATAGGCATCTGTCTTAATAGCTTTCCCCAGATTCTCCTCATCTGACCTTTGTTGTCTGAATCATCTTCTGTGGCATTGAAGTGTAACTTCCTTCCTTGCCATTGGGTATTTTGCATTGCATTAAAATTAATAGTCCCACAAACATCTCCTCCAGCTCTATTTACTTCAGTTCACATACATCACCCTGTCACAGTCCAGCTAAAATCTTTGCAGCTACCATTCTGACCCTTTTGCTTAGCTCTTTGTGTGCTCCTTTATTTCATGGCTCAGCTGCCTTTTGTCACTGGGCTACTAACATATTTCTGCAGTCAGTGAGCATGCAACATCATTACTGTGATCCTGGATAGTTACCAAATTATTTTAAATATCCACTTGAAAGAATACATGAATATAGAAAATTGTTTTATGAATAAGATCATCTATGTGCACTTATACCAACTTACAAGAAAAAGGCCCAAATGAACCCCATGAGGTTCAACAAGGCCAAGCACGGGGTCCTGCACTTGGGTTGGGGTAACCCCCAGTATCAATGCAAGATGAGGGAGGAAAGGACAGAGAGCAGCTCTGGGCAAGGACTTGGGGGTGCTGGCAGATGAGAGGCTGGACATGACCCAGCAACGTGCACTTGCAGCTCAGAAAGGCTGTTCTGTCCAGGGCTGCAGCAAAAGCAGCATGGGCAGTGTGTCAGGGGAGGGGATTCTGCCCCTCTACTCTGCTCTGCTCTGCCTTGCCCTGCTCTGCTCTGGTGAGACCCTCTCTGGATTTCTGTGTCCAGTTGTGGCATCTCCAGCACAGGAAAGATATGGACCTGTTGGAGTAAGTGCAGGGGAGGTCCATGAAGCTTATCAGAGGGATGGAGCACTTCCCCCATGAAGACAGGCTGAGAGAACTGGGTTGTTCTGCTTAGAGAAGAGAAGACTCCAGCAAGACATTATTGCAGCCTTCTAGTTCCTAAAGGGGCTTTGTAAGAAAGATGGGGACAGACCTTTTAGTAGGGCCTGTTCTCCTATATTTCTTTTATAATTAAGACATTTTTTTATGATGAGGGCAGTAAAACATAGGCACAGGTTGCCCATAGACATGGTCAATGCCCCAGCCCTGGACACAGTTGCTGGTGTCCCTGCTCATTGCAAAGGGGTAGACTACATGGCCCTTAAAAGTCCCTTTCGACCTGAACTCTTTATGATTCTCTATCTGTGTTTATTTCCTTTATCACATTCCCCTGAGGACATAAGCCCACCTCTGAAGAAGTGAGAACCATGACTTGGACCAAAGCCTGACCTTCAGTCCAGTTTGCATTGCTACTGGTGGTGGTCCAAAACCTTGTCAGCTAAGAATGGCATGAGTCTGAGTTGGAAAATGCTGACTTCCCTATTTTAGTGTGTGGATGCTATCAGTTCCTCAAACACTCAAGTTTCAGGTCCAGAACAGCATCAATGCAGGTTTAACATTTTGCATTTTCATTAGAACACTACTTTCTGCTACCTTTCAGAGGAATGCTCTCAGTGTGTGCCCCTGAGGGAAAAACTGAGGCAGAGCTGTCAGGCAGCCCCACCAAATAGCTTTCTCCTGCTTCTGAAAATGTAGAGAGGATCACTGTCAGTTTGAAAAATTCCTCACATTCTCTAAACAGGTCCCCATCTGTCCCCATTTTTCTAGTACCCTTTTAGGTACTAGAAGGCTACAATAATATCTTGCTGGAGTCTTCTCCAAGCTGAACAACCCAAGTAAAGTGAAGTGAGGAGGAAGAGCCCTGCCTTTACCAAAGGCAGGCTGTGCTTCTGTGTAGCTGTGCTGACTGCAGGGAGGGGAAGAGGGAGGTTGAATGCAAAATATTAATGGCCTTGAGTTCTATTGAAAATGACTGACTGCTTTAATTAGTGGGATCCCTGCCAAGCTTCCACCTGACAGCCTCTGTGAGGCTCCCCATTGCCAGGCTTGCACCAATTTTATCAAGACACTGAATGCAGCAGCTGAAAATTAAAGGCTTCTTCTCAGCTGTTTGAGACCAAACACTGGTGTAGACAGATGCTCTCAAGAGCACAGAAATGTGAAAGCTGCAGCATCTGGAAGGTATTTGTCAAAAAACTTTCTTTTACTTGTTTCTCTCCAAATATTACTTGCTTCCACTGCAAACTTCCTCTGCTATACATTGTTTAACTAATTGTCTCTTCCAAACATAGGCTCATCTCACTAAGCATGTAGAGTCCCTGAGTTGAGTCATTTCTGCTGAGGCAGCTGCAAAAAAGCTTTGTCTATCCCAGTGTGGCCTGACAAACAGAAGCTCCAGGCACGACTGCCTGCAATTCTAGCTGTCCTTTTGCCTAGAACTGCATTGATACGACTTCTTTCTGAAATACAATTTATGTAGGTGTTTCTACAACACCAGGAAACTTTACTGTGTTACCAATCTCCCCACAATATCAATTGTTCAGACCTGAAAAGCAAGAATGAGAAAATATGAGTGAATTCTTCCTCTGGAAAATATTCAGCATGGACCTTTAGAATTCCCACATGTGATTTTATAGTGGAAGGCATCCACAAATAGTGGAAATAAGGGGAAGGACACTGATAAATCTTCAAAAGACTCACAGAAGTCTGGCAGATACGGAAATGCTATGGGGTTTGTAAATTTCATAGACCTATTGCACATTATTTAACATGTGCCAACTTCTTCTAAAACCTCTAGATACCACTGGAATCTCTTGCTACAGGTACTATGCAGCAGAAGTCCCTTTGACATTTTCTCACCAATACCTTCAACTAGCAGGTCTTATCTGTTCTGCAGTCCTTGTTTTCATTACTAGTGCTGCATTTTATCTTTTAGTCCATTGTCAGTAAATTAAGTCTATTGCTCCCAGGATATTCTACTTGTTTCCCATGATCATTTTTGATTGCAGTGTTCTTCATGTTGGAAAAGCTCTCAATAAAATATTCAGGCAGCATTTCTGCATAGGCACAAGCTATGCTTGCACTGACTACCAAGAATTTCAGAGAGCAAATTTGAGTAGCCAATGATGCCTGTGAGAGGCTAGATAATGTTAAAGGAATAGAGTAGGTATTTATTAAAAGGCCTTCAAAGGGTACACCTTGGGCAGTAAAAGAGCCCATCTGTGGCTCTAGCAAGATGAATGTCGGGTCACGAGTTTTCACACTTTTAAAAGTTTTGGTCCATTTACATATTGGGGTTAATTGTCTAATTACAGCTCCAGGTTATAAAGTCCCTTCCTCCCAGTTTGCTGTCCCCATTTCGCTGCTGTTTATACTTTCTGAGACTGGAGCTGCAACAGTATCCTTGGTTGTCAGGCTGGAAAAGGATTGTTTTGTCTGAATAAACTGTGAGGAGAACTTGACAACATTTTATATGAAGTTGAAAGTCACACACTAAGGCAGTACAGAACTTACAAATATGAAAGCTAAAACTTAAGGCATCACCAAACAACCTGTCACCATGCCCCAGCAAGGTAGCCAGTTTCATAGGGTGGTAGATATCTGTGGACAAAGGGTGGCATCCATCCTGCCACCAGAACCACAAAGTGGGCAGCTTGGTGAGGTGAAGATTACTGCTGAATGAATTGATGGCAAAAGCCAGACATATTTTGGAAGGTGTGGTGGTGTCTACTACCACAGCAAAGGTGTCTTACTCTCATACAGGCTGTGTAATAGTACATAATTGTGGTTGTAGTTCAATTCACCTGGTGTAAGATGTTACAGTTTTACACTGTACTTGTTCTTCTACTGATGGGCATTTCTTGCCAGCTGCAGGGGCAGAGGGAATGGTGCACATCTGGTCCTCTCTGCTCCCATAGCCACCAGTGAGAATGGAGTCTCTGCTGCAAGAGCTGATCTCTTTCCCAGTCATGGGGCAAGGGAATAAACTTTGCAGCAGTCCAGACTGTATGTTTGCCAGCATGCTGGCAGCTGGCAAGGTTCCTTTTGACTTGGATTGAATCAAGCAGAGAGCAAAATTCCACAAAATTAATGTGGTTACATTTCACTCTCTATGGAAATCTGTAGGCACTGAAATAGCCATTGCCTATATCAGTCTAACAGTTTTAGCATTTCCTGCTGTATTGTGGTATCAGTGATAAAACTGGGTCCGTCTGCAATCCAGCTGAGGTGTCAGCGTCTTACCAGTTTTGGAATTACAGACTTTCAATCCAATAGCAACATAATGACTAATATCAACTCCTCCCACTCATCCCCTGAATAATCACTTCTCTGGATGTGATTTTTCCATGGGTTCAGTGTCATTAAAAGGTCACATCTGGGCAGGATGCAAAAAATCATGACTCCATTGACTCAGTCCCCCATTCTGTATTTAGTGAAGCATTTTTGCCTGCATGGTACCTTGCACTTGTCCTTATTAAATTGCTGCTTTTCTTTTCCAGAGACCACTTTTTCAATGTGTCAAGTTTATTTTGGAGTCTGAGCCTGTCTCACAGTCTCCAACAACTTGTTTTATAGGCCAACTTAATATCTCTATTCTCTCCTCTACCATTAAAGTAACTGGCAAAACACACAACAGAAACAACACCAAGGTTATCTCAGAGTTCATGAGAGTTTTCCAAGACACTCTTGCTTTTGACAACAAACCATCAACAAGTTCTTTTTTTAGAAAGTCTATTCACCCAGTGTTAGGTCAATATTTTCCTAGTTCATAAAGTACACTGGTTTAAAATATTTTACTCTTAAGTAATCTACACTGACAGTTACTCAGTTTCTACTTAGAGGCTTATAGTTTCACTTTTTTCTTGTATTCCAGTTTTTCCCAAGAATTTAATTAGGCTAACTGTTCAGGGGTCTTGGTTCTTCAATCTCTTTGCCATTTTTTTTTCAAGCCAGGCCCTACCTATGTTTTTTCCCAGTCTTCTGGTGCCTCACTCAGTCTCCAGGAGCTGTTTCTGATAAAGGACTCAGCCAGGCATTGAAGTCTATTTGCTAAGCTGATAGAGACAAGGTCCATGAGATTTATCCCACATGAAAATATTTTTCTCAGTGAGCTATACCCAGGAGTTTCCCTTCCTCTGGTAAAAGGTGCTATTAAGATATTGCATTGCTAACTAATTGCTAGCTACAAGCTCTTGACAGCTTTAGCTGGACAGCACCTTCCCTCTCCTAAATGGTGGTTAGGAGAGACATGTTTAGAGGACAAAACAAGGATTTAGATTAATAACCATAGCCTTTAGATTAATAACCATAGCCTTGAATGATGGGCTTCTATCCAGTCTGAAGAGAACACACAGCTTGGCAGGGGGAGAGGAGGAAGTTTCTCTACACTGAAAATGAAACTGGGGTAAAGGGGATCATAGATACTTGCACATAGAAGTAAAATGCAGCAAGTAGTTTCACCCCCAGGAGGAGAAGAGATAGGTAAAACATTAAAAATTTAATCTTAAAGCTTTTTAAACAGATTGACATCTTAAAAACCAGAGGAAAGCATTGCAAGGTTTGAATCCTGAAATGGACTTTGCAATTAGTTTGTCTGTTGTTTAAGGAGAAAAGAAAAAAAAAAAAAAAGAAAAGTTGTCATTTGACAGAGACTGCAACTAATTTCAATCTCAATTTTTCAGGTTAGTTGAAGAGTGAAAAAATCAATTGTTTGCAAAGCTCCTGTCCTGGAGCCTTTGAAAATTACCCTCTAGAGACAACAATTACAGGAGTTATGGTGCAGAACAACATTGTGAAAGTTTAAATCAGAGCTGACCAAGTTTCAGGTCATTTAGGAAGATGCCATCGGTGCTTGTTTTTAAATGAGCTAAAAGCAGTTTCTGAAGCAGTAATGAATATAGGTTGGCCTTCCCTGCACCTCTTCACCTGGCACCATTAAGTATAATTACCTCCAGTGCTCTTCATGCTGACAGCATCAAATGACAGGTAGTTTTCCTGTTATAGGTGACATCTCTAAGATGTAGTGTTGTGTGAGTGTGCTGCCAGAAAACAGAAGAAACTTTTACCTTTATTCACGATATTTCCATTCACAGACCCCAGGATGTAACAGGAATACAACACACAACTTATAAGTTGTGTGTTGTATTCTTGGGGAATTCAATTCTGCCTTGGAGCTGAAGTTCTCTGGTTCTTGGAACAGTTCTGAGTTTATACATTGGAGAGCTCAGCAAATGGGTTGTTGCTTTCTCTAGACCTTGACTAATAAGAATAGATTACTCAATTGATGAATGAAAAGGTTAAGCCTTTTTCTTCTCAGTAATCAGTGGATTAGCTCATCTCTGAACACCATTGCTGTTCATGTAGTTCACACAGTTTATCAGTATCCCAAAGTCTTGGAGACCAGGTTGTAAGCTTCACTCAACTTCAATCTGGTAATGAATTCATGCCTGGTTTCTGGAGCATCTTCTTTGGGTGTTGGCCATTCAATGCCTCCAGTTGCCTCAGCTGCAATCAGCCCATATACTTTGCAGAAACCATACCTTGACCATCTATGGAGCTGGTCTCTATAACAGCTATCTTAACAATTTATTTTTCATCCCAACAGCAGAATGGAAAAAATAATCTCTGCATATGTGTATTTGCATACATAAACTCAAACATTTCTGGAGTTTTAAGTGAAATCAAAGTGAAAAAAAAAAAAGTTATAAGTTGTGTGTTGTATTCTATCTGACAAGCTTTTTATTCAAAGTAGTGTAGAAGACCAGGGATGGGACAGAAGTTCTCTTCATAATACTACAAAAGAGATGAACTCCCTACTGAGGTAATGATGAGATCACCTCTTCAGGATGTGAAGGACCTAAGTTTGGGTACTTTCTCATGTGCTTTGACAGCACCCAACAGCTCCCAGACCCCAGAGAGATGTCTGATCTCTGTCTCTGTCCTCAGCATCATCTAACATGGCTTTTCCATTCCAATCTCTGGTTTTGGGGTTGTTTTGCTTTGTTTGTTTTTTGCAAACAGTTCTTAACCAGTTACAGGAGTAGCATTGAAGGGTAGAATCAGTCACAGAGATTGATTTAATTAGGGTGTCAATATACTCAGTGGAATTCCTGTGTAGGGAACAGATACCTTGTTTTGATTTGAGTTCGGTATCAAAAGTGAGATGTGCTGCCAAGATGATTCCCACATGAGACCTTTGCTTTTGAAATCAATCCCCTTTGACCTAGAAATGTGCCAGTTTTGGTATTACACAAAACCTGATCACCTTGAATGCTTTACCTCAGCTTTGCTTAGAGGTGCACTGAATATTCCTATGATTAATACAAGGAAAACCTCACTGGGATTTTGGATGCTTTAATATCTCTTGAAAATCACACAAAAGTAAAAGGAAGCAAGCATTATAATGTCTCAGTAACTGATATATTGCATACAGACAGTGGAAAAAAATGTTCTGAATCTTACTCTTTGGAGTATTGTTTCTTCTGTCCTCAATAATAAAGAATGACAAGTCAGTAGTTCACTTGTGGGTGCCCAGCACCTTCCCCTTGCAGGCACCCTGAGTAGTCAGGAACATTTCATTTAAAGCTTTATCAGATGACTGCTTTTGAGGGACAGATTCTTAATGCAGAAAGATCCTTCTGGGTTTTGCTTCTATTAGTTTTACATGAGGCATTTTTGTTAGCCAGAATTAGATAGCACTACTCATTTATGAATAACCCGTGAAGGAATGCATGAGTCAATGTGAGATGCTTTCCCAGTCCCTGGTGCTGGCTATTCACAAATCAAGAATGGCATCTATGCAGAACAATCACCAACTGAGATATTTCTGCGGTATGCTTGGATTAACTTACAATGAATTATCTTCCCAGATATATGAGTGGCCTTCCCTGAAGCATATTTCTCCCATCCTTGCCCTATAGGGAATAAGTCATGATTATGGTGGAGTTTTTTAGATGTGCACTTTGCATGGCCTCAATCTTCTCCTGCTCTTTTATTAAATGGTTCTAATACTTGTCCAAATAACATTGTCATTCTCAGGCACCAAGGAGTTGGGAAAGTCTGGGTAGTATTTTCACTCTGTCCCCTGTGGTGCCCAAAGCCACCAGGACAAACTGCTTGTAGAAGGAACACATCATCCCTTACAGAGAGACGGTAATTTCAGTATGCTGCAACCCTCTCAGAATTTCCAGAAGAAAATTTGTTCCTAATGTATTTGCTGAAGCACACTGGCACTCTGTTCAGCCATCAGGCTCTGCATTTTGTGTACAAGTGGTATATAGCCCACAGCAATGCAGATTCTAAAGTACAAGCATCTATATCTGACTTAGGTTAAATTTTTCACAGTATAATGCAGAAGGATAATGCTGACTTGTAATTTGTCAGAAACTTTCCACAACTGGTAAAACATCATGTGAAGTTAGAAAGCAGAAAACACATTCAAAGTATGTATATGTGCCCTGGAATGCATCCAGAGTAAATCAGCAGTACACAGGCAGTAAAATACAACAATTTGTTTTGAATTGACATTTAAATTACAAAGTCATTATTGTAATTATTAGCAAGTCTCGTTTTTAAAACACATTTTGTTAACTCATGGATATAACCATTAAAACAATAGGCACAAGCTTAATTGAATTTACCAGGATCACTACCAAAATTCATGTCCAGGAAAATCTTACTTTCACTACTTAGTAAGATATTAAGTTACTATTAGTAAGATTAGTATGTGTAACTGTGTGAGGTGTACTACATGTGTACATGTAATACATCTCACTTAATACTAGTACCCCTAACTAAATACTTCAGCTCTCACTCAGCATTCCTGTAAGAATGTCTGCTCTAGAAATCTGCAAGTTTGGTTCAGTATTCCTGGAGCATGTATTCCAAGCACACTTAGTCCCTTGGAACACGTGGAATTTGCACTGATCTCCTGGATCAATATGGAATTCATACACAGCCAAGAGCAAGCGCTGATCGTTCAAGAGATTCATGGTTCTACTCATGGCAGTGAGTCCTGGCCTCATGAGAGGTGGCTGAAGATTCTAAGAATTAAGATCTTTATGTTTTCAAACAACAATATTAAACTCAGGTCTGTTTGTCCTTTGGGGGAAGAGGTAAGGCAGTGTTCACCCTGCATAATGAAAAGGGCTTAACTCAGGCTCAGAAGTGTATATAAACAAAACTTAAACCCCTTCTGTCAGAATAACAAATAAAAAGCCTACCTATTCTGTGTACAGAAGAATTACTAAGCAAATTTTTGAATGCTCTAGTTATTTTGTTTGTTTAGCAATATTATGCACTCTAGTCTCCTCCTGGAATTGAATTTCAGCTTTTTCTTTCTCATTCTGCAACAGTCCACTTGTTTTTTCAGATGTGTTCCCTTTCCAGAATGTGATGCAAGTCCAATAGATACAGGAGCCAACAGTAGACTGTCTGATTCCAGGAAATAATTAGATTTATTTTTAACAGACCATGTATCCTCTTAAATAATACAAGACTCGAAGTCCTAATAGTCTAGACAAGAGAATCATAAAATCCTAAATAATTTGGATTGGGAGGGAGCTTTGCAGCTATTTCTAATAGAAAATCAACTCTGTTATTGCAGCAGGTTACTCAGAACCCTCTCCTGTCAATTACTGAGTATCCCCAAGGATGGAGATGCTATTAATATCATTCATGTGGCTCCTGTATCATACTGCTAATATGGAGTGATGCTCACAATGGAAACAATTCTCACTTCACATACCATATAGTCACATTTACAATCAAAAAGCAGCTGGAAGAATATTAATGTTCTAGTTGAAGCAGATTTCCTGGATTTTTAAGAGCAGAGGGACATCTGTGATCACATAGTCCAAATTTTTGAGTAACATAAGCTAGAAGGTTGTCTTCAGACAGGCTGAAGTAGTGCTCAGGCACTCGTACATTCCGCTCCTGTAAACTCTGGGATCACCCATGCAGAAGCTTTATGCTGTCAATCACAAAGGGGAGGCCTAAGTTCCACCTGCACAATCTTCTACTCATTTGTGGAAACCCCTTCATTTGTCTCTATCAGGCAAGGGAGCTCCAAGGGTTCTCTGTCTTGGCAATTATTTCAGGTGGAATTTTATCCCCTGTGAATTGGTTCTGAAGTTGTTATTCAAACTCAGTTTCAGCAAAAGGATTGTGTACAGGGTTAAAAGTTGTGAGATTGGTCCCCTTATACTGCAACTGTAATTCAGGAAGCAGAAACAGTGTGTGTCTGCATTTTAATGAGCTAAAAGAAAGGAATTTCCAAATCTCAGCAGGTGCTGCTATCAGGAAGATTTTCAGAGAAGATCTAATCCTTTCTAGTTGCCGGGTAGCTGAGGTAAGGAGCCTGTTAACATCTTATTTTATCTCCTGCTGTGTTGAAAGATGTAGCTTTCTTCTCAAACAACATTTTTGTCTCCACATGGGCTGAAACACATCTGCCATGGATCATGTAGTGATGAGGCACCTTTTTCCTTTTCCAGAGTGCTGGTTTGCTGTTAGGGTACACGAGAGGCACGAGCTGCTGCTTTGTGACTGTACAGTTGTGCTGCCCTCGCATGGCTCAAGGCATCAGTTCTGTGCCTGCCTGGGCACATGTGCCAACTACACTTCTGCTCAGCTTCACCTCCTGCCAGACCTGCAGCACTCCTGCACGGCTTTTGCAAAAGCACTTGACAGCAAATGAATAAAGATCAACCCTTGCCTCCTCTGCATGTTGGGTTTTTTGCTGTCTTCTGACCTTGGTTTGTTTGTAGGTTTCCAGCAAGTCATTTGGAGTCATGGTTATAATGGCTCTGAATTTTCAGTGTAATCAAAATTTAAATTTCAATGAGTCTGGTGTGTTTAGCTCCCTTGCATTCCTCTGTCTTCTTGTTTCTAGTTGAGGTCTCTTGCTGCAAAGACAGAAATTTTAAACTTCATCTGGTGCTAATTTCTCTTTAACATAGAATCATAGAGTCATAGGAAAATCTGAGATGGAAGGGACCTTTAAAAGTACAACCCCCTACAATGAGTTGGCACATTTTCCTCTAGATCAGGTTGCTCAGAGCCGGGTCCAACCTTACCTCGAATGTTTCCAGGGTTGTGACATCTACATCTCTTTGAGTAACCCATGCCGGTGTTTTCACCACTCTCATTGTAAAAAAGCTTCCTTTTATCTACTGTAAATATACCTTCTTTTTGTTTAAAATTACTACCCCTTGTCCGATTGCAATAGGCCCTACTAAAAAGTTTGACTCCATCTTTCTTAGAGGCCCCTTTAGATACTGAAATGCTACAACAAAGTCACCCCAGAGCCTTCTCTTCTCCAGACTGAACAAACCAAACTCTCTCAGCCTGCCTTTGCAGGAGAGGTGCTCCAGCCCTCCAGTAGATTCATAGAATAGTTCAGGTGGGAAGGGATCTTTAGAACAGAGGTTTTATTTCTACGCTATGCTTGGTACTGGTCTCCTCACGTTTCCATTTTCACATCACTCATGATGCTCAAATGCCACTTTGGGCTTTCCCTCGGCCTGCTGGGAACAAGTTGAATTAGGACAACATGCTGCAGTCCCAATGCCCATTCACTGCAGTCCTGTGCTTCTGGGCTGTTTGAAGAAAGCAACTGCTTAGCACTGTCCTGTGCAGTGTTCATATCCCCTGGTTTGGAATGGTTTATCTGATGTATTGCCATTGTATCCTAATGACACATCTTCCTAAAATAGGTTTCTAGTTCAAATCTAATGAGCACATGCTCTTCTATTCTGTGAAAGTTCTTTTCTTCTATTTTTTTTTTCCTATGCCAGATGGAAGTTTGCAGCTACTGTGGGGTCAATCACAGTTACAATGCTACATGTTTCCAGCTCATTACACTAATTAAGGATTTGTAATATGGCACAAAATAACTTCAGAGGAGGACAAAGAGACTCCTACTTGAAGAAGATCACAAGATATTTATTCTCTTTCCATCTGTGAATGGGACTGGGGCGGGGACATGCATTTTAGCTGGTTAAATTGAGGGTATCCAGGGACAAAACACAATTCACTGACATCCCATTCTTCTTGCCTTGCATCAGAAGCAGAAGAAAGTTCTGGAAGAAAGAGGGAAGTTTGGCCAGTTCCTCCTTCTTCATGACTGTTTTAGTTTACCCAGTGGCTGCTGCAGGAGCAATTACTGCCTACTCTGTTCTAGGCAGTCTCATATCCTGCTGAGGGATGCCATCTTTAAAGAACAGCTCAGGCGTATTGTACAAAGGAACTTCTTGAACAAGGCACAGAAAGTATTTGCACTCAGCTTTGCCTAGAGAACAGGAAAACAAACCCCCATGTTTGAGACTTTTTGTGAACCAATTTTGCATGCCTCTCCAAAAACTCTATCAAAGTGCCTTGTGGAAAAGTTTCTTACACCAGAGAAGGATTAATAATGCTTCTCTCCTGTATAAACATTTAATTAGTGACACATCAGCACCAGATAAATTTAAAACTTTATGAATAAAATATTAGGAAATAAAACATTTTTTTAAAGAGTAAGTTTTTAAAAGGCAATTTTCTTAATATGTTATAGCTCACTCTCTCTGAAAGTCTATGTTTCACTCACTTATACTACATTTTCCCAAGTACAATCAGTATTGCAGACAATAAAGCTGTGGCATTCAGTTTTGCTGCACAGGCAGAAGTTCTGCAGAACATATCCACACTCCAGGCCTGCAAAACTGGTTGGGAATCTGGGGAAAGTGAACTTGCACATAAAATTCAGGCTGTTGCCCTCCTGAGGCTTGTTTGCTGAGTTTGCTCTAGACCTCCTCTAATACACGGAAGCTACAAGTAAAAGTTCAATTATTTAAAGTATTTTATCATCTCAGGGGAAGTTTGCTTTGGGCAAGTGATTAAAGGGTTTTTATTTGCATAAAGAACTTGTCTATCAAGGATTTAGGAGCCATAGAATATTTTGTTTTGTTAATCATCACAGCTAGCTTGATGGTTAAACTTACCTTACACTCTCACAACTACATTTACTTTGTTACTGCTACGCTCTTCCCACTGTTAAACATAACTCTGACTGGAGACAGCATTACAGACCTAATTTCTGCAAATTTTTTCAAATGTCTGTCCAATCTTCAGCATCCTCTTAAACCTGTGAATTTTCCCTATATTTTCTGAATCAGGGAAAAACAAAACTTAGCACTATACAGCATCTACTGACAAGTCTTTTGGAATGCTACAGGAGGCAGAGGTGAGGCTTGTCAGGCTGTGCTGCTGCCATCCTCATTTCAGATACACAATATTCAGTCCATACTAGAATGCATTTAGGAATAAAGATGGAGCTGAAGACTTTTGGGGGGTCCTAAGACAGGACTCACACAATCAAATTATCCAAGATATGGAAGGTTTGAGCAGTTCTGTACACTGCATATCTCAGAAACAAACTCCATCATCTTCAGAGCAACAAAGTGGCTCATTAATTATAGATGAGCTTGGAACATTATAGAGTGTAATAAGCAAGATTTTCAAAACTGGATATTTCCTTGTCAACCTCTGAGCAAAGATTTGATGTTTATAAAAATTATTTCCCTTTCAAAGGTACCTAAACCCCTGTGGAACTGATGAAAATTACTCTGTTTCAGAAAAGATAGTTTGTTTTTTTAATATGTTTTTTAATATGCCTGGAATATTTCTTCTCCCAAGTGAGCTTCAAATTCCTGTATTTTTGTGGGGTCAATAGAAACATCAACATTTTCATCCTGTGGGAAATTCAGGTATTAACATAGTTGCATTTATTTTTCTCTTAGTGTGCTATCTCCGTATAGTCTTCTTTGTGAAAACACTAAAATCAGATTATTTCAAGCCAGTATCAGTTATATGTCCATTTTAAACTACAGCAAACTTCATGAAGACTTTCATTCAGACATCTTAGTCTCCCATTCTTCCTAAAAGTTTAGAGTAATTTTTAAACTAGATCACCAGTGAGATTGTGCTATAGATGGTCAAATAATTTGCATAAAATATTTGGTCTTGGTGGAATAGCCCAGCCAAGAAGAAAAAGCACCACTGGACTTGGAACATGTAAGTATCAGGTGTATTATTTTGGTGAGTCACTGCAGGATCTCATATAAACACAAAGAAATATTCAATTCACCATGTGTGTGGGTTGGGATGGTCTTCCAGACCATTTTTTTTTTTTTTTTAATTCACACATAAAAGATAAACTTAATCAGCAACAACTAAATTTTTGTACAAAATGTCTATGTTTAAAAAAATCACTTTCCATGAAATAAAATAGTTGGACAGCTCCTGAGTATGACTCTTCTTTAATGTAAGAAAAAAGGTGAAATTGTACATCCTCATGAAGCAAAACAACCAGAGGCAGATGTTGCGTAGCCTAATGAGTTTTTGGAGGCATATCACTTACCTCACTGAAAGAGAGGTGAGACTTTGGTTTAAACTCATTTTCCTTATGGTTCAAACAAATCTAGCATGCTCCTTATCCAATCTTTAGGAAAAGTTGTATGGATTTCTGAAATTTAATATTGAAGGTGAGATGACCTAATTACTCTTATACTAACAAAAGGCTCTTAAAAATGCAAGATGATATTAACCTGTCTGTATAATTAGACCCTGCCAACTCAAAGCTGAGTGCAGTGGTATTTACAAAGAACAAAGGACTTTCTGCTGGTTATTACTTTATGATGATGCTTTTTGAGGAGGAAGGCTTTTGGGTGACATTTTTCTTGAACTGCACTGCAGTTAGAAACAGCTTTTAAGTTTTACACATGTCTTTTCAACAACTGACTCAGTTTTGCTTATGAAATCTAACTATTGGGCTTGTCTGCTACTGTAATGGACAGGAGATCATCAACATAAAACTCAAAATGGTTGCCAGAATGATGGCACGTCAAGAAACATCAGAATCAGAAAGTGGTCAAGAAATACTAGAGCAAAATGCCACCCAAATTTAGCCAAAGATATTATAAATCCTGACTTGTGCGGTCCCGTTTCAGCCACCTCCCTGTTCACTGCATCCTTTTCTTTCTTTGCAAAAGAAATACCATCTGCAGGGTAGTGAAAGGAGAAGACACCAAGATGAGATGAGATACACAGGTAATTGTGCAAGCTGTGTCACCCCTGGTGGAGGAACAACTCTTTTCTCCTAGCCGTGGAATAAACACATAACTAGCAAAAATAAAACCTAAGACATGAGACAGAAGATGATTTGTACAAGTGTCTGGCAGGGAGCTGATGGAGGCAATAGAGCCTGGCTGAGCTGTAAGGCAGCAGCTGCCTGCTGTGGGAACAAGAGCTTCTTACACCTTAGGACTCTGACTCAGAGCATTTATTCTCTAGCCTTAAGTGTACATGTGTGTTTCCACAGGGGAGTTCCTATAAACTGGTTGCATACAAGAGAAATAATGTTTTTTTGTTTTTTTGCCTTGAGACTTAAATGAAGAAAAAAGTTCTTAATGCAACATTTTATGTACCTTGATGAGCACAAGCAATATCTACCAAAAGCATACACAACCTCACACAAACAGAGAATATGAACAGCAAGGGACCTTCAGAGGCTACAGAGATAAATTCTACATTTCCTTTCTAGAAAAGAGCTTTGACCCACTTAGCAACTACGGATGGGGGTGATTTTTCTCCATGGAAGGAATTAACAAAAATCTGGTAATATTCTCTATCAAATGACAAAATTTAGATAGTGCCTTTGCAGACTTCACCAATATTTACCTCAACTCACTGATCACTCTTTCTAATGTCATATATCACATATATATGACATTTTTTCTGTTACCTGCCTAGAAAACTCTATTTTCTAAAACAGAGGAGTAATGAATTAAGATTAAAAGCAAACCAACAAACAAACACAAAAAAGGCCAAAAAAACCCAAAACTCACCCATAGCTAATAAAACATGTTTTTTTTTGTTAATACAGTTAGATACAAATGAAATTTCAAACAAGCATTGAGTAGCACTTGCAAAAATGGCATAATTTTATGTCTAAGTTAAAAGATAGTTGTTGGTCTCAATGTGACAATCATAACAAACATACAGTGAGAGCTGTACTGGTTATTTGTTTACACGAATTTTGGAAAGGCATGCAATCTGAAAATTCTGTTCTTTTTTCAGAATCACCTGCAGAGGCAATAAAAAGGCTGAATGATATCCATGCAGTTTATGAATGCATTTCACACATATATTGTTGTTCAGATGAACCCAGATTTTACACAAGAGAATTTACTAAGAATCTGGCTGAATTTGTATGACACATATTTGGCTATAGCTAAAAATGTTAAATACTGGAATCTGTATCTTCTGGCTTGATTATAACAAGCATTTTAGACTGGAAAACAAGTGGAACCCTGGACCATTTAGTTTTCCATTGACATGGGGCAGCTTGAATGACAAAGCTGTACACACACTCTGACGCCCATCAATCATAAGTAGCCCATCTGAAACCTGTTCTATTTATTCCTATTCAGTAAAGAGATACTGCAAAGGAGGCAGCTGACAGGCTGCAGAGAACTCTCTTCTCCCTTTGTTTAATTTCATTGCCTCTGCCTGCAAAAGGCAGGATCTGGCTGTAAGGACATAGTTTTTCTTTTATGTGAGACCAGGATATAGCTGAGGTAATTGTGGCTTAAGTGCAGAATCTGGTGGGGCTATGATGAAGGTCCTTGCAGGAGGGACACACCATAGCAGGCAATGTCAAGCAGGAGATGAAGATCTGTTTCTCATTTTGCCTTTTCCCCAGGTAACTTCACCATACAGTCTCCCTAATCAGAGCAGAGAGCAAAGGGAGCACTGCTGAGAACCACCAAGGAAAACCAAAATATAATAAAGTCCCTGGACATTACGCACTTTATATGGCAGTTTACATGTAATTTTTAGTTTATAGAAGAAAACAGTTTAGAGGGGGGAAGCACACACAAACACATCTCTAACCTTTTTAGAACCAGTACCACAGGTCCCATGGCCAAGCTGTCATTTTAAGCATTATGTCATGTATGATACTAAAAAGATGGCCTGGGAAATCTTCAGGGATGCCAGTGTTTGGTCCTGGTTAGTATGAGCTGAATTCTTTGCATGTGGGCTTACAAACTGGGATCAGAGAACCTAGGCTGTCCAAGGGATGGATAAGGGGATGTTCAAATTGCTCCAGGACTTCAAAGCAAAACCCTATGGAAGCCCAGGCCCTGCTGTAGTAGTGCCCAGAACACCTGACCATGACAGAGACAACAATACATTCATAAATGGGAGAGCTTATGTCTTCTTTATTTTGCCTTGACTTTTCAGTTCTTCACGTATATTTATACTGCCTTTGAAAACTTTTGTAAAAGACAAATGATAAAAATATAGTCCTTTGAGAAGGTATGAAGTATTTTTGGAGATATTTTCCTTTCTCTCCTTACAAGAGTGTTGTCATCCTCTTTCCAGAATTCAGTTTTGCTGATACAGACCTATACAGACAGTGTAAAACTTCTTCACTTTTCTTCTCATATAAATTAAATTAATCTGAAAACTTTACCGCTTTTTCAATTTATTCAAACCCAGAAATGTCAAAATCAATGAGTCTAAAGGTTTAACAGGCTGGCCTAGAGCTGCTGCAATAACTACAGTCTCTGCAGGAGCAGTTTGGGCAGTTACAAAGCCTTACCTGAAAAGGATGCACATCTGACAAGGGTGAACGGCTCCCCTGGCCTGACATCCTTTGTCACTCCAAATGACCCAGGGACACACAGCCTGGTAACCTGAATGGCCACTTCAAAATAATGTCCATCAGTGGAACTCAAGACCTGTTCCAAATATCCAGGGTGTTTGCTGGTGAATATCCCAATTCTTTGATCACATGGTGTAGAAAGGAGGAATGGAAATTCCTTAGGTTTGTATCACTGAGAAATGAAGAATGCAATTCCTCTAGTTTAAATTTCAGTGATGGCTACTCCTGATTCTTGTCTTCAACATCTCTCTTTGGAAAAGGAAACTTTTGCTCTGGAGATAGCTTCTCCTTTCTAGTGGCCACAGGTAGATGGCAGGGTGCCAAGTTCAGATAAAGACAGATCAAACCAATAGATGACATGCACAGAGCCTGTGTACATACAGGGCAGTATAACAGCTATCAAATAATGTTGTTTTTTTCACATATACCCATGTGAAACTTCAGGGGATGCTACTTCCATGCTGTCATCCTCATACTTTCACCCGTCCCTTCCTCACAATCTGATCTAAGAAAAACCAAAGCTGGACATATGGGGAGGGTTGCCCCAGGAACAGGATGGGCTGGAGTGGGCAAGGCAGTGGCAACACATGCACAAATCCTCACCCTTCTGATCACTATTTGATTTTAGCACACATAGTTAAGTCTTCAATCCTTTTTTCCTGTTTCATCTCCTGAGACAACTTCCTTTTGTATTCCCCAAGAAGTATTCTGGGCCCTTCTCAAATAATTTCTGAAGACTAACACAGCACATGCAGAACACGTCTGAACCATAATAGATCCACAAAATATTTTTGGGGACTGTGAGATTCTCCAGGCTAGCAGAAGCCTCCAGGTCAGTCTCTAGTATGCGACAAGAATCACTGCTCTGAATAGCAATCTGCTGTTGCCTGTCCCACTCTGCCACTTCAGGCTCTGTAAGAACATTTGTGTTTCAGCAAACACTTCAAATCATTGTTCATTCTGTTTTGTTTGGCACAGCAGTGCTCATTCTCATAGCAACAAAAAGGGCAATAACTCTGAAAACACATGGCCTGGTGACAGGCATGCCCCAGCAATGTGGTGACAGCGAGCCCCGGAGCACTCGGGTGAGCTGGTGCCACTGCCAGCAGCACAACCAGGCCCTGCCACTCTCCTTCAGCAGCCACCAAGCACACACTGCCACAGTCAGGGGTTATTTGTCTCACAACTCAAGCAAACTGGAAACAGTAAAAGCACAAATGTGCTTGGTTTTTGTTATTACTTCTGACTTCAGCAGATGTCTTGTAGACAGTAGCTGTCTCCTTAATATTCCTGTGGAACAGTTTTCAGCTATAGCTGTAGGCAGTTCTTTAAAGAACAATTTCACAACCCTGCATCATGTTTATGTTTAATTAGGGCTTAAGTCTGGAGTGTTTTAGAACAGAGAGCTCATTAAAATAGCATCTTAGCCATTGACATTCTATCTGGGAATTAATAGAAGAATAAACTGTAAGCCACAGTAAATCAAGCAGCATTGTAAACATTTAAACAAAACAAACAAGAAACAAAAAAAGGTATACAAGTGATAAATGAGTGATAAATTGATTGAAATCATCCCTTCATCAGGCTCTAACTGAGACCTAGCAAATGGTGGGCCCTTCTACTCATTTTTTATTATTGAAGAGGGCAAACCATCATGTGTAGAAGAAGCACTTTGCCACAGAGCCCAGAGGACCTTAACGTTTCTGCTTTCCGCACATCATCCGTAATTTGGGTGCTTGTGGGATTTTCTGGACACATTCACCTTCCATACTCTCATCTGGTTACTATCTGTTGTACTACACAAACAACTGCAGCAAGATAATGGATACTAGCTGCTGGATATTAAATATTAGCCAGAAAATCAACTTACAGCTCCCATCTGTCACCAGGGCAGATTCCAGTCACCATCAGACACTCTGGCCCAATGGAAAGCTGAAGTATCAAAGCTTAGTGAGTATCTTCATGTATCCAGGCATTTCATGCACCCTTTCCCAAAAAAACCTCTTGTATGCAGTACGATGAGGGATGTATGCAGTGTTAGGAAAGGCCATGGAAGCACACATATTCAGTGCTCTGGGATAACTGTTAGTGGTACTTAAGCTGCATGTGAGTACTAGGAGCCTCATCATCAGAGCCTTTCCCACAGTTTCAAACACCTGACAAGCCTGCAATATGAGCAAACCTGCTTGAAAAGGCTGCTGATGCTGGAGGCTCCATCTGTTGCTCATTTGCAGCACATATTTTCAGAATACTGGGAACACCACTCTCCCACCTTTTCATACTCTCACACTGCATTACATCCGTAAGACTTCAGATGAACATTTGTCGTTCAGCCCAGAGGGGAATGTGGCAACACACCTGTCACGCTTTCCCCCTGCCAGCATGTCTTCTCTGCAGACAGAAAACTGAGCTACTGCTGTCCTATTGTCTGAAAAGACAAAATCCCATGAGATTATTTTCCCTACTATTTTCAAGGGTTTTTTTCCTCTGCCGCGTCTTAACCATGCCTTTAACCAATATTGCGCCATGACTTCTCTGACTGTGCTATAATTTACCCTTCCTCTCTCTTTCAGCTTTATATCATTTCCATCTCTCCCTGTTCTACTTGAATATGATTGTTTCTAGAGGACACATGAAGAGCCAAGTACCATAAACTACAAGGATTAGAGTGGAAGCAGGAGAGGCAGATCATAAGTCCAAAGGCACATGGGACAAAAAGTCTAGAAGTGCCCAAGGAATTTTTTAGACATTTCCACTATGGAATGTCCAGGCTGTGGCAATCATGGATGGCTGTCCACAGTACAAGGCCCCCACTATTTCCTTAAAGGCTTGTTTACCCTGTAAGTGCCCAGCAAGGGGCTCCACTCTGCAGGGTGAACTTTGCACTGTGATGTGGTGTTGGTGTCAGCACCACTCCAGTTTGCACACTCCAAGATGGCTGGTTGACATTCATTTAATTTGGGATGTGCAGAAAATATTTACATCAATTCATGGTATCAATTTGTGGTCCAGAACAACAGAATTCCCAAGTTCAAGTGGAGTAAATTATACTGCTATCCTTGCTCTCCTGCTCTGCAGGACGTGGATTTCTGAATTTCACCCTAACATAAATGTGCATGAGTGAATGCCATGATGTAAATGAGAGGAGGAGATTGAATCTCTCCATGACCTCAAGACATGGTGAGGGTAGGAGGCAGGCCAAAGCACATTTGAGCCATTGTCCCATACAGCATTCCTCCTGCCAGCTCTGGGTCACACCTCTTCTCCACCCTGGGACTGTAAGTCCACATTTGGGACTTAGGGACATGGAACAAGGGGCAAATTACGACTGTGAGACAGAAGTGACTCAGAAACTCTGCAAGACGGTGGCAGAGGAAGGTGGTAGCAGAAATATTACAACCTGATACCAGACAGAGCTGATACTAGACATTACTATAAGATATTTCTCTAAGTAGAAGGCGTCAATTGCTGTAAAGTCAGTATAAATTAAATGACTAGTGAGAGGAAATACAAATCATTCAAAAAGCATCACTGATGAATACTTGTTTTATTGAATTAAGGTAAAAAACAATTCAAAATATAAAGCAAGCTGTAATCCTGTGTACTAGAAACTGAAGGAGACCAAGAAAAATGAAAGTTATTTTAAAACTGTCAGAAAAGAATGCAGATTTGTTCTTGAAATTGCTGCAAATAATCATTAAAGAGAACTAAATTTCTGCTTGGCTGATTATCTGTCTTGCATAAATACTCTGGAAGGACCCTAAGGTATTACCAGTTTATCACAAAATACAAAAATAACTGCTTATAGACAAATATCTTAAGTCTATTTGAAAGGGCAATGTAACTTTTCAAGAGTTGCATATTTGCTTTTGCATGTGAAAATTAACAAGAAGAAACAGTCTTTACAAGTGTAACCTTTCTTAACAGAGAAGTCCATAATGATAACATTTTTTTAATAAATGCAGTTCATATTACCATAATTATGTTTGTCTAGCAATACCTTGGGTATTGTAGTTAGATTTAGCATTAATGAATTTGGTGCAATTTTCATGTGTTATTGACGTGTTTTACATCCTCTGATGGATCTGAATTACCCCAGGATAATGGAAAATTTTTCTGTGCATCAATTTTCAAAATGCCTTTCAAATACAACAAAGCACACAACAAAGAAAAGCAATCTCATGGGAGCATCAGCATGCAAAGTGGAATTCCTAGTTCATGATCTGCACCTATGTTTCCTGACTAGCAATGTGAAATCTTAAAATAAATTGAATGCGACAATAGCCAGATCCTTGTCTCATGGTTATTGCATGTCATTAAGAACTAGTTTTTAAAGTTCATGTTCTATAAAAAGGCTGCCTGGAAAAGAAAGAAATGAAGGTTGTGATCAGTTTTTAATAAGTCCTAGAGAAACTACAACAATGAACTTTTGAAGTTTGGTAGTTTTGTGCAGCTAACATTGATATAAATATCTTAGGTTTAGCTATCAAAGAGGGAAATTGATTCATCCACACAGGAGGTAAAATTTACCATTTAGAAGAAGAAATTGGGCAATGGAAAATAAAATATAAATATCAGTGATAAAGTATCTGATTATGAAGACTCCAAGAATAAGCTGCCGAATTGCCACAAGCAACACATGAGCAAAGACAAAATATCACAGGCAAATATACTGCAATGCTTCAAAGCAGGGGTGTTTTATCTCTTTTTTTAAAATTTTACATATTCCAGACCCGAGTCTGCAGCAATTTGTCCCTTCATTTTTAAACTGTTTCCTTTACTGCCCTTGTAGCTTGGGACAGAAACGGCCTCAAGTGGGACAAGGAGGAATCTCATGCTGGAGGAGACGTGCTGGTGTCCATGCTGCAGAGCACACAGAGAAAAGCCTGACATTTTGGAGTTTATTTATTGAACTGTTGAAGACAAACTACCTTTTCATGCCTGTCCACAGAAGAGGAAAACAGATGAGACAGTGAAGCTGAGCAAATACCTGTTTAGACATGCCCTTGTGGAAGGTGTTTCATAAGGGCAGTTTCAGTCAGTAAGCAGAGGCACATCATCACTTCATCTGGATAACAAACAGGGAGGCTTTGAAGGAAAATCTCATTCTCTCTTTGTTGCCATGACAGCCTTATGAAAAATATAACAGAAGATAACACAACTAACAAACTCAGGATGTGAAATTCCAATGAAGTCAGGATATTGTTTGATAGACTAGCTCAGTAATTCAATAACAGCCACTGTCTCCAAAAATCATACATACATAAAGCATTGTTAGTGTGAAGGAAATGCATCAGAGAGAAGTGCTGCATGCTCCAGTTCAATGTTCATGGAAAACAGTGAGAGAGAGGGATTAGAAGCATGGATTTTTGAGATAGTCTTCCTTGACCTAGAAATTTTCAGAGTTCTTCTTGAATGTGCCATTCTGTCACCCTGACTAGATTTCTGTCTGATTTTTCATATTTTAACACCTGTACCGCTAGACAGACTTTACTCTTACTCAAAATTACCAGCTATTAAGAACCAATATTTTAGTGCTCAGAACAAGAACCCAACAGAAAGTAAAACACTTTTCTCTCTACAGAAAATCAGTGCAGAGAACTGGTTACTTAGAGCCAGGATACAAGAAAACATCTATGTTTAAAGTACTGTGATGGAGTGGGACCCTAATCCCACTGCCATATTGAAGGTCCTCTGCCAACTGACTTCCAACTGTGTCTTATATTTGATAAAGTCCATAGCATCTAGAACTTTAATTCATGTTTAAATAAGCCCAAGCCTACACAGGCCAGGAACTGAGCCAGTGGCACATACTCAGGGGGAGAGGTAAGGGATACTCCTTCCCTTCCCAGGGCTCTCTTTGAACCCTACAGGGTGAAGGCAGAAATTGAACCTGCTGGGACTTTAGCTGTAGCCTAGTAGCTTGATATCTCACCATGGTATTCAAAAGAAGCAGCAATAATTTGTCTTATCATCCTGAGGGACATCAACTTCTAAAAGAAGGATACTTTCAGATCAGTCAGACCTGTAGCTACAGCCTTGGCTGAAGGGCTTCCTTGAAACTTTAGGTCAGATGTCTGAGCTCCAAACAAATATAAAGTTTCAAGCAAGTTTTCTGACAGAATACCATTTTCCAGGCATTCTGCTATGAGGGAACATCTACTGAACATGCTGCTGTACTGACTGTTTTCCTAACACATCTCAATCTGTATCTGTAAAATCATTATGATCTGACCAGAGAAGGATCCTTGCTCCTCTGTGGATCAGAATGACCATGACCACCTAGCACTCAGATAATCTTCATGTCTCACCCCTGTGACACTCAGACAAAATTATTCCTCTTTTTCAATGCTTTTGCAGTGCAAAGTATGAAGTATCTGAAAAATTCAGCCTGCTGAGTGGTTTTCCTACAGCATGAAGCTAGAAGTTTGTATAGCTGGTCATGGAGAGTGGCACAAACGTAGTTTTGGAGAGGTAAAACTGTAATAATTGGGTAGGGTTATATCTCACACCTGATGCTTGTTGAAAAGGTTACTCAGAGTGAATCATCCTCAGCAGCAACATCTTGTCATTGTGTCAAAGAGAGCTCTCTGGCATTGTCTGGAGCAGAGACATGAAGCAACGTGACACGAAGTGCTGTCAGCCCCCTTCTGTGCAGCACAGAACCAGTGAGCACACTTTGCTGGATTTTGCTCCTAGGATCCGGTGTGGTGAAGTTAGATGACACAGCACACTGGTTGCAGCCAAATATGTCTGTCATAGCCTTTACAGCCCTGCAGCCACTCTGCATCCTAGTGGGCCAACACTCAGTAACTTTGAGAAACACAACACTATTGGTACACTTTTATAGGCTGATTTTGCAAGATTTTGGCAGCTAGATGTTATGAGTTTGGCCAAAGCCTTTAAATAATTGAGACAAGAGCTATTACTTTTGCTACTATATGTTCTTCAAGCTGCTGCAAACACCTTATCTTTTCTTCAGTTCCTATTAATCTGCCAATTATAAGAGACCTGAACTGTAGAGCGCATGGAGGACTGTGGGATTTCTCTTTGCAGTTTGGTGTCTCCTGGTAGCTGTCTAGGAGTGTAAATCTTGAAGGATAAATTAAAGGCAAGACCAAGAAACATGAAAGAAAAACTATACCTAAACAAAAGTGCCTGTACCATCCCAGAAAATAAAAGTGCATGAGCGAACATCACCTTGCAGATGTTGTCCCACAGCACTGAGGCCCTGATTTACATATGTATTTATTTTACTGCTACAGGTGAAATATGACCCTTTCTAGTGTGGAAAACAACAGGAGATCACAGTGATCTTAGATAGGAGGCTATAAACAGGAACACCTACAGGGCTCTGTCCTGCATGAATAAAAAATTCAGAAAAAAGGAGTGCTGCTTGTGGCTCCGATGCACAATCTATACTATGACATTGTATGTCACAATATTTTCTAAATTTACTGAATATTTCAAATGCACCAGAAAAACCAAACCCCAGCTGATTGCACTTGCTAGAACAGTTTTCCTAATACAGCTCCTAGAAACCAAAAATTATGAATTTGATATTTCTGTCCTATTCCTCATGCATACACTCTGCGTGCATATCCTTTTTCTCCCATGCAAAACACATGTTGATTTTGCAGAAGGCCTTGTATTTTATAAACCCAACCCCTCAGTAGAAATGCATATTTTCAGCACTGAATCAGTGCTGTGCCAATGGTCTCTGTCAAAGGCAAGCACCAAGCCAGCAGCATGAAACCTTCTCAAGTTCAGATGACTGAAGTAGAAGTCAGAGGCTTTTGTTCTGCCATGAAAGCTAGTCCTGCTCCAAGGGACTTTGTTCTTCTGCACATGGGACAAATGAACTGGGAAAACTACCCCTTCACGTAGCCCATTCTTCAAGCATATGTCATCTGATTTCACTCAGTTATCCTTCTACTGAACACAATAACCTGGTTTTGGCTATAGCATATCTTCCAGAAAGACTTCCAGTTCTAATTTGTTAACATAAATGAAAAATTAGCTACTTCCAAGGCTAGTTCCTTCCCAATGATGAATCATCCTCCCGTTAAAGGTGTATATCTCACATCTCTTTTGAGTTTTAATTGAAATTCTCATGTGAATGTTACTTCTGGCTTCAGTAGCATTTAGCCAATGAATCACCATAGCTCTTATCCAGGATGACAGCTCTTACACATGACAAGGAAATCCATAACCTTATGAAATGCAGAAAGCTAAATGGACAAATGCTTCTTATATACCAAAGCTACTGGCACATGAATCCCTGCATGTTGCCCTGAGCTATTAGCATTCTGGGGACAGGCAAGCATCAATTAGAATATTTTTTTAATCTAGTATCGTGATCAAGTATTCAGGAATGCAAATGCTACTAGAGTTCAAATGAAAATAGATAATTTCCTGCAAGAGCTCAAAATCAGCAGACTGTGGGAAAAGAGACCAAAACTATCCCCCATTCATGTGTGAGCTTCAGGCTGAGGCTGTGAGGACAGAATGATCTAATCAGATGTCTTTTTTATCTCAGATGGTTTCAAAACTATGTTGGAAACTATCCAACCCTTCACAGAATACTTAACTTGAACACTGAGCTCATCTTCCTCATGTGTCTGCTCATCAATTTGCTCTGCAAACATTGAGACAGACTAAAATTAATCTATAATAAATCCTCTAGACTGGTTTCTAGGTTAGTGGAGTAAAAAAATAGTCAAAACCATGTTTTTGACACAAAGCATTGACTCATAAGGGCTCTGTTTTCTTCACTTTGAAGTCGCCTGTCTAGCTTAGCTTGAAGAAACTTGGGGGTTCCTCTGGTTTCCAGGAGTGTGAATATAGAGAACTGTTGGATTCCACAGAAAATAACCACATGCAAAATTGATGCCTGTAACCTCTCAAAACATTGAGTGTGGGTTTGTAATTAAAAGCTTTCCTTACAAAAAAGCCTTGTGTTTCTCCAGCAAAGACACGCCTTCCCGTCTTTGTTTCAGGTAGATTTGAATGCTCTGAAATGTTCTTGCGTATTCATTTTGTTCAGTGAGGCCCCATGCTTTTGGAACAGTTTACATTTAAGTATCTTCTTAAGCCTAACTGAAACCAGATTGCAGTAAAGTAATATTGAGAAAAACAAGGCTGCATTGCACCATCTGTAAGCAGTGTTGTTAACAGAAGACACTAATATTAGTAAAGTGATAAGCCTAGGCACCTTCATTACTGAACCTCTTCAGTTCACACACTCAGAGCACAATGCAATCAGCTTTTTTCAGAAGGGTTTTACATGCAATGCCAGCAAGCAACACCAACTCTGTTTACTACAGAGCTGAGTTTTTCAGAAATGTGTGTGCATGCTTTGTAATGACTTCCTAATTGGAAGTACCAGCGCAGATATGTCCCAGGAGCAATGTCTGATTAGATACTGTTACTCACAAGTAACTAATTGTGAATGAATTCCAAGTAATTTTATGCTCTCATTATGCACAAATTTGTTCTATTCCATTTCTGAGAACCAGGTCTACTAAAATAATCCAACACTTCAGCCATGGCATATAACCACAGCAGTAATCACGAGTGCATTTCCCTTAAACTTGATCTTGCTGCTCTGAAGTCCCTTAGGAGC
The DNA here is from genome assembly GCA_013397245.1 of Thryothorus ludovicianus. Lineage (NCBI taxonomy): Eukaryota > Metazoa > Chordata > Aves > Passeriformes > Certhiidae > Thryothorus > Thryothorus ludovicianus. The sequence goes on from VZTB01009268.1 coordinate 244,820, forward strand.
TGGTTCTCTTTACAGGGACCAAGCCATAAACAGAAAATCTCTGCAGATACTGTCAAACTCAGGGAGTATATCTGAGTCACTCAAAGAGCATAAAATTATTAAATTATGCTTCCAGTACGAAGACTGGGGAAGGGACCCACGGGACTGTCTTGCAGCAGGACACCAGGCTGCTCCTGGAAAAAGTTAGAGTCACATCAACTAATACATGTTTTCAACTGAGATTCAAGCTTAGGTGCTCAGGAAAACCCAAGATAACTACATGTATGGCAACATTTTAGAGGTGCGTGTAATAATGAGTCTAGGATACAGTTTGTGTACTGTAACAGAGATTTTTCCCTTCACAACTCTGGGTAGCACCACATTACCACCTAACATACTGTTTCTGTTGAAATATAGAGTGAGGGACTCTAAGGTGTGTGAAAATCTCCCCACTTACTGATGAAGCAAGAGCTCTAAATAGAGCTTTCTTTAGTCCTTAAATTAGTTGGAAAAACAATTTAATGACAAGTTGACATAAGTAAAGACAACAAGAATTTAACCATAAATGTCAAAAAAGGTTGAACTAGCAATCTGAAGAAACAAATCTGTCCACTTCTTTCACGGCAAGGAAAGGATAGACATCCCATACAGAGATGCATGAGGTTTCACTGCAGAAACTCTCATGATAGAGAGGACATCAGAGTAAAGATGAAGAATAAAAGACCTCCATGCCATCCACATCCAGCTGTGCCCATTCTGCATCAGAGATAAGGGATGTCTATGGGACTGGTTTAAACTCCAAGCACTAAATTTGAAACAGTTGAAGTTAGTGTAGGTGAATGACACTAAGAATATTTCCAGAAAAATCTGAATAATAGATATTTTATCCTGAATTCCTACAAAACAGGGTTGGCATGACTCATAGGAAGGACTTTAGAACAGAAAGAAATCTGGGGTGAAGCTGGGAGTGATTTTGGTTCTTAGGAGTAACAAATGAGGTAGTGAAAAACTTGGCAACAGCTGATGGAGCATGAGGAAGGAAACTTAAACTGATAGAAGCAGCAGCCAAGGAGCTGACAGAGCTTCTAAGGGGCTGTTTCTCTCCCCGATGGATTGCTGAGCATGGCTGGTAAGAAACTGCTTCCCCATCGTGCACTTAGGCAGGAGGCCTGGCAAACAGACTGGGCAAGGTCAAACTATTGGAACAGAATGTGAAATCAGACACTAGGAGGAACAACAGCATGTGGTAAAATAGCAGCCACATTTAGAGCAGATGTATCGAGAAAAAGCAGCATGTAGAAAGACAGAGATGAAGCTAAAGGCAGTGGGGTGCATCAACAAAGGAACTGAGCATAAAAGTGCAAAGGTAGAAACAATAGCATGGGCACAACAATATGTGTCTCAATCTCACTGGGAAAAAAAATTGGAAGTTTTACTGGGTTGAGAAACCACTATATAATTTCATTATGAGGTCTGGTTGTTAAAGATTCTCAGGCAATGCTATTAGGAGGAGAGTTTTACTAATAATCATATCATTAATGGATACTTTGGTATCCTATATAAAGGATACCCTCCTACATAAAGGATGTAGAATAAGTGTGATGGGTAATAGAAGGGTAAATTACTTCTAGATGGGATGGGTGGCACATTTCTCCACCAAATAGCCAATAAAACCAAGAGACTGTGGGTTATTCTTATTAGTCTTGTAATTGCTGAAACCATTTTAGAAAATTTGATCATTAAAAATAAAATCCCAAAGAAGATGAGTTTATATTAAGTGGAAGAACATGTGAAAGTAGGTCTGCAAGTTCTTCACTGAGGACAGAGCATTATTGGAAATGAGGGAAACTAATTTAGCCATCTGATGTTGGAAAGACTGATATAGTGACTAACTGCAAATATTTCTGCTCTTCACTTAGATTTAACTGCTTCTTAGTGGAGAAAGACATAAAAAGATGCTAGGGGTATGGTACAAAAAATGAAGAAATGGATAAAGTTCTGATCATTATTTGAGGATTCGAGCTGAAACTAAAGAGATGGAGAGCAACACTCTTAAGAGGGCCAAAGGAATAGTTAGTTTGTCTTAGGAGAAAAAAGGAAAACAATTTGATTTGTGTATCCTTTCAGAGAGAAGAATAAAAAGTATACTAAACCCAGGCAAGATGAAGGAAATATCTGTGTTAAAAAAAAATTTATCTATATATATAAAATATGGTTATACATATAAAAGACCAAGAAGGTCAAACAATAGATTCAAATAATTAAATGTGGACACAATTATTTAATATGGAAATAGAAAAGTCTCTTGCCTTTGGAAAAGGAAGTTATAGACCAATGAGGGTTTGGTCAAAGCAGGGCACAAAACCTAATGAAAGCTGAGACAGAGATAGACCAGTTGTTACATTATGGCTGCAGCAAGAGAGGAGGGATCTTCTTGCTGCCTGCAATACCACTGACAGAACTGCTGTGCTGCTTATGAAAAACAGGGCAAACTGTGCATCTTCCTGTTGTCTCCTTAGTAAAACAAACAATTCAAGAAATAATAGAGCAAACTGAAAACAACCTAAGTTCAAAGGAGCAATATTCAGCTTGCATTAATGTTCCAACTTTAGACTCAATGATATTGCTTTTGATGCAGAGCAGGATGTTGGCTATTGTCTGGAGCTGCCAATAATTGCATGGTGTTGATTTTTATTTTAACATCTTTCTGGGCACCAGAGTTGATTTCCCTCTTTGCTGAAGCACAGAGCTTGCCAAAGTGTGTAGGCAAGGGGAAGAGCTTGGACTTGATAGAATACCCCTTCCCACTGCTTGCAGTCTCTTTAATAATGAAGAAGTAAGGGTTCATCCCTGCAGAAGGCATCCTGTGCTACTGCCCACAGTGTCAGTGTCTGTCACAAGCATCAAAGAGTTTGGCTACAAGAACCCCTGAAGCTTGAGGAATTTATCCTCAGAGTGTATCTAAATGAGCCTCCAACAACCACCCTGCAGATGTAACCCAACTGGCCTTCCTGTTTGCTAGGTGGGATACTGATAACAGCACCTCTGTACCTTCAAAATCTTGCTGGGAAGATGGGTGAATATTCGAGCAGCCAGCTGCTGCTGTGCTCTGCCACAGCCGCTCCCACTCTTCTGAGGGAAGCTCAGGTTTAAGACAAATTGTCCTAAACACAGGACAAAGAAACATGCTGAAATAACTCTGGTAAACAAGAAAAGTAATCTGAAAAGGCATGAACAAAAACAGCTGTGCCAGAAACTAGAACTAGATAGTGAACAAAATAATGAAGGAACAGTCTATTGTCATCCCACTCCTCTTTTGAGAGCCTTGAAAATAGTTTTCCCTCAAACAAGAGAAAATTCAGACAAAGTGTAGAGGTACTGAAGTAATGATTTATAATACCCTCAGGGCTGCTAGACTACACTTTGCTGGAGCCCATCTCCTTGGATATATATCCACAGCCATCAGCTTCACCTGCATATGGAAGAGGACCTGGAAACTGGACTTCATTTCTTTCCACTGTGTGTTCTTTTCTTTCTGTAGCCTTTGGTTTTCCTTTTTGTTTTGCCATCTGTTTAAAAATAATCTGTGTCAGAGAACAAGGAGAGCGTCAGAACATGCTCACAGCAGCACCATAAATAGTCCTTGGCTGAAGGAACTTGCCATTTCCTGGAGTTATTGAAAGATCATTTGCTGTGCCTGACCAACTGCAAATAAGGAGTGCATTCTCTTCTTACCCTTCCCTCTAAGTTGTGGCACGTACTGCCCCAACTCTGGAGCACACCATAGCTGCTATTTTTTACTACTTCCAAATTGCATTTAATTATTTAAGTCTTTTCTAGTTATCAGATTAACTCATTTGTCTTAATACTAGATTATCAGGGTGATTTGTGGGAAGGGAAACAAAGGATACTTGTCAGCTAGCAGCTGATTGCTACATGCTCTCATTAGGTCTTTCTCATTTTCACCTGCTTTATATGTTACTTCTCTCTGACAACACCATAGAAATAGCTAGTTTTGTCTCACTAAAATGGTACTATTTCTCATTCAAGAATTATGTTGCCACTTGGAATGTTTATGGACTCAGCAAATAAACCCAGACAGGGGAAAATAGTAGCAGGACCCATAAGAAGGATGCCTGAACCTGATCACACCAAGATCTGGTCTGCAAAGAGGGGGGACTCCCAGTCTCCTTCACTGAGAGTCCTGTAATACTGGCACTGAAACTTCTACACTCTTCACATTTCCCTGAGCTCCGGTTTTACCCAAATATGAGAAAAGAATGGCAGAAAATTGTTTTAGGTGACTTGTCACTGTGTGCTACAGCCCTAATGTTCCACAGAAGAGCCCTGAAGTCCTCTTCAGCAGCTAACATGCCAAAACTATGTGGCTGACTATAACATTTGGCATCAGTGAATGACTAATAATGCTTCCATGGCAGTGAAAAACCAAGAGTTTATTCATCTGGATCATTACTTTTTAAGCTCCAACAGTCCAAAAACAGTTAAGTTTTGTTTTTAAGCCAAAACAGAGGACAGTTCGTGACAGCTGGAAGAGCAAGTGGCCAGTGACCAATTATTTTAAGGAAAGATGGTTAATTCTCTCCTGTCACACATGAAAGCTATTTCAATATCAAAAAAGGAGTCTAATTTGGAGAAACTGCATTATTCCCCAAGCCCTTGAACACTCAGAATTCCTTCTCTCTCTCATATGAAGTTCTCCTCACATTTCATGAGCAATTTCTGTAACATGCTTCTTATGAAGTTTTGAAACAAACTGTTCCCTTGTACCATGGAGATTCATCTGGCTGCAAACACATAAAATGTCATTAATTCTACTGAGGAAAATGTAGTGGTGGTCTCAGCGAGACCATCAGTTTTAGATAGGCTGAGCAGGGGGGAAATAAGACCTTCAAATTTTGTTAGTTTTGTGGAAGTAGAGGATTTAAAATTAGGTTTTGTAATATTTGAAGGAAAATTTATGGATATGTTGTGGTTTCTTTTCTTTTTATTAGGGTAGATGACAGTGCTATTCATATAGCTTAACACTTCTGCAGTGGGAAAGCAGTTCTAAAGCCCCTTGCACTAACTTTTGAAGAATTTTGGCAGTACAGCTCCTCCCACAGATCCTTTTCCCACTTTTACATCGAAAAAAAGAAATTGGCCACATGCCTTACAGTTTCTTCCACCCTGCTACTTTAATCCTCAGAAAGACATCAAAGAAACTGCAAATGATCGTATTCATCAGAACAACTCATAGATTTGCAATACAACTGAGTTCTTTGAAGCCTTGGAAGTAAGACCACATTGCTGCCCCATGCATCAGTTTTGCATGAGGAATAGGGTATGAAGATTCCAGCATTTCCAACATTTTCTGCATTTCTTCAGCTCAGACAGAGCATTCAAGACCAAAGTTTTGTCCCCATCAACGCTGTGCTAGTGGTCCTTGATCATTTTATGCAATATTTATAGACCATTTAAAAAGCACTGATGGCATAGAGGCTGCCTTGGAGAGTCTAAGCATCTACTTGAAAACAGCAAGGGAAAATCAAAGTCTTGCAAGTGCCTCTTGAGCACATACAAGACTGTTTTTCTACAAGATGCAAGTGGTAAGACTTGAAGACTTCACCAGCAGAATAAGTGGCATATTCTCAACAAAAATTGTATGCCAATCAAAAGGAGAAACAAAATTTCTTTGTAATTCCCCCTGAGTAGACATGACAGGCAGAGCTTCACTTCAGATGGTGAAATTCTGGCAACAAAAGAAACAACTGAAAATGGAGTCTAAGCAAGAGACGCATCAGACACTTTTATTAACCTACACACTCATCAGCCCTATCTAAAATTATGCATTTGGTACATATCCAATTTTACTACAATCATTCAAAACCTAGAGTAGAACCATCACTTCTCATCCTCCATCAGATAAATTATAAAGTACTTGTGGATTTCATCCATAGCTTATTCTGAATATTTTTAATAACATTTATCTAATCCCACATAAGCTGAGACCTCAGACCTTGATAAACAATTCAGAGTGCTGGATATTAAAACCAAACAAACTCTCACTCAGACCCTGCTAGACATCTTGGTTTTCTGGTTTGTTTTGGTGCCCAGGGAAAGGCACACAAGGAAATCCAAAGAGTGAAACTGCACTTGGAGAATATTATCCGTTTAAAGAAATGATGTACACTCAGAAGCACATAAATCATAATATCTTTTTAAAACATAGAAATTGACACAACAAGAGATAATGAACAAAAAACAAGCAACAACTTCTGCTCGGGGGAAAAACTGCTTCTGCAAATTAATAGTGGAATGCTTGAAGTAAGAGCTGAGCACCAGACATGTCAGAAGAACCTGCAGGTTCAAGAGAAGATGAGCATTGCTCCAGTGGCTTAAATGCATTGTCTTTATGCTATAAAGATTCATGAGCAGAGCACAGTCCAAAACCATTTGTGAGATGAAGTGCTTTCAAAGGGGAAAGTAACATCTTTCAAGCCCCAAAGGGGTTACTTTCAGTAAAGTTACTACACTGACGCTCCTCTCTTCAGCTTGACATGTGGCCACCTGAATATAAATAATAAGAGCTAAGAAAAGAGAGGTCAAGTGTTTACCCTCCTGCTTTAGTCTCTCCAGCTAAACTTTGACCGCAGCAGAATTTCAGGGCTGTGAGTGGTACATAATTGTACTCTGTGCTTTGGTTTGCAGTGTGAGTAAAGTATAAAAAGGCAACTTAGACCAGGAGTCCACTTTTGCTATGAAAAACTCACATTTCTGTGCTCTTTTAAGTTTGATAACAGCAGCAGGTTTTTTTTTAAAAAACCTCCAAGTGCTATATTGCATTTAAATAGAAGATCTAATATAATTATGTGTTAGTTGGAACAATTATCTGAAAATCAAGCAGTAAAAAAAGGAGGCAAAGCACTCAGCCATTACAAATGAAAATGCCAGAAGGGACCTAAGCCTTCATTATAGACTGATGACCAGCTAAATTATATTGCCAGAGCACACGCAAGACCATCATTGACAGTCTAATTCCAGCTTACCTCTGTGGAGACATGAGAAATTCTTCTCTCGGCCCATACACAGAAAGCAGATGAAAGGAGCATGAAAATTAAAAGCTTCATAGAGATCTGCTGGACCATACTAATACTGCACCAGAACTTGATTAAAGAGGTTACAGGGACTTCATATTTCTCTGGCTGTCTCAGCAGACACTCAAATAAGAAATGTAATGGATAGATGGAGAGAGTGCAAATAAGGAGAGTCACCAACCCTTTAACTATGTTAAGTCATTTTTCTCACATGTGCACTTATTTGAGCCGTGAATGCAAACTGGTACAAGCTTGCTTAGCCAGGATGCAGGTGTTGGTGAGGCTGGACTGTCACCGTGGAAGCAGAGGGGGTGGAAGTGGGAACCACTGCAGGAGTGTATCTGCAGCACACAGGGGATGGCAGGAGAAGGACCCACTAGCTACAACAGGTTTTGTGACAGCATGACGCACCAAATCCAAGCTGGTTAGGTCTGCTATGGGTCAGGGATTGGGTTAACAGAGCAGCACCAAAGTAAAACAGTTATCTGATTGTTTGGGCAGGAGCAACACTGCACTGTGCTGTAGTTGCACACAGCCCTTCACAATTTCTTAGTGTGTGCCATGTGTACAACAGAGCTGTTTTCCTGCTCTGGTTCCTTCTATCAACTGCAACCCTGTCTTTTACTTCCAACATTGACACCTGGGTGAAATGAGGTGGTTAGACCTGGCAGGCTGCAGCAGTACTGATGGGCTTGGTTGTGGCACCTTCACCAACAGAACAAGAGGCTTATTGCAAAACCTTAAACTGGAACAGGGTAGGTTTAAATTTTATATTGGGACAAAATGCTTTATTGTGTGGGTGATGCAATACTGGCACAAGGTGTCCAGAGGATCTGTAGATCCCTCAACCCTGCAAATGTTCAAGGCCAGGCTGGATGGGGCTTTGAGCAGCCTGGTCTACTGGAAGGTGTACTTGCCCATTATGAGGAAGGCAAAACTAGATGATCTTTGATCCCTTGCAACCCAAATCATTCTAGGACACTGTGATTCCCTACACTAGGGAAAAGTTTAGCCCATACTTCCCTCAGGAGAAGAGGGAAGAGTTATTTTGCCTCTCCTCAGACAAATGAACTGGCTGTTTGCCTGGTCTTCAGCAGACAGGGGCTGTACAGCTCTTTTCACAACCATGCTGGTTTCTGCTCTGACTTCAGAGCCAATCAACCACTCCAAGGACCTATCAATAAAGCAGGGAAGAAGGACAAAGCAATGACATGCAAAGGATGCTGAGAAGAGTTTAAAAAAGTCAGATTCCCCAAGCAGAGAGGACAGAAGGTACAGACACAAGCCTTCATTCTTGTGAGATGTTGCAGTTTTCACAGACTGTGGGTAAAGGGATCACTTCCCAGAGACTATCAGTGACCATGGGGAATAAATAGAGACTCTCCATACTCCCCTTCACAGTTTCTCTGGGGAACACTGTATGCTCAAAAAATACTTTAAAAACCAAAATGTCACTTGCCTTGCAAAAGGTAATGTATGTCCCTACAAACTTCACCAATTTTCCTCAGGGTAGATACGTGGCTAGCTGTTCTTATATCATCAAAACAGTCATTAAAGCTAGACCACACCACAGAAAATGGAAAAAAATTAAAGCTTTTCTTGTAAATATGTGTGTGATTTTAAATAATGCTTGGGTGTTTTACATGGAGAGGCTATTTTAGTTTCTATCAGAAAAAGGTTCACCACTTTGCCTTAAGGACAGAAATGCGGAGGATGGTATTTCCAAGATGGTGAGGATGTATATTGACAAGAAAAAATCTTGTAGATACATCAATATCAGCACAGGATTGTACAACAGTTGCACATTTCAGACATACAAATCCATCACAGCTATCTTTGGGTGAGGCAGGATTCACTAATTAGCTACGTCAATATTAAAGCTGAGTGACTCAGATGGCTGAAAGAGGGTAGATGACAATCAGATGCTGGAGTTGAGACTGAAAAGCTTTGCAAAAAGCCAGGAGCATCTTTACCATCTTTACTCCCACCTTGCTATGTAAGGTTTCATTTGGACAAGCCTCATAACACCAAAAAAAAAGGAAATATTCCTGTCATTGCGATGGACTTCATTTCATGTCTTTACTTTGCAATTTAGATTTAAGTTTTCTAGCCAGTAACTGTAAAACAACCGAGAATGTCACTATGATTTATAGACTATGATGATTTTTTTCACAGCAGCATTTTCCAAGGGAGTTAATTCTGCATAAAACATAATTATTTCTTTTTATGTGCCTCCAAAAATTATGAAATAATTTTCATATACACCCTCACTTCAGAAGCATCAGAATGTTCCAGCTCTGTGTCTCTTGAATAACAAAATTACCATTTTTGGTATGAAAGCATAGATTACAGCAGTTTAATTAAGACATTTATGGAAAAGTGAACAACAAATATCAGAGCAAAATGTTCATCATTAAATGAAAGACAAATTGTTACATTTTGTTTTAAAAGTTTGTATATTTGGCAGGGGAAAACATGTCCTAGACAAGTACAGTTTTCTTCCTGCTATTCCTAGAGTGGAGCTGTTTTTAAAAGTACAAGCAAAATGGATTTTAATCACAATATTGGGCTAAACAAGTGTATCACAGAGCAGGAGAAAGAGTATATGGTACTTTATTACAAGTGGCCCTCTTCCTTCTCAGTGTGCAGATCCAGTACTAGGAAGCCTGGCTCTCATTTGCTTTCTAACATGGATGAGGAAGCCAAGCTTATTATTCCAGTATTAGGAAGGGATATTAGTATTATAATTCAAGCTGGAGAAATTCGGATTTCTTGTCCTGAGGAGAAGTTCAAGGCACTGGCACTTGGTTCCATTCTACAACACAAATTAAAAAAAAAACCAACAAACTTCATTTTGACTCTTCTTAAATATTTTGTTTCAATTTCTTTCAGCTGCCTCTGGAATAAATGAGAACAGTAATAAAGTCAAACTGGAACATTATAACTTTTATCTAACTAATATTTTGGTAATTTTTTGCATATATTTTGACACAGCCGTGGCCATGATTCAATGTAGTTTCTTTCAAATAATACTTGCTGACAGAATGCTGTTATTTTTACAATTGTCCACAAACTATGATTAGAAATTGACTGACCTGTTAACAGTGAACAGATGTATTTTTCCACGCATGGCCAGGCCCTGGGATGCTTAAACATCCCCAAGACTTAGAGGAACACTATTGCACACAGGAGACTGAGCTCTCCCTGGACCAGCCTGGCTCTGCAGAGTGGGCTTCTCCAGAAGGAATGCCTGATCACACCTGCTCCTACAATGAACTCTCCATCCTTGACTACTTACTTTCTGCTAATGCAACTGTGAAAGTGGGGCTAGAGAAAAGGAGGAAAACCATATTTAGTACTTTCCCAGTGTCTGAAATGACCCTTTCCTTGTTGTTCATCATGTTTTGTAGTGCCTCAGCAAAGGCTTTCAAATAATCATCTTCCAAAAAGCACGTTGACTGCAATGTTCTCCTCCCTGGTCTGAGGCTGATCTTGTTGCTTTTCCTGTTTGTTTGCTTGGGCATGGAAGCATTACTTCTACACTTTAAGAGCCTCGAGGTACAAAGCTATTTCCTGTCACACCCCATTTACCACCCATCTTTGCAGCCATCAGCAGTCCTACTAAATGACAAAGAAAACAGTAATAGCAAAGTCACACAAAAAGGAGACCCAGATATCCAGAAAATGAATAGAACATGGAAGGGGGAGAAAGGAAGCAGAGGCTGAGGACAGAAGGTAGTGAAAAATCACCTGAAAAATTACCTTTTGGTGGGATATTGGTCCTTGGGATGAACTGGGGTGCACCCATTCAGCCAAGGCACAGAAGTAACAAGGGCTGCTGTTCAGCTGGATCTTTCACCTGGGGTACAAAGGGGCTTCAAACTTTCTACCTGGAGGCATGGGTTCCAATTCACCCCCATCTCCAGTACAGGCACTTAACAGTGTGACAGCACAGGCTGCCTCAGTGGAGGGAAGGAGACATCACCCCAATATATTTTTTTAAATAATTATGCTAATTATCAGCAGAAGTGGATAAATAGATCTAGCATTCCACTGAGAGAGAAGATATCTGTCCTAACCATCTTCTGTATCACTAATTAACGTGTTCTGAATAGTAATAAGCTGGGACAATCAAGACTAGAAGCTGCACTGAAAACAGCTGCTCAGAAATGACTACAACAAATATTAAAATGATAAAACTGAGAATCATAGCGAAAAAATGTTAATTAACAATAATAGTTTGTATGTATCTAATGACTCTCAACCCAAAGGAACCCACAAGATTTTGCAGTGTAATAAGGAAACTAATTAAGAGAGGTCACTTTACCCAGCATTGGAAATGGAGCTGCCTCTTGTGTAAGTGTCTGGTTGATAACAATCATTAATAGTACAGCAGCAGTAGTACAAAATTGTTTGGGTCTGGAAGTATAAAATGACACCAAAACCATCTAAAGTATCCGGTACATAGGTCATTCAGCCTGGTTTCAAGTTTGATCAGGAAGGTAGTTTGAGTTTATGCTTTCAAATGTTGTGTTGGTAGGAACCAGATTTTCTGAAGTCAGCGACACAGGGGTATTTGTGCCTGAGCTATTCTCCCTAGCTCCTCTTACAGACAGCAAATGGCAACAGGTACTTTTAGGACACAATTCATGTGATTGACAACAGATACTCAATTTAAAATGGGAAGAATCTCATCCTAAAATTATAACCATATTCTGGCTATAAAGGGAGTCCTGGCATGTAGTTTGAATATGAACAGTTTTATTGACTTTTTTTATTTCTGTCAGATGGAGACTACCAGATATATATAGACATGAGATGTTGTGTGCAAGACACCCAACTTTGCTTGGTTGATTCTTTTTATTTTTTTTAATTTTAGTAAAGAGAAGAAAAACATAGTAAAATTAAAGTGCCTGTAAAATAGAACAGTGTAGGCTTTTCTGATCACCATTTACTCTCACAGTAAGATTTGACCAGTTAATCATTTTTTAATGGTGATGCTCATTGCCTAAAGCTTCAAGAGCAAGGAGAAAAGGCATAGAGAATACCTCTATCTTTCTGCACTCTTCATCTTATTTCTTTCATTGCAACATTCTAACTTCTATTTTCTCTGCAAGTTCATACTTTGAAAGTGGGAGCAGCACTGTAAGCACCAAATCATCATGTCATGGGAGAAGGAAGAGTTCAAGATACTTGGAGAAACACTACAGAGGCCATAACCTCCTTTTCTCCCCCACATCCAATCTCGTTTTATTTTTCTTTATTTGGAGTTTAAGATCAAGATAGTAATTGCTTGGAGGGCATAGCCAGCAGCAAGGTCTGCCAAGGCATGATCTGAAGAGAAAGTGCAGAGAAATAAGGAGAAATCTGCCAGGCAAGGTCTCTGGAAGAGGAAATAACTGCAGCAAAAAGGTAAGCTTTTTAGAAGAGACCTCAATGTCTTTCAGGAATCACCTGTGATTTTAACAGATCATGTTTCTGAGTTGGGCAAGCAATATCTAGCTAAGCCTTGTTTTGTGGCACTTGCTCTTGTTCTTCCAGAAAGTAAGTTTTATGTATAAAAATCAATATTTTTGCATATTCTGTGATTTTAGTAACCTGGTTAAATACTAAAAATGACAATGCTAATTCCCCAGAGAGAAAATGAGGAACAATGAGTTTAGTAAATGGCGTGATCCTTGACAAGATGGGAAAATGACTAATTTCTTAAAGATTTTTATTATTTCAGAGAGTTACTATTTTCTCTGAGCTTTATATTTTTCAAGAATACTAAAAGAGGCTATAATCGAACATAAGTGAACAATTATGTTAAACATTTAAAAGAAGCAAAGATGACTATTGCCTCCAAGGACTGGATTCTGAAGGTGCAACCAGAACTATAGAAAGAATTGTCTGCAAACTTCTTTCAACAACTACTATGATATTTAAATATTCATGCTACTTTATATTTTAAGGAAAAGCTCTTGTAAGAGATGGGCAATTTCTTTGCTGAATATATAGCTATATTAATAGTCCAGGAGTCTTGTTGCAAATGGATGAAGTTCCTTACATATAAAGACCTAATAAAACTGAACCGTGTTCTGTGAGGTGGGATGCACTGAGAAAGCAGATAAAATGCAACATGGAAATCTGTCAAGAAGCAGTGTTATGAAGATCCTGAGGATTTTTCAAAATGCATTCAGAGCAGATAGTATGATAAGATCATGTCTTCTATGCAAGAGAAATCAGAAGCTAGAAAATGATGTATTTTCATTTCATTAGATTTTAACCATTTGGCTGTAGTGTGAGATTTTGAACTGAGCAAATCCAAGTCCTCACAGATCCTTCATGATACAAAGCATCTCAGTCATCTGTGGTTTTTACAATGAATCCATGCAAAAGCACCTTTTCCTCATTTTGCCAGTGTATCCTGTCTGGGCATATTCTGCATTTCTCCTTGGTCTTGAAGCTCTAGGCAATGAGCATAACCATTAAATAACAATTTGCTGGTCAGATCTTTCTTACATTTTTAAGTGCTTTTACAAGCTTTCTTAAAAAGTTTTTTTTTCATGTTAAAGTCCTTTGGGACCATTGTCATAATCATTTTACAAGTGCTCTTACCAATCTCTGACCTTATATAGAGATTAAGTGACCTGCTTTATGCTACCAGAATTCTCTTGCTAAGAGAAACCAGTATAGGAGGTAGGGCTGAATTTCAGGAATATTTCTCACTCCTTTCCCAGGATTTTGTTCACAGTTTTCCTTTTCCTGATTGAAAATCAGCCATGAGGAAAATAAATTGAAGCTGTGGTCAATACTGAGGATTAATTCAGTAATAACATGAAAACTAAAGGAGAGAAAGATGTTGCAACACATAGAAAATGGAAGAGCTGCAGTGCGGGTCTTGAGCTGAGTGAAATGTATGTCATCTAGTTTTAGAGCTGACATTCAGCAGCAAGTTGGAGACACCAGTCAGAGGAAATAGCTCAACAAGCCCTGGTGCCTTGCACTATTTGGAATGCCCAGCACCACTTGGGATACCCTAGGATTTCTGAGATATCTGCATAAGGCTGACCTGGTCTACAATATTGGCTTCAGCACAGCATCAACAGACCCTGAAAGAAGTCTCTTATTTTCTGTCAGCTGAGCATAGTTGCAGTCCTGGAGCCACTGGAGAGGAGCAGCTGCTCTCTAGGCTTTCCAGGGGATATGGAGGACTCTAGGGTGACAGAAAGGGTGGCAAAAGACCAAGAAAAAATGTGAAGTACAGGGCACAACGGATGAAAAGATGAAGCCTACAGTCCAGGAATTTGAATAATGGCCACATGTTGGGACCAGTGCATCTCCTCCTTGCCTGTATCATGTGAGACTCTGGACAGTCACCTTTGGGCCAAACCCATGAAAGGGATTTTGGTATCTAAAAACCATGCCCAGGGAAAGCTAAAATGCAGTGCCCCAAACTAGGATTTGCAGCAGTCAGCACATTAAGTTTTGGAGCAGGGTACAAAGTCACCTAGAAGGAACCCCAAAGGGAAGACAGTGTCCTCCTTCAGACGAGGCACATACATGATGCCATCTGGCATCCCCACCTGGCACCCACACAGAGGGATCCCTTTAGGGCAGAGGCTGACAACTGCCTCAGTCTTATAGAAGAGCTTGGAGGGCAGAGCCCTTGCCATTTTCATAAAGATGAGAGTAAATTCTCCCTCGTGTGGAAAGCAATGGCTCATGATACTACCACGAAACAGTGGAGATTCCTGGATTTCTCTCTTTCCTAAACAGTGTTTTAGGCAAAAGGACTAGAAGTAAGCAGGGAAGGAAGATGGAATCCTTCATTTTGCCTGTGTTATAGAAACATGAGGTCTCTGGTTTTGGAATGTGGAGAGTGTCCAAGTCTCACCCTTGTGCCCTAGCAGTTTCAGGGTCCATGTGCAAAGGGGATATCTGGGTCTCCAGCTGTGTACTCTGTATTAGTATATCCCTAGGCAAAACTAAACATTGAGTGAGACAAAAAGACTGAAATCAGGAATGCTGCTGGGGTGAATCATAGCATTGCCTTGTCTTCACAATGTCCCTGTGTTTCCTGCACATAGAGGATGCACAAGCACTCTCACAGAGCCTGAACACAAGATCATAAGCCAGCTCTCTGCAGCGGGGTGACTTCCTTATAAGCTGTACATTGCTCTGAAAATAACAAGTGTGTTGCTGTAACATAGTGTTCTAAGTAACTGGATGGGCTGGACAGAAACAACACCACCATTAATAGCCTAATTAATGCATGCAAGAACACAAAACCTTAGTCAGGTCCTTTTAAGTCCTTTTCTTCTTCTCTGTTGCTGTACACAAATCTCAAGCCAAAGTATGTTGTCATCCTTTGAGTGTATTAATTCAGGTCAAAATTGATATTAATGATCCTTTTCCAAGGAACCACACATTCTAGTATAGCACTTGGTCTGAAGGCCAGTTTAGCCATGTTGTAGTGTTCTGGGAGCCCTGGGAAATTATCTCATGTATCACTGGATAGCAGCCCAGGAGAATTTTTATTTTGGCTGGGATTAATAATACTTATTCTGAATGATGGATCAGCTACATTTTACAGCTCATATTTCTCATAAAACTTTTGCTCGTAAATCAAGAGGGATACAGCCTCTTATGTACTTCGTCTAATGAAATACAGATTCATCTGGGGGTAGATTTTTGGAAGCCCATTTGACAAAGTTAGTCCGTATTTCTTCTCATCAGACCTTTTAGTAAAAAAAAATTAAAAAAAATAAAAAACCCCCAAAACAACAACACCAAAACTGAGTAAGATACATCCATTATAAAGGTCAAAATGAGAGATTACTTTTCACGTACAAGCAGGTGAGTACCTGCCTCAGGTTATAAATTGTTTCTGAGGTGCAATGCAATGTTCTAAATGTCCTAAATGTCCTATTTACTGAAATCCTACAAACACTTTAGGTACAATCAGTTCCCCAGAGTTTGTCCAATATTGAGGGTAACCTTGTAATGCTGCCAGTAAGTGCTGACACAGCAGAGTTTACACGTACCTTGTGAAACCAATCAGTTCTGATTACAAATTAAAGGTACCCAGTTCAGTACACGGGGTGGCCATAAGAAACAAGATGAATACAATTTTGCTTCTGTTCTATGTTAAGTCATCCATCTGTCTCTTTTTCACACGCACAGCATTGCTGCCTTCAACCCAGTGTAAATCAGGACCAGAGCAGGGGCAAGCGAGGTCTCCCAGGAGTGGTTCTCTCTGCACAAAGTAAGCCTGGTCTCAAGTGACAGAGGTGGAAAACTCGCAGGGACTGGGAGTTATCTTGCCTGCCTCTCTAGAAGCTTGCTCTAAATGATTTCCCAGGAGCCTTGAGCCCCCAGCTCCCTGACACTTTTAATACCCAGATGAGACCAGAAGGGAGGCTCAAGATGAAAAAATAAAAAAATCAGCAATGTCTCAGCACAGTCAGCTAGGTTGGACTATGACAATTTTTAAGGGCTTTCCACAAGCGCCACCAGAGTTAAGAGCTGGTCAGGGTGCAGGAAAAAATGCAATGGTCCAGAATGGGAGACTATGGAGAAGATGACAAGCACTGGGAAAGAAGATAATAACAAAGACGTAGTGAATGTGCTGTGGATGAAAGGAGATACAGAGGCCTGTGGAGACATACAGCAAAGGGCAGACAGACTGGTGCCAACCACTGCAGGTCCATTGTACAGTGGAGTCAGCAGAGTGGTGTTAACTTACAAGAGCTGTTGTGTGTCTCAGGAAAATGTTTTGGGTGGTCAATGAAAACAGTGCCTGCTCAGAGCAGCCCCTAGCTCTGCTGGTAGCTGTGAGGGCATATTGAGCACAGAAGAGCAGATTACCCACACACCAGAGCAACATGACTGAGAAGCTCCCCACGGTGAGTGAAAGCTGGAGAGGGAGTATTTAAGAAGCAGCTCCATTCTCCCTAAATGACATAATAGAGAGATAATAGAGGTGTCCTCAAAGGCCCAGTCAGACACAATAGAAGAGCACATTTCCAGTTATCTGCTCATCTGAAAGGTGAGTTACAGATGTCACTCACAATCAGGCTTATAGAAAAAATGCACTGCTCCTCTGAGCATGACATTTCTTGCCCAACTCAGATAACAGAAGCATAATCACAGGGCTCGTTCTTCCCTGGAAGCATGCTCCTGACATTTTTTAGGAGCAAAACATGTCCAAGTAAAGTCACTCATACCACCCAGACCCATGGAAATTTCTTTGCAAGGAAGTTAGAGAATTATGTGAGAATTCCCATATCTCTCTACTGCAATTTGCCACTCCAGGGGGTCAGTTTAAATTTGCTGCCCTAATCTCCATGGATCTTGAGGGATCTGTTCACACCACAGGACCACCAACCTCTGCTCTGTCTCTCAGAAAAGATGACAAAATGATTTAAGGGATTCCCCTCCCCTGTGAATATCTATAGTGAGCATTCAATAACCCTTGCACAGTTTTTCAGCGCAATCAGAGGCTCCTTTTGGAAAGAGGAAAAGGCAATTTTGATAGCTTTCTCTTCCTGGCTTTATCTTGCACCACTGCCAGTTTCCTGGTCAACTGGACAATAGTGTGTACTCCAGCCTAAGATCCTCTCTAGACTTGTCATATATGTAATGTACAAGTATTAGATGTATATGTTCCTGAAGACTCTCTTGGAAGGAAATAATGTTCCAAGCTCATTTTATTGTCTTCTGCTCTCTTCCTCTTTCTAATTACCATAAGAACTCTCCTGGGTGTTCACTTTTAACTTAATCATTTGCTGTGAGGTGCTGTGATTATTTACACGCACAAAGCTGCAGAGGTCAAATATTAAACACAGCACAAGATCACATGTAAACATCAAATAAGAGAGTCCAAATTTCAGGACTGAATGCAAATAGAAGTGTTCACTGGAGCACAACTGCTACCAAGAAAAAAATCCCAGTATTAATGAACAAAGTTTTCCTCCAAGAATTAAGTAAATGCCAAAAGGAGTAAATGACAAGGTTGACATTTTAATAGTGAACTTTCCTTCTGAGTCACAGCTGTGGGCTGTGAATTGTGTTGAGCTTATGCTCAAAGGATGTTGATTAATTTTTTTCAAATTGCTTAGTGGCATGTACTATTTAACACACTTAGTTCAAGCAATTTCTTTCCCTTTCTTTTTTCAAGATGTAAATTTTGTGATTTCCTTGCAATTTTTGCTGTTTTTTCTTATGTAAGAGATGCTCTTGATAACCACCAGATTCTTTTCTTTTTTAATACAAAAGAGGAAGGCAAAAACTGCAAATATGGCAAAAAAATGAGGTTTTTCACGAAGTTGGAGAGGTCTTACTCTGTCATTTCTCTATATATGTTTATTGCTTTGTTTGGACAGGGATATATAGTGCACAGATAAGCTAGACTTTCCTTGTGCCCTGTCCACTACAGCAATTTGCACTTATCAAAAAGTCTTGGGTTTTTATGTTGTTTTCCAGCACCCATTAAATAGAGTTGGAAGCTACCTATGTAGCTAGTACCTAGCTCTCAATTATTGCCATTTTTTCTCCACAACAGCTTTTATCATGGCGCCCAAAATTGAGCATTCATTCCAAACAGAAATTAATTGATCAATTTTAAGTTTATTTTGTTTCAAACCTTGTGAGATCAGAGATGAAAGCTTTTGTTAAAGCAAATTGGTGTGATTGAAAAACTGCTGTGTGTCCCTCATACTGGATCATCCTATTCAAGACATTAAAGGGAAAGGGAGAAAGCAGATGTTGTTCAGCCTTATTTTTGATACACTGCTTTGGTCAGCTCTGTGTTTCTTTGCAGAGTTCTCAGCCACAACCATCACAAACCAGAATGTTCAAGGACAATAAAAGACACCTGTTAAGTATCACTAAACCTTTTGCACAAGTTGAGGAGAACACATGATGGGGAAAGAGTCTTTGGAAAATGCTTCACTAACAAGTATCAGGTGGTAAATGCTAATTCACCTTGGAGAGTTATTCATACTGAAATTATTCGTAGTGTACCCTGTATCTCAGTACATCTTGATTAAAATAGACAGCTGACTCCCATTAGAAATAATATGGGAATGGCACTGATATGTTCATTTGTAATCTCTTGCCCAAAAGACACCCTGGAGGTCAAAATTTGCAGAAACCAGTGTGTGTCTGAAAAGCCCAATGCAATTGGCTGCCTATTGTAAAGGATCAGAGACTGACATCAAACATCACAAAGAGAAAGGAGGATCACAAGGAAGAAAACACCGATAGTAAGTTTTCAGAAAGCTTCTCAATTACTATCGTAGTGGCCAACAGATATGGTTAATAAGAGATCTTAATGCTTAAGAAAAAATGGTGAGTACACAGATAAATAACAAGGGAGAAAGGAGGAGCCTGCTGATAAACATTTCTAAAATCACATCATTCTAGCAAGACTTAATTCGGCTGTTATACATCATTGAAGCACATGAACACCTCACCTGGTGAGCTAAGAGGTCCAAGAGCAGTTAAGGACAAGTCCAGTGCCCTGCATCTTATTATTAAGCATGATTTTAGCACTCCTATCACATCCAAGCCATCTAAGGACTTAAAGAAAATAAATAATATTAGAGATGCTATCTCTTCCGCCTTATTGGAGAGCAGGATTTGCATTTCCAAACCTTGTGACATATTGACGTGTTGAAGCAGTAAAGATTTATATTTCACTGATGGTAATTCCATTAGTTCTTGCTGTTTTGATTACTTTAAGACAAAGTCTTGATCCCTCACAGTTCATATGTTACCCACTGTGTGCATAGTTGTCCACCTGAGATGCCCTCACCCACAGAGACAAATGCAACACATGCTCAGGATAGAAGGATTTAATGTCATGATGTAGAATTTTGCATTGCTGACCAGATCTTGGGTTTTCTGGAGAGTGAATGCAATGGATAATAAAGGTTCACTGCTATTCTCTAAGAAGTAAAATTAATGCCATTTTGGAGGGGGGAATGGGGCGTGGATTTCTTT
Organism: Thryothorus ludovicianus; assembly: GCA_013397245.1. Taxonomy (NCBI): domain Eukaryota; kingdom Metazoa; phylum Chordata; class Aves; order Passeriformes; family Certhiidae; genus Thryothorus; species Thryothorus ludovicianus. The sequence continues at coordinate 264,883 of VZTB01009268.1, forward strand.
ACTACTCACACAATTTATCTAGCCTGAGCACCACACAGGTTTTAGCTGTGTTTCACTTGTTCAGCATTCAGGGAATATACTGGACTAAGAGTGTTCGCCCAGTGATTTTCTGGCATGAGTAATGAAGCTGCAGGAAGCCATATGCTTTTTCTAATTATCCATTATCCTCATTATTCAACTACTATCTGATTATAGAGTGAAAAAAATCCAGCTCAGCATTGAGATTTAGATTCAACAAATTAAATTTTCAAGTTGCTTTAGAATAACCTAAAAAGAAAAAAGAAATCTCACTAGCAAATTATACATTTATTAAGATAAATTACTGAGATCCCTCTGAGAAATTAAAAGTAATGTGAAAAGTTAAAACACAAAACTGGGAGGTTCTTCTACCAATTTTTGCAATTTTTCCTGATGCTTCATGTCTACCTGGGACATTCACTCCAAAAAATAGAACTTCCACTCAGAAAGAAATAAAAAATTGAGAGGCTTTACTAGTAAACATAGAAATGCAATCATCCCACTCTACCTGACACTTGTCAGACTTCACCTGAAGGACTGTGTCCAGTTCTGATCCCCATAACTCAAGGATGATGCAGGCAGACTGGAAAAAGGCCAGAAGAATGCCACAAAAAAGATCAAAGGGCAGGATAATATGCCCTATGAAGAAAGACTGAAGGAGCCAAGTCTTACTTCCCTGGAGAAGGCTCAAGGGAACAGGAGGACCTCATCACTTTTCTCCAGTACTTACAGAGTGCCTAGAAAGAGGAGGGAGGATCTCTCTTCACACAGGGACAAGACAAGTGGCAACAAAGCTAGGTTTCATCTTAGTGTAAGAAAGATATTTTTTTACAGTGATAATAACCAATCACAGGAAAAACCTCCCCAGGGATGTGGTAAAGTTCCCATCAATGGAAGTTTTCAAGATGTAATGAACAGTTGGACCAAATATTCTTCCTAGATCCCTTCCAACCTGGGTTATTCTGTGATTCCTGATGAAACACATAATGGAAGATGCTAGTTAATGCTTGTGCGCTTTCTTAAAATATTTTGAGCCATACCAATGAAGTCAAACAATAACTATGATCAGTCATGAACTTTTTCCTCCCTCACACTGAGTACTCCTCTGCCACACTGCACAGTCTGGATCAGTATGTCTAGTTATGACTGATGGATTGCTCTTCTGCTAAATATGAGAGGAAAGAGCTGATGGACTTCCCCACAATAAACTGTGTTATGAAACACCCAAAGAAGTGAGCATGCATCTTGGAAATAGATTGAGAAAAAGTACAACTGAGAAAGAACTGCCACCATCAATGCAAAATACAGAGTGTTCTCTGTGCATGCAACGTGCTTCATCTCCTACACATAAAAGGATTTAACAAAGAGCCAGGTAACACAGATGAGAGATGCTGGAAATGCACTAAAAGTAATTGGCCATCTTGTTCTGTTTTCATGAAAGTGAAAACCAATCTCAAACTATTCCTCTGGCCTCATTTCTGAGCAACATATGATGAGATATACCCAAAATGAAGATGGAGTGCAAAAATAATTTTCAGGACATAACTGGTTGCATTCAATCACAAAAACTATGACACTGCCAAGGCACCTCTTGACTCCAGTCAGGAAGGCTGTCCAGGATTACACAGCTGCTGATCTGTATCCATATTCCATCTGCATTCATAGAAATCCCCAGGTCTGGATAACTGGGACTAATCTCTGACCAGTCTGGACAAGAATATTCTCTATATCATCCCCTCATCTCTGTGAGTTACCAAGAACACTCCAGATAAATTCTTCTGAATTCATGTTTATAAGCCAATTCTTCCAGCTAAGTGATACCAATATCTTAAAATAAAAAAGGAAAAGTATTACTGAGAATAAGGTGGGAATATGCAAGCAAAATTTAGTTCAAAATTTTTCTTTATCTTCTTCCTATAGCCTCACGGGCTGTCAATCTCATTTTATAAACTGAGATTTCTAGTTTTTTATCTTTATACAGATATTTTGACATTTTTTCTGTAAGCTTTGTAATAATGTGCAATGAAGTGAGCCAAATATGACAATAAGGAGGTGGGGAATAGTGGAAGGCAAGATACAAGTTAAAACCCAGGAAAGAAGCTTTTCCATGACTTCCCACTAATTTCTAATATCACTAGGCAATATTTAGTGAAGTTACTCACAGAACTTTGCAAATAAACTATCCCAGTATATGCCATTCATGCTGTGATGAGAAATAGAGGAGTCATGCCTCTACTACTAGGACATCTTCCCTGAACCTACTAAATTTGGAGAAAAACCCAAGCTAAATCTACCTGGATTCCTCCTGAATTCTTCAAAATTGACTTAAACAGACACAAAACTCTAGCTTATCTTCCTGGACCCTGGAGTTGCACTAAGTTTTGATTTTGCAGAGAAGAAAATGCATTTTTTCAAGACTTCATGCAATAATGACTGGTTCAAATGTATTTTCCACAGCCAGAATAATGGCACACATTTGTCCCTCTAGGTTGTTTGCCAGTCTTAACTTGTAGATTGGTGCCAGATTGCCACCTTTTGAGATCAAGAAATTATATCTTCCAGTGAGTGTGCAGTTTCCACAGCACAGAGTTAAGAAAACATTCAGATGTGTAATTGATTTTTGCCACTTTTCAGCCATTTTGCTTCATTAGGCATTTCCTTTGATCTCCAGCTTGTCACTTCTGGCTCCTAAAACAATATTATTTCTCTTAGAGAATTAGCTTAATCTGACAAGAACCATTTGCCTTTCACTGAAATATTTTATGGGTTGAACACTTCAATGGTGTTGCTGAGAGAGGGCTCATCAGAAGTACTTGTCATTCTTTGCACTTTATTGACATTTATGTTACGATTATATGGAGCTCTGAGAATAAAAACATTTGCTGGAGTAGGCCTAAATGACTTACCACCTTGTAGAGTACATTTTGATCATATTTTATTTCACACAGTCAGTTTTTCTGCTTGAAATAATATTTTTTACATGAAGACAGATTTTCTTGACCTGGGATTTTTTGTTTTTTTAATCAATAGCATTTGCACTAGACAGTAAAAAGTCAGAAAAACTCAGTCATTTCTTTCCACTGCTTTGAAAGGAGCTGACAATTTTCAGAGATTTTCATTTCTGCTACAGCAATATAGAAGTGGACTGACAGCTGGGCCTCCAGCTAGTGCTTTGCAATGAACCATATGAGCATTCATAGTTAGAGCCTAGAAACAGAGTTTATGGACATGAGATCTATCATATATGCATAAAAGGTACGTATCCATCTCATTCAATCAGCTCTGAGACAAAATATGCTTTTCTGAAAGTGTGCACTCCTGCTCCATTTGAAAAACACACGGACAGGTGCCTCCCAAGGCTGTGCCAGTGGACACAGGTGCCTTGTGCTGTGATAAACCAGTGCCAGTCCTCAGCTCTGTTCTCCCTGATTTTGTCCTGGAGCTGTGCTGAGACGTTGCAGGTCTTTCCCATTCAGCTTTGTTTTCCAGCATGGGCACAGGGGGAGCAGAGGAGGTGAGCAGAGAGTGGTTGAATGTATGAGTTGAATGTATGCACAGGGCGGATGTGAGGCATAAGGCATGTCACATCTCAGAGGGACATGCAAGTGGAAGGAGCAAGTATACCACAATATGAACCTTTCTGGGGTGAAATTACCCAGGAGCAGGTCTTAACACTCCAGAAATACCATGCTCGCTGAAGACCAAGGTAAGAAATAGATGACTTGAAGGTCAGGGAGGCAATATATCAAGAGGCTCAACTGCCCTGCCCATAACATCTTCCATCTTTTTTCTTTCACACCTCCCTGAGCTCTTCTAATTCACTAATCTGTTCTGGCCCTCTGAAACACTCCTGAAACAGATTTCACCTTCCTCCTAAACCACTGACCTGGTGAACTTTGCTGCCTGTCATCAGTGGGCGTTGCACTCTCACTCACCATCAGAAGCTCCAAGCCAGCCACAACCACTCAGCTACAGCAATATAGCAATGGACTGACAGCACATGGAGACATGATAGGAAACAGAAGTGGGAGAGAAGTCAAAACTTTTGGATATTTTGGGTGTCTTGATTTCTTCAGCGTATTTCCTCACCTGTGAAGCATAACCCTTACACAGAACCCTCCCACACACGGCAGAACAGCTCCAGCTGTCCTGCATCTGTCTCCAAACTGAAGGAGCTGACAGTCATCTGCTGCCCCTGGTGAGGAAGAGGATTAAGCTTCCTTCAGTTCACAGAGTGCAGCACTTTTCCTGAGCTCTCTTTTCAAGGAACCCCTTATTCTTTCCAATGTCAACACCTATAGACATTTTCTATAAAAGTGGGAAAACCATGGATGAAGTGCATTTTAACATCTGTACTAATTTTGTCATCTAAGTGCAATTCAGTCAGTAATTTGGTGAGCCAATGATCACACATGTATCATTTCAGGTTGATCTGAAGTGTCCTGTAAGCTGTTCTGCAAGCTTAGACCAGTTCTCCAAACTTAAGGATGTAGGAAAGTTTGAGATGTCCTCGGGGATCCCACTTAGCTGCCACTTTCTGGAGTCCATTAATGGTAAGCTCTTCCAGGTTGGTGTGGAAAACTACAGGAGCCCCAGCAGATCTCTCCAGATTTTCCTTATTCATCTTCCTTCAAACTGGTTTGAAAGTGTGTTAAATCAATATGGGACAAAAATAAACTAACAAAATAGACCTTGAATTTCCATATGAAGTCACATCTTTCCAAACATCATCTTCCTCTATTAAGTCTGGGAAAAAGTGGGCCAAACTTTTCAGTTCTATCTGTTGAGACAAGAAAGAAAGAAAAAAAGGCCAAAAAAATCCTTCTTTCCTGACAGATTCAGTCCAGTGTTATCACAAATTGCCTGCATTCCTAGATCCTGTTTTGACTGGCTGAGGCACAGATAAGGTGTTACGTGAGCTGAGAGACCATGTCACCCCATACTATGGAGTTCCTTTATTTTGTTGCTTAAAGTAAAAGTAAGTATGGGGGCTTTTCCCCAAAGGGGAGACTTATTTGGGGTAATAACACATTAAGACCAAGTGCACATTGCACTTCAGCAGCACAGCTGAGCAAATCAATTTTTCACTCAGAGTTGTGCTTTTGATTTCTTTGCTGAGATGCTTTCAGTGATTGAAAAAAATGCATTCAAAAATTCTCAGGATGAGGGCTTTAGCTGGAAATTGCATTAAAGAGGACAATGAAAGCAACTAGAAAGGGCATACAGCTTGTTTGTGCAAAAAAGCCAGTATCTGTCAGGCTTAGTGAGATGATGAAGTCAAGTACCCCATAGCTGGGACCACTGTGGTTCTTTCAGACAAAGCAGATTGCTTTGACTTTGTCATCTCTATACCCATAAATACATACAAATATATGTTTATTCTTCTTTAAAATCCCTGTAAATATACATTTATTTTTCTTTAAAATCCCTTCTGGAACTAGAAATGTCACTGAATTCATTTCCATTCCCCAAGTGCGGAAAGAAAGAGAGAACAAACAACATATGACAGATGTTATTCATACTGTAAAGTGCTGTTGGAAGACATTCAGATACTGAGTGATAGTGTCTATAAAAATCTTAATAGAAAATTCTTCACAGTAGATCTCGTGTAAGACATGGCCTAACAAGAAAGGTGTCAAGGCTTCCTTTGCAGGTAGTGCCTGATGTCTCCAACTCAGAGGAGAGGGAGGGTGGTCTCATGCATCGAGGACTGCACAGGAACATCCCTGTTCCAGGAATTCACCATGTATTAAGATGCTGTAGGGTAAGGGAGGAGGAAAATCATGATACAGCATAAAATCCAGTTCTTTTACTAAAAAAATCCAGCAAAATTCTGAGTGTTATTACCTTGATTTGTCTTTTGAATATTGCCCTTACTATGATGAGATATTCATTTAATGAATAAATAAATGCTTGCAATGACATAAATCCTTCAAACCAGTAATGCTGACTTTGTTTAATATGATTGCCATTCCCCACACAAAACCAATTGGACTGATCCTCTTTCCATTGAAGTCAACAACAAAGACCTAAAACTGCTCCATGAGGAAGAAGATTAGGTTCTGAATCAGAATGAAGAACACTGTTCACTCACTTGTCTCAAACATTGCTCCTTCCACCATATCCAATATCATATAGAATAGCTGAATTTTTCTTGAGCAGTCTTTTATAACTTTAATGGGTGACATAGTGTTTAAAATTTAATGCTGGTAGATGCAGAGCAGCAGTTTGGAAGCAGTAAATTAATGTTCTTGTGCTCTTGACTTTTTTTTTTTAATTAGGATTTCCTTTTTAAAAAGGAGACACTTACAACTGAGTCAAGTGAGAATGATTGTACACAAAAGCACAGCCATAATTCTCTCCTGATAGCCTGGTTTCTTGAAACAGTCAACAAAATTACCTTTCTCAACAATTTCCATGTTGCCTCAGAGCCATGGTCAATAGCTAGGAGCCAAGCCCAAATGCTGAGTTGGCACTTTTGGCCCTGTCTTGTATCTCATCAATTTAGATTTAATTCCCAGACTTTATCTTTCTATCCTGAAAGAAACTATGGAATAATATGTAACTATTTAATCACTATGCTAAAAACCAGGACAGTGAAAGCAAAGAAATTTAAAACAATATAACAAGCCAAATAAAGACTGAGGCTAAAGAGTTTCTATCTAAAAGTCTTTAAGATTCAAAAGAGAAAAAAAGCTGGATTACCTTTTTGTTTCAAATGAAGTCAGCAGATTTTCTCAGTTCTCCTCTTTTGCCAGATGAATTAATATCTCCTTAAGTAAAAGATTTTCACTGAATCTTGGCGATGTTTCTAAGTGCATCTCTGTCATTGCCAATACTGTAGTTTCTTCAGCTTCATCTTGGATGTGTCTGTTATAAATTTTGCATATTCTGCCTCAGAATATCTAGCATGTATAATTTTCAAGAAATGTAATGACTCAAAAGGAGAAGAGCAGAAGGAAAGAGCCGAAACTGCAATTTTCTATTAGAGGAAGTCTTCAAAATATCAAATTGAGATGGTATTGTTTATGATACCTTATTCTTTGCATTTGGTTTGAATATGCAAAACATTTTACTGGGTGCCAGAAAAATTTTCTAATACTGTGGTTGATAGAACTCGTGCGGAACAGAAGCAAAAGCATTGTGCATCTAGTCTAGCATCTGGGACAGGAATACACTTTTAAGCATATTTTGATATTTATCACACGGCAATTCGGGGGGATGTGAACTCAATCCCCTATGGATGAGGCAAGGAAAACCCAAACAAGACCACTCTCTCATTAATGTCAATAATTTATTGTAAATCTCTACTTATTTTCTCATAGGCACACGTAAGTGACTGCCAACTGAGAATTTTTGTGCCTAGCAGAGGAATGGGAAACCTTGCCATGAGGAACAAGAAATGCAGAACGTGTTCCCAGATATATTTCAATATCTGTGCTGGCAGTCTTCAGACCCACATAACCCAGCCATATTTCTGTGCTGCTCATGGGACTGCTCCCTGAAGAGCAGAGCTTATTTAGGATCATACTTTGGGTGACAAATGGTTGAAGGTTGGGGTAGCACTCAGAGAAGGCCAAATGTGTTGCACTGTCCATACGGTCTGCTCTGGGTGTCTGCTTTTTTCTGCTGTAAGAGGTGTGATAGCTAGGCGGGCCTAGGGTCTAACTCAGCTTGACCACTAGCGTTGTAAGAATTCCCAGTGAACTCTGGACAATACCTTGCCCTGGGGATGGTAGTTCCACTCCTGGTACCATTGTCGCTGCCTCTGTCACAAAGTGGATCATATTAAAATCTCTGATTCCCTCAGGCTCCCAATTTTTGCCATTTCTCACAAAAAAAATAAAAAAAAGAAAAAGGTGCGTCTAATCTGAGGCTATTTTTCCATTGTTGATTTTGGAAATTCATGGTCCAAATCACTCTCTATATTCTCTGTTATATGTTGATTTTATAGGACCTATAATATTAATGATCTTGTTATTTCCCCTTTTGTTAGAAGAAAGACATCAAGAAAGCTAAGTCATCCACTACATTTCTTTTTACATCCCAGGCATGTTTCCGAGCACTTTCACCACCTTTTCCATTTCAGCTGATCAATCTCAGCCTGCAGAAGTGACTGCTCACTCTATAAAATGAATGGATGAAAATGAGGCACAGCTAATGTGCATTTTGTCAGAGGTGTTTGCCCACAGACATTTTCCCTTGATATCAGGCACTTTGATGAATCAAAGAAAGACACTTCTCAAAGGGAAAATAGCAATTTGCTCAGTAAGTTTATTTTTATGGGTGAAAATGAGAAGACTTGTCTTTTAGAGAAGGTGAGTGAGGTAGCTTTGCTAAATCTATTTTAATCTGTAAACCTTCATGTTTCTTAAATGTGTATTTTATTATTTTGCCCTTCCTATGACTGTAAGATTAATATTTGATTTCTGGCAAAAAACCCTGCCTTTATTAGCTGTAGGGCATTAGATTTGTTGCAGGAAGGAGAAATAAAGAGTCGCTTCAAAGTAAAGTGCATTTGTTAAAAAATAAAATAGTTATGGTGTTATTCACATACCCATGTGAGTGATCTTCAAGATGATTTTTATTAATTGCCATGCACCTTCAGAAATTCTCTTTTTCAAACATAAAAATACTTTGAATATATTATAAGCATTTGGCAATAGTCACTTCACATTGGACAAGTTTCCCCCAAACCTAGTGGAAAAGTTTTGGTTTAGTAGTCATAGTTAGTCCAGAAGAAGCTGAAGGCTAAAATGCATTTCCATACATAATCATCTAGATTTAAAAGGAAAAGACCTATTAATATTATAATTTGTACAAAGACAACTCTCAAGTAGAAGAAAGACAAAAATACAACAAAAGAATTGTTCTCTGCCAATTATTTCTCATTCTGGTAATTATAGTGCGAGAAAATAGATAGAACTTGAATAAGAGCACACAAGGCTGAGCACTGGGGCAATTTCCCTAAGCTTTGTCCATGACAGTAATTGGTGATTGATATCTCCTGGTCCTTACCTCAAATCATGATCCTTCAGTTTTCTCTCCTTTGTCCAGCTGAGGAGGGGTTGATGGATTGGTTTTGGTGGATACCCAGTGTCCAGCCAGGGCCAAGCCACCACAGGGCCCCAAAGCCAACCGGAGTGCTGGAGCACCTCTCCTATAAGGAGAGGCTGAGAGAGTTTGTGTCCTTCAGCCTGGAGAAGAGAAGGTGGTGGGGTATCTTATAACAGCTCTTCAGTACCTAAAGGGGGCCACAAAGAGAGTTGGAAGGCACTTAGTGACAGGGCAAGGGAGAATGATTTTAAACTAAAAGAGGAGACATTTACATTGGATGTTGGGAAGAAGTTCTTTACTCAGAGGATGGTGAAACCCATCACAACACAGATTGCTAGAGAAGTTGTGGATAACATATCCCTGTCTGTGTTCAAGGCCAAGGTGATCACCTTGATGGGGCTTTGAACAACCTGGTCTAGTGGAAGATGTCCCTACTCATGGCAGGGGTTTAGAACTTTAGTTTAGTTTAGTCTTTAATGTCTCCTCCAAGCCAAAATGTTCTATGATATTTGCAGCTACCCCAACTTTTTCCCTTATTTTCTGCATAGTAATGCTCCAGCAGAACTCTCCTGTCAGGATTGTGCTTGGCAAAGTCTAACACAGATTAGGAGCAGAATTTTAAAGAAAATAGCAGAAGCCTTGGAATTTACAGACTTGCCTTAGTGTTCATTTGAACTACCTGATTAGACAAATCAGAGATGTATTTATTTACAGTCATAAAGCTGTTAGCATTTATTTTCTGTATGTCTGTGTTTTGAAATTCACAGATGGAGTTATAATATTTGAGTTCCTAGAGGTCCTGGGGATTCCCAGTGTGTAGCAGATGTGTTCATGTCAAATATTTATCAGCACCATGCTGTGGACTCTGTTGGGAACCAACTTCAACAGTTTATCAATATTATGAAACTAAGGAAGGATGGCCTGCTGTTGAGCATCTTTCCACCACCTGCTTTCTCCTTCCATGCCTACATCTTTCAGAGGCCGCCACTTGCTCTGCTGGTGGGATCACCACCAGGTCCTTCTACTTCCAAGGATGAATATTTGTATTGAGTCTCTCAGACAGCCTCTCCCACCACAACAGCTCATTCCAATATCTTCAAAGTGTCCCTCCAAAATAGGATCTGTCATGTGGGCTCTTCTGTTCCAACAAAGTATTAAGGACAAAGAGCATGTCACAGTGAGTCACCATTAACTGATGACAAAAAAGGCCCATCAAGATCCAGCTGCCTGAACCAAAAGGCCCAAAGACAGTTTCCCTTTGTGTTCTCTAATAAGCTGCTTGGACAGAAGCCTTTGGGTACAACTACCACATGCTTTCCTGTGGGTTATTACCTCCAGTCAAGTCTCTAGGCATTAGCAACCACACCACACAGCCCAGTTCAAACAAAACATCTTTGAATGCCATATTCCATATTTCCCTCACTGCACATTATCAACATGCTAAGCACAAAAGCCTGAATAGACTTTTGTTAGTCCTTTGAAAGACTGCAAACCTCCTGTCTGCTAGTCTGGTCTCTGAAAGCTATTCCAGAAGGCTTGCAAGCTTCCCTTTAGTCCATTTCCATGGCTACTGATATTATGCTGAATAGTCTTCAGACTTGACTGAGCTAAGTATCCAAATTTGGAACCTCTTCGTCCTATTTATTATAAAATACATTAAAAAGGGTTCAGTGCAGAAAGCCTTTTGGCCACTGCATAGACCTAAAATGGATACAAGAATTTACATCATGACCATAATCTTTTGCAAAATAGCTACCGGCTTTTAGAGAAAAAACCCAAAAAAACCAACAAAAACTTCTTTGCTTCAGATGGCAAATGATGTAAAAATATTTCTATAATGTAGGGACATACCAAACACACCCTTTAGATTAACACTTTTTTTGGCTAGGCTGCTTCAACTATTCAGCTGCTTCAACTCTTCTTTCCATTTTGTCATGTTGGTCAGAGTTGTTGGCAGGTGGATTGATGTGTTTGGTCACAAGTTACCAGGGAGATTCTTCTGTGACTTCTTCACATGGAAAGAGTGGAAAGTAGAAGCTGTACAGGATGTTTTGGGAAAAACAGAAGATAAATTGTGATGAACATTAGACGTACATCAGAGAGTTCTCTGCAGTAAGATGAAACTGCTTTGAACAAGTTCCTTTCCAGGTTTCAGCTAAAGTTGAATTGCCCTGGTGAGCACCACCAGCAGTGGCAGCAGTGTGCAGCTTGGTCTGCTAAGGCAACTGAACTGCTTGAACTCCTTGGGAAGGACAAGACCAGATTTCATTTAGCTGATCCCACTCTTCCCATCCCAAGTATTCTCAAAGGAAAGCAAGCAGGTAATGAATAATATATATCACCTAGGCAGGGAGGGATGTGGGAGCATGCCATGGAATTCAGGGTGTACCCAACACAGGCGAGCAGTTCCTGGGCAGGAGACTGATGATGAAGCCTGACAAAGCTGAATATCCCAAGCTCCATCTCTTGCTCTTACTGTGTTTTACCACATATGGCTCATTGGCTGAGCAAAGGAAGAGCACATATAAAACCACAGATGCCCAGATCCACCCCAGCTGATGCAGAGATCAAATCCAAATCACAAACATCAAGAATGTTTTTGCTTTCCTAAAAAGAGAAAATATTATCAGATATGGGATAATAATTTCATTCTCTTAAAAGCTCCCAAACTGCCCAGAACAACACAGAATATACTCTGACACCTCTAATAGACCAGAGCATTAATAACATGCAGAGACTAAACAAACTGTCATCAGATTAAAACACTGGAAGACTTCCAGCAGATTCTTGATATGGATCTTGCTGAAATACATATGACATAGACATACAATCCTGCTCAGCAAATGATATCAAAGTAGTAAATTAAAGATACACTTCATAATCTCCACTGTCTGCCTAATGAGCTGAATCACTTTAAAAGTCTTTATTTGCAAGGCCCATGACTGGCCTGATCGCTTTATCCTGTCCTTTTCCCTTCCACTGGGAGCAACACCAGGCTCGAAAGCTCAGTCTTGGCAGAGAGAGGCCAGCCTAGGTCTGGCAGCTGCTGAAGAGGAGCTTCTGAAACATAAAAATCTCTACTACGAAATTGTGTCGTTTATTGGGTACATGAACTGTTCATTGAATAGCAACTGTCCAGATTTACAGATTTATTTCTGAAATTAGAAGATAAAGAAAAGAGTTGCTCTGGTTTTGGCTAGGATTGATTTATTTTTTTTCCACAGTAAGAATGCATCACTAGATGGTGGCTTTTTCACTGTCGTACGTTTTCAATTACATTTCAAAACTCAGCTTTTTGTCTTGATCTATAGATTCATAGTCAAAAATTGTGGGGAAGTGAACTTTTTCTATAAGCATTTCAGAATGTTTATTGTATTAAAAAAGTACATTTTTAACATGGAAAGGATTCTACCAAAACTGATAACTTGTTTTCTGTATGCAAAACAACAACAAAAGCAGTATTTATACTTTACACATGCTGTATATCCACAACACACTGCAAAATTATCCAAAATTATTACTTTTATTGCCTCAGTAATAAGGAAAAATAACTTACATTGTCATTAGTTTATCATTTTAGCTATAAGAGAAAGTACAAAAGGTACTGAGTACAATGTATATTTTTGTGAAGAAAATATCTGTCTTCTACTTCCAGATACATTACCCAGTTGTCCCTTCTGTAAACTCAGAGACAGGCATAAACACAGAAATTATGGACTAGGACACATTTAGATGATTTGCTGTTTGGAAACCTCCTCCCGTCTCAGATTCAGATGCTTCAGAAGTGAATACAATAGCTGTAGGATTCCAAGGGGAAGGGAGACTGATGGAAGCTGAATTCATTTTAGCTTCATTATACAACCTTCAGACAGTTTCTGAAGAAAAACAAATCAATCAGCAAGCTGGAAGAGCACTGGAATTATTGTTTTTTTAAAAATATAGAAAAGAGAATGGAGGCAAAATTGGAAGTCAAAGATATTCTAAATATATTTTGAAGGATATATTTCGAAGTTTCCTAACAGATTTTTCAAAGATGAGTTAGAGAGAGCTGAAACACTGCAAATAGAAATGTAGGCATTTACAATCATACGAAGAAATACATGCTGAGTAAGAGCTTGCTAAAGGTTATTGGAAATTACTAGTCTTTCAACTGAGATGGGGAAAATAGAAAAAATCATTTACAGAATGTTTTCCCTAGTGCCCAAATCACCACAGCTTAGACAACAGTATCAGTATCTGTTGCACTGTAAATAAAACAGCCTAAACAACAAAACTGAGGAAGTTTAGCTAGGACAATGATTCTAATTTCTGACTCAGTAGTAGACATTTCAAAGCATCAGTATGCAAACCAAAATAAAATGTTGCAATGTTCACTAGCACCTGTTTATTTCATCTAAATCTGTTCAATTCCTTCTAATGACTGCAGCTTCAATCTTTCCACTCAGCAACTCACTCCAGTAGGGATCAAACACCATCCATCAACTGTGAAGTTTGTCAGGACAAATCTGTTTGTCACCTGCCCAGTAATTTTCATGTGGACTGGGGGTTTATACAAACAGCAGGGGTGAGAAATTCCTGTCAGTTCCTGTGGAGTTGTTTCTTCTTTTACTGTTGATACTTTCCTTATTACCTTAACCATTTTGTAGATACTTTGTTCTAAATGTTCTCATACTGTGAGAAATAGCAGATTTCTGTTTCTAGCAGGATACAAAATATTTCAGAAATTCAGGATGCTTTATCCTAAAAATACCCAGATGCTGAGAGATCCTCATTAAGTCTCTTTAGGACTTTGTGATGGCTATTATTCTGCAGAGGACCACACGTGAATTTGAAGTGAGAGAAGATTTAAAAGGAACTTTCATGCTTTCATACTCTGCATCTCCCTGTGAAACTACAGCTTTTGACTTGTCCAGCCCTAGCGCAGAGCAGCAGGATCCAACATTATGCACTTTTCAGTTGTTATAGTCTTGCAGGCTATGCCCACAGTCAGATGAATGCTTTCATCATGGTTTAACCCCATCCAGCAACCAAGCCCCACACAGCCACCCACTCACTCCCTCACCAGCAGGATCAGGGAGCGAATAGAAGGGTAAAAGCTGGAAAACTCATGGGCTGGGAGAAAGACAGTTTAATAGGGAAAGCAAAAGCCACATGCATAAGCAACACAAAACAAGGAAATAAGTCACTTTGTCCCATGGGCAGGCAGGCGTTGAGCTGTGTTTTCAAGACAGCAGGGTCACATTACATGTGATGATGACTTGGAAAGACAAAATCCATCACTCCAAATGCCCCTCTCCTTCTTCCTTTTCCCCCCACTTAGTATACTGTGCATGATATTGCATGGTCTGGAACATATGGACAGTTTGGAGCACCTGCCCTGGCTGTGTCTCCTCCCAGCCTCTCATGCAGCCCAACCTCCTCACCAGTGTGTCAGCACAAAAAGCAGAAAAGGCCTTGGTGCTGTGTAATCCCTGCTCAGCAATAACAAAAACATCTCTGTATTATCAACCCAGCGTTCAGAACAAACCCAAAACACAGCCCCATACCAGCCACTGTGAAGAAAATTAACACTACCCCAGCCAAAACCAACACAGCTGCTTACAATCTAGGCTGTCTGGAAGACACACACCCACTTTTAGCAAGCACAAAGAGACCAGAGGGACCTGCTGAGGGGCTGTGACTTTCAAACTGGCCTTAGCATCATGCAAATATAGCAACATGGCTTATGGGCATGTTGGCTGGGCAACACATGCAGGTAAGGGACCATGCAAACATAATATAGCCTAGAAGCATTGTGGATTCATTGTGTTCAGGGCCATCTTCTGTCCTATTGCTAAAAGCTTCTAATTAGGTCACTGACACTGAAAAACAATCAGCCAGTAATTACCAGCCTTGAGGAAGTCAGATTAATGAGCTGTTTCCTATGAAGTTGTGAGCTTGGTTTGAGAAGCATGAGATTTTCAAAAGCTATGATGAACCTCTGTTTTTAGCTGCCAGGCTTTGTTATTGAGCACATTATATGATTGTTAGCCTCCTCCCAGGACATTTTTGCTATTTCTTCTTCAAGTTTCAGATCCAACAGAACACACTTGGACTGTAAGGCTGCAGTTTATTTTTTAGATTTAAAATCAAGATTTGTGAGAATGTGCCATGTTGTTCTACCTTTACACCAGCATTGGGGTTGATCAGTTCACAAGATTTCATTTGACTTCAGCTACAAAGTGTGAGATTCCACCATCCAGATTAGTGAAAATTAGGCTCTCTGAAGGAAGAGTAACTTTTAATTAATGCCACCACAGAGATCAACCTCCTGCATTATTCCTCTGTAAGGTACATACGTTAAGCTCAGCAGAATGGGTCTGGCCCTCTGTGTTTAAGGAGAGACTCTTCTCAGCTCTCCCAAAATTACAGGCTTCACATGAGATCAAATCCTGAAGTAATTTCATAAGTCCCACATCAAAACACATCTATTGAAAATAATCTTCCCTAACATCAAGCTTAACCTCATGTCCCACTGATGTAAGTGTTGCCAAGATATCTGCTTAACTCAAGAGTATGGGTTTTTTCTGCTCATGCAGAAGAGTTTTCTTGAGTGGGATCTTCTAATTCAAGAAAATATCTTTGCCCTTAGTGGAAGTACAAGCAAGAACTGTAGGACTGTCTCACAGAGCCTGCTGCAAAGGTTGTATGGCTTCCTATGAGATCACTGGATTTTCCATTCAGTAGAAAATGTGTTATGGCAAACTTGTGTGTCTTTACAATCTAAAGGCAATTATGCACTGAAAAAGTTTGTCTGCAAAGTATCAAGGAGTACAGACAGTATAGATGATTTTTAAGTTACTCCTTGAAAAAATAATTTTGTCCAATGGCAATCTTGACAGTTGAAACAAAGAATTTACCAAATTTCACTTACAAATGTGTTTTTAACTGTTCTAAATATTTGAAATAGCACATAACTGTCACTGTTCAACAGAAACCCATAAAATTTTGTATTAAAGCAGGAAACAATCTTTTTTCCCCATATGCCTTCAGGTCTTACTTTGTTTTGCTGTAGCCTCTGACCTCACTTGTATTCAATATTTCTGTAATATGCATTCACACAGCAGCTTGTCCATCAAATTGATTTACGATACAGTAGAGTGTAAATAACCAAGTGATAATTTTCTATACTTAAAAAATACCCTGTCAAGGACCCAATTCAAAGTCTCCTGATGACAAAGGGAGCATTTCTACTTTACCCACTGAACATTAAACTGATCTCTAGTTTATTGGTTTGAAGAGAGACCTGCAAGCCAATGTGAAAATGTACAGGTCTAGCCCTGAAAATTTATTTTAAGAGACCTTCAGACATAAAATTTACACAAACTTTTCCTTTAGGAATGTCCTGTTGATTAAAATGTACATAGTCAACATTCAGCTGCTCAGTCCTGGTCCTATACAGCTGAAAAGGGCACAAAAGTTTTCAGCAACAGATCATAGGATTGCAGCCGTACTACTTCCTTTGACAAGGACCAGAGGAACTACCCATGATTTATCTGGCTAAATCTCCTCCTGCTCTCAAATGAAATATGGTGTAAGTTGGAGCAGGACAAGTTCATATTCTCTGTTCATAAATCCATGACACATGCTAAGAGATTTTATGGCTATTCACATTCAGCCTCAAAGAAAAGGAGCTCTCTTTATTCACTTTTCCTTGCAGACTGTGTTATTAGGACATCTCAGATTTATGAACTTGCTATTCCTCTGCCCCAAAATTGATTTCCTCTGCTGCCTGACAAAAACATTCACAAGGCATCACTGAACCAATGTGTAAGACAGTTATACCCCAAAGTACTGAACTTTGGCTGATCCCAAGGTTAATGAGCCCAATTCCTGGTGTTATTTTGAGCAAGGGTTTGTCCTACTCCCAAGCAGCAGAGATCATTGCATCAGGCTTCATGCAAGGAAGGATTTCAGCCTCAGGTAAGTTTTTGTCATCAAATACTAGCCTCAGGCCTTGGCAACTTGGAAACCAACTCTCTGCCACTATTACCTCTGAATTATTACTTTTTTAACCTGATTATTAGATATCTGAGGCATCCCCACATATAGCCAAAGGAAATTAAAATTGTTCTACAATTTCAAAAGGGAGAATATGAAGCAGTTCAGCACAGGATGTAAGAAAATACCAGACAAAGAATATATTTCTCCAGTGAGCAACTGACAATGCCAGTTTGCTGATGGAGATTTTCATTCAATTCCTGATTATCTTTAGCTGAGGATATTTGCAAAGATTACTTGCTGTCCCAGATAAAATGTAGAATTTGCATAGTCAAAGCAGTTGCTCTCATAGATACTGTGCCCATTTAGAGACAGGCAGACAAGAACAGTGCACACTTTGTGCACCCAAGCAGCAGTTGCTTTGAGACATTGTGCACCAAAGTCTTCACCTTCCCCTGCTCAGTCCATCAGTCTGTGTGTGATAAGAAGGCAGTTAACATATCTTTGCAAATCTGCTTCGGAAGAAAGAATCTCCAAGAGGTAATGTTAATCAGCAAACTCAGGGCTGTGTGACACTGTTGATGTACTTAACCTTCCTCTGCTCCCTTATAGTTATAAGTAACTCCTAGGAAAGCTACTCTGATAGGCACTGGCCTGAACCATCTGTAATACTGTCCTAAGACAGTAACCCAACAAATTCCCAAAGTGACCTATTCCAGCTCACATCTCTGTGTCATTTTTGCTGCTAAAGCTGGTTAGTTCCTGCCCTACAATCCAGTTACAGAGAATAATGTTCACTACACTATGTTGTATCAATTAGTTTAAATGCTGGAAAAGGTTAATTTCTTCTAACTGATCTTCTTTGCTAGAAAAAGGATAATTTGTTCAGGATTTTCTTACACAATCCAAAGTTTTTAACATTCTCACTACCATTTTCTGTGTGTTTCCTATGCATTCTCATTCTAATTTACAGATTCATACGAGTACTCCAATTGAGGTCTCACCAGCACAGTGAAGAGACACATTCATTTCCATGTGCTTTGCACATTATGCTTTTTGTAGTACATTCCCAGAAAAGATCCAGCTTGTACTCCACTCCAACTCTCAAATGCTTTTTCTCAGTACAGCTGCACTGGCAGATATTTCTCATTTGATAACTGTCTTCTACTTTTTTCTTTCTTAAGCACAGTTCTTTGCTCTTGCCTTGGTTGAACTCCCTCTTGTTGATTTTGGATCACTTCTCCAAAATATCTAGAGTATTTTAAGTTAAAATTTAGCCCATCAAAGTACTTCCAATTCTTATCAAATTTGTTTATTTTAAGAAGATTATAAGCATTTGTTAGATTCCAACTTCCAAGACATTAATGTCTATACTGGGTAAAACAGGCAGACCTCCACTTAAAATGCGCTGCTAATTTAAAATGAAATTATTCTTAACAGTTTTTGGAGAAAATTTAATGCAATTATTCACCCCACTCATCATTATTTCATGTAAATCATTCCCTAACTTGTTTATGCAAGACAGTTCCAAAAGTCATGCTCAGGTCAAGATATATCACACCTTTTAATTCTCCTTAATCAGCCATATAAATGTTTTAACATGACTTGTTCTTGACTAGTTCATATTAGCTGGCACATATCACCAAATTAGTGCCTGTATGGGCCTTTAAAGTGCTTTATTTAGATATGGTGCTTAGGGACATGGTTTAGTGGTGGACTTTGCAGTGCCAGCTTAATGAACTTCTCAGAGGTCTTTTTCAATTTAAGTGATCCTGTGAGTCACTAGGTCCTCCTTTTTCTCCTTCTTAGTGACCTGTCCAATGACCTTCACCTGCCCTCTGGGCCCCCCTGAGCCTCAGCTTGCTCCACATATCCTGCTCTGATTGTCTCTTTCCATCTGGAGTCCCGCAGCCTTTTCCTGATGCCTTTCACAAGCCCCACCACCTGGAACACAGTTTGTGCAGCAGCCTTTCTGTTCTTCCCACCACATACTTTACCCAAGGCCAACAACCAGACAGGGAATAGGGATCAATATCTGGGCAAGGACAAGTACCTACTGGAGATATCAAGTACATACACCTCAAATGGGCATTGGTGTAAGCACCTTCTCTTCTCCCATTCCTATTGTTTTCCAGTAACTTCTCCTGGGTTCCATACAGGTACAAAGGGAATGCTGCTTCCAGCACAATCGGGACACACACTGTTCCAGATGAATCTGTGGTGCATAGCTGTCAAAACACAGCTTAGGCAGGAAAAAAGGTAGCTTTCTATGTAAATTCATGTGGGCACAAATTGCATGGGCTTATTCTTAAATATTAGCTTGTACTGTAAGCTGAGAAATTTCAGCAATAGAGCCGTGCCTTCTGTCTGGCCAGAATGCATCTGAAACAGCAAATGAAGGACATCACTGGCACAAGATATATTAATAGAACTAGAATTTTCAGGCCAAGCCTATTATTTCTGCAGTTCACTCTGTCAGTCTTAAAAAATTTGGAAAATCTGATGTTCTTTAAATTATGCATTATGCAGTGGCTATATGAGATGTATGCACCTAAAGTTTTGCTGATCAACAAGTCTTGAGGACTGGTATCAGTCAAACATTTTCCTACAAAAGTTTTACTTGGAAAAAGAAATGTTTTGACAAACCAGAACCTTTATGTAGGCACATTTCCCTTGCTTTGAAATTTCATTTGGCAAAAAAAAGAAAGAAAGTCAGTCCTCTTGGGACATTCTGCCAATCAAGTTCTTCCCATACTTTTCAAACCATCAGGTTTGAATTTTCAGCTTGAAATGATGTCTAGTTTTGCAATGTCATGGTGTTAAAAAGCAGAAGTTGCTCAAAGCATTTTAGTGTTGCCACTAAGTGAAACACACAAGAATATTTCCAAATATTTCTTAGCTATTTTGGTGGGAAACTGTAGTTCTAGTTAAAAATAAATTTCAGCATTTTGCAAAAAGGACAATCTGGTTCTCTTCTACTTTTCAGTGGGAATGCTTCAAATAGCATTTCAGTGAAAATACATTAAGAAGACATTCATGAGCTGTAAAGTTTCAATGTCCTCAGTTGAACGGCAGCTTCTCATTTCTGACAAGCCTAATGTGTCACTCTCTACCTGCAATTTTGTCAGTGACAACAAAAACTGACTTGGAGAGTTGGCCCTCAAAAGATCTTTGTTTTTAGTAGGGACCCTCAGGGGGGAAAAAATCAGTTTTCCTTCATTTGTGCTGAGTCAGACTCCATCTTCACACACCTAGGAAAACTAATATCTAAACATATTTTCATTCTTAAATTAAAGTTGTTTAATTTAATTTTATGCTATAATTAATATCTTTTGTTCTTTGAATTAGATTCCATTTTCAAACATCTTTTGCTTCCTCTGAAGAGTTCTCAGCTATCAATGAAGAGAAGACCTCTGAAAAAAATTACACAGAGGTGGGTTTCTAGCATACATAGCATACATAGCAGTAGCCTATCCTATGTTTGCATAAAATAAAGTCCAGATTTGTAGACAAGGCTTGGACAACAGCACAAAATACCTATGGGTACTCCATTTGCCCTTTATTTGTTTGAGAAATTCTTTTCAAGTTCATTCACCAACTAAACTTATTTACCAGTGCTTTGCAGTTCAAGCTAAATTTTCTGGAATTCTGCTATTAAATTTTTCCAACAGAGATTTTATTCTTGTTTCTTTAAATAATTCTATTTTAAATAAAGAATATTGACTTTCATTTCCACAGAAAAGATAAAATATATTAAAAAAAAAAGAAAATAAAAAGCTGACTATCAGCTATTTTTAAAGAGCAGTGACTAAAGCAGAACTTTGATTTCCTCTTTCAAGTGGGTGGAATTAATTTTTCATGTGAAATGTTTTCCATTCAGACACTAGCAAAATATGCTTAATGCTATTGTAATTACAAATTGATTCATTTCCATACTGCTCCTATTGACACTCATTTATGCAACCTGCAAAGGAAAAATGATGAATGCAATTTTAAATAAGCTGCTACCGTTTAAGTCTGAATAAAAAATCAGACAGGTAGCAAAACACAACTAGCTGTTAAAGATAAAATATGCAATTACTGCAAATAACATTTTAGCAAGACAATATTTCACCATATTTATTTGATATTCCACTGATTGTTTAAACAACCTTTGCTGAGCACTGTTTCTTTTTATTTCTACTCCAATTATGATTCTGGCTGCCAAATGATGGTGAATCACCAGTACTGGGTTCAGAAGTTCAGACTTCCCCAGTCAAGTGGCTTGCCCGAGCTGTTCACAGTACATCTGCTGTCAACAGCAGGAGCTCTACCAAACAAAGAGCAAGGTGGAATCATCACTTCTTTAGACTACAAGACCTTGCTTTTCCTGGTCTAGATGATCCTTAAAGACCCTTTCCAATCCAAACCATTCTACAATTCTTGAAGAAAGCAGCCAGCACACAGGGCTTCCAGCACAAGGGCAAAGCCTTTCAAAGCTGACTTTTGCTGCAGTTGAGTGATGAGTCTTGGTCCTCCTCCCTTGTTTTGATAACGAGAACCTTACACAATCTTGCAAGCATTGTCCACATTTATGTAATTGACCTGGAGATGCTTAAATTCGAGAAAACTTGAACTTTAGGAAAACATGAACAGCCATTCATGTTGTCACACTGTCTTTCTCTTGACTTTAATCACTACTGATTAAAATTAGTCACTGAAGACCTTCAGTGTTTATTTGCTTGTGTGAAGGCCTCTATTCACCAGTAACATGACAATCTCCTTCCACCACTTCCTTCCCGAAATAAAGCAGTTCCGAAATTAAAAGTTCTTATAAGATACTTCAGAAATACTGAAGCCTTTGTTCTCTCTATTAAGAGCTGTCTTTGCCAAATCAATTAATGATGCTGTTCCTACCTTGAGTTTCCCAAGCCTTTTACAGGCTTCTTGGCAGAATAGGCAGTGCAGACATTTTCTTTTATTATGAAATGGAGTAACATTTCCAGAAAATGGTAACAGATTCCCCTAGCAGCTTATGGGATGGCACTGTAGCATCCCAAAGGAAGGTGGGGAAGGTTTTAGGGAGTTTACAAGATGGCTGCTTAGAAATGCATCAAGATCCACACTGACAAATATATCTAAAAAGTATCTTAAGAACTGGCAACAAAAACATACCTTCATAAGTATACTTCTCACTTTACAATCCACTTTCAACCCACTTTACAATTCATTTAAGTTTACACCACTGTGATTGTGCAAGGAGGTGAGAAATCACTCATGCATTTCAAGCATACACCCTGGGCCTCTGGCTGCTGATGGCTGCCAGCCTTCTGTAGGGTTTTTTTGCCTTTTCTCTTGGGTGCTCAAGGGCATCTAAGGAATCATTGCATACCCATGTCTGGGCACTTGTCTCATATGTAGATATTTTACAATGTGCAGCACCACGTCACAGGATTTGGTTATTTAAACATTAAGTAAGTGTTTACAGCTGCTGACTTAATCAATGTACCAGTGTCTTTTTAAAGGATTTAGATTTCTCGAAATGCCTGGCTGAACCAAGGCTCATGAGAATCATTTTATCAGAAAGTATCAACAGTGAGTTTGCTGAACTGTTTCAACAAAAAAATGGCCATTTAAAAACCCTTTAGGCAAGTCAAGAAAGCAGTGATAATCTAACAATTCACTTTGGTGTCCATGCACAAACTTCTTTCCACTCCTCCAGGTGCATCCAGAGCCCCAGGACTCCTTCAGGGGAAGTCTGCAGCTCACAAAAATCACCTCCAGGCTAGACCTAAATAACCAGCTAGTTCCACAGGCAATGTCCTGGCAGAGCTGCCTGCCCAGCATGCAGAACTGCTGAGCTCCTGCCCAGGGACACCAGGCATGGCAGCCTTCCCCAGCTACAGTGCTGTGCCTGCCAGGGTCCAGGATTTTCCATCTTATCCTGGGAAAACAGAGGGCATCTGCCATCACTAGATTTGTCTGTGTGACACAAGGCAGGGAAAAATGCCATGATTTGGTACATTTTCTACTCAAAAAAAGGTCAGTTCCGTTCCAATTATGTTCTTGTTATTCCTTTAAGGTCGTTTCCATGTGCTAAATACCATAACATTGTTCTGCAACGCTAAGTGTTTTAAACCTCTGGCTTTGAGTTTACTTGCTAATTTAGCACATCAAAGCACATGTTTTCTCAGCAACTGTAAAGCTGTAGAATTACCTTCACAAATGCTGCTCAGCTGTCTGGGTGCTGGCCCTGTTCCTTATTGCTGTGTTTTATTGCACTGCTGCTGACAGCAACACCACATCAAATATTGGCCATTCCATCATCAGTCAATTTAGCTGTATAGCAAAAGTTTTTCCTGTTCTGGGAAGATTCAGCCAGCAGATGCTCTCAGGGATTTTTTTTTTTCCTTATAGACAATCAAGAATCTGACATGTGGTGTGCTATTCTTGTCTCACTCCCAATAAGTTGAAGGTAGGGATTCTTTCTTGTTCTATGATTTTTGTGTACATCTATACTACAAAAGCACTTCAGAGTTGCAAAAATTTATAAGTCAAGTGCTTTAAACTACAATGGATTTTTACAAGGGAAGTGATGCTGGGAGTAGGGCTTGTTTCACCCATCTGTAATTTCACAGGCAGAGAAAAGGACTTCATCAGAAACCCATAGGCTTCTAGATGCAAGTGATGATTACCAGAATGCTCCATACCAGCTTCTTGAGACCAAATATCCGGTAACATTTTCAGCTTTGCACAGGACTGGCTGCATATCACAATATCTGTCTCTGAATATGTGGAGGCACATAAGTTTTCAAGGCCTGAGAAGAAAAACCAGAACTTTAAACAGTCTCTTCCCTCTTTCAATATGTTAAAAATGTGTCTTTTTCTCCAGTTCAGGGGATTTACACACTTGCAGACATAACTTATAACACCGGGATGTATTATTTAATCATTCTGACAATTTAACCTAAGAACATACTTCTCCAAAAGGGACTTTTGTTATTTTTGGAAGAGAAACTCTAAGGAAGACGCAGAAATTTAAAAATACAGTGTGCCCTTAAGGATAAAAATGAACTTGCTAGAAAAGAAGTGGAAACCTTAGATCTAAAATAGATGGATAAGGGAGAAAATATCTTGCAGAAAAAGACCTGTGAAACTCTTTAGAGAATGTTAAATTAAATTCTCTATGATCTAATCTATAAATTCTGAAGGTTTAACAATGTTAACAGAGTTGGTCTCTTTCTTTTGTTATACTTACACTGTGATACTTGTAAAATTCTCAACCACTGTGGAAGCTGATTTGAGATAATAATTTCATTAATTAACAATACAAATGCTCCATGGTGAGATAATAAAAGGAATTGGAAACATGCAACTTTGACTTCATTGTTAATAAATTCTTTTCACTAGATCTTCGCCAATATAAGGAATCACAGACTCTAATTAAGCAAGATATCTGAATGTGTATGCCTAAGCTGGAGATATGAATAGCTCTATTAGCTTCAAAGAAGAAACTTGATTGAGGAAAGTTATTAATTGGCCTAAAGTTAGAAGTATGATTGGGTGGATGAGGGCTATGGCAGACCAGATGTGTCTCTAGGGTAATTTCACCTGCAGTAACAGACTTAAGCATAGGTTAGCTCCAGACTAAGCTCCATGCTATTTCACTGTATTTTTTGAAGCTCCCAGGCCTGAAACCACCATCTCTATTACAGCACATGAAACAAAGCTGCCCCTCCAAGATTCAAGGAACGCCAAGAAACTTCAGATTCAAATTCTGCATCTCTTGTGCCATCCTGTATGTTATTTGAACTTCTAAAACTCTTATGTCACAAGGCATATGACAGTGGTGACCATTGCTTGTAGGGGTAATTGACAGACATTGAATCCAACTAGGATGGAGAGTGTGGCCTGAGGAGGGGAGGCAAAGGGAAGAAGCCTTGTACAAAGACAGACCTTTTCTCCTGGATTAGTTTGTTTAAAAGGCAGCATCCACTCTAAGGTCCAAAATGCCTCTTATCCAGATGGGGACAAAAATTATCAAATTCTGCCTCTGAAAATCCTGCAGTAAAGATCTAGACCTAGGCCAGTGTATGTGGGGGAAAAACAAACTAAAACAAACACAAACCCAGCCCACAGATCAATTGGAAAACACATTGTGGAAACAAGCCCATTTGTTTCCCTTGAGGATCTGACCTCTCCTCTCCAAGGATACAGGTAAGCAGGGCTAGCCAAGCACATGACAGAGATGCTTTGCCACAAACAGCCTCTCTTTATTGGACTCCAATCTGAAAAGGTGCCATCACCTTGGAAAAATTGCTTTATTTTCATGTAAATGAATTTACTTGTATGACAGAAATATATGTAAATGCCAAAACCGAATCTAAATGTCTTAGAAAATAGGTAATTTATCTCCATTTTATCTTCTAGTTAATGGCATAAATCTTCAAATGTCACTTTCCTAAGAGGAAAGATCAGAAGCTGTTTTGCAGTGCCAATTAGCCCTGGAAGGCCTTACCCTTGATCCAGTGCAATGACAAACCAGACAGGGCAACTCTTCTGTCAGTGAAGAAATTCAGATTAGGTCTTGAAACCTCATGGCATCTCCAGATTATTGCAGAGACATTTGCATGGCTCACTGATGTTCCAGGAAACAAATCAAGATCTTTGTTGTCATGTAGCTGTAATGTCTGTCAGGAGAAAAGCTAGCAGTGCTGGGAGAAGAGCAATGATACACGGCAGTCAGAAATCAAAACCAAACTCTGGAGTTTAACCCCAGCAGCCAAAGAGAAAGGAATATTGTCAGTGCCCAAAAATAACTGCCTTCCTATGCCTGGTAGTCTTAAAGAAAAGGAAGAATTAGCCATCTGTTGCTAATGCTAAAGACAATCCTAGCTATGCAATGTTTCAACAAGCAAATAAGACAAATTCTATTCCTTTTTCACAATTGAGTGGTAAAAATCCCTTTTAACAAAAGGATGTTAAATAAACTTTAATCAAAAGAAAAGAAATATTTAGTAGCACGAGCAAAGCATAGTTAAATAATGGGAGTTCACAATCTTGAAATTATTTTCAGTAAATCTACAGCATGACAAGGGACAAGGTCCCCAGATTTGCCTCCCCCAGCACATATTTTACTCCAAATGGCATTGATGCTACAAACAGGTATTCTCTAGGACATTGAAGGTGTAGTTTTTAAACAGTCAAGTACCTTTCTTGTTCATTTTATTTTTGATCCTTGCAAGAGGTGAGATGCAGCCATGAGGCAAGAACAGCAGGGAGAAAGAAGGAGGCAATTAAAAGTTTACAATGAGGAAAAGAGTGAAAACTGTTGATAAAGAGAAACAAAGGGCAGAAATCCGAGCAGTATTTGAGAGAAAATATTTTTCTTATTGGATATGGAAAGAAGTCATAAGTAATCTTAACAAAGGAGATTTTCAAATGTACATTGGCACCTTGCATTGGCTGTTATATCTGTGAATTCCTGTGATTCAGGGAGAGGAGAGAGAGGAGATCCACTGGCTGAGAGAAGACCATCCCCACACTCTAGGTGGGCATAGAAGCAGCCCACTGCTCCAAGAGGATTTGTTATCGTTGTGGATGGCTGCAGTAATGAAAATCTTGGCTGAGAGTAGGAAAAGGAGTGATGCTCTAACCCCCCAAGGACAAAGGAAGGTGGTAATTACTAGAGCTAATGAGTCCTGGCTCTGATTTCAATATCATGTCATTGTGTTGGCATAAACCCCAAAAATGAGACACAAATAGGGAAGAAAATCATGAAGTAAGAATCTCAGATGCAAGAAAATGCTTGCTGTATATGAAAACTAAGAAATGTAAGATTGCATTACCATTAACATAATAATTAACAGCAGCACAGCCATAAACTAAGACAAATCCTCTGATCTAAACCTGTAGCTTTACAAGTGTGTCATGTCAGCAGGAGCAGTTAAGAGAAGTGAACAGTAAAGACAGTTTCCTAATGGAACTAACTGTGTAATTCACTTGAAGAGCTAATCACTGCACATGAGATTATCTTCTCTGCTGGATCTAAAGCACCAGTTTGCCCAGAATTCATCTTTCGAAGGGAAATATAGCTTATTCCTCTAAACTGAGAGGGGGAAATGATAGTTTGGTTAATCAGGTAATCAGCCAAGCAGAAAAGGTTTTTAGAGATATAAAAACTCAAACAAGCAGCAATCCAGGACAGACCAGGTACATGCAAGTTTTATTCACTTAGTGCTCTGTCCAGGGATTGCTGCAACATGATATCCCACTCTACTTGCTCACATGAAGACTTTCACAACCATTTGGAATAAAATCTGACTTAAAGTCAGAATTAGCTCTTTGCATGCATTTTGGACCCAGTTGGATGGGGCTTGAGCAATCAGTTCTAGTGGAAGATGTCCCTGCCCATGACAAGGGAGTTGAAACTAAATGACCTTGATGGACTCTTCCAACCTAAATCATTCCTTGATTTTATAATTTCACGACTCAAGCAGATGCCCAACTCAAAAAGACATCCAGTACATACTTGAAGAAGTATTTGGGCTGCAGGTTTTAAGAAATAGAAGGAAAAGAAAGACAGAAAATATAAATTTCAGTAGTCCTACAACCATCTTTCTTAAGGAAATTTAGAAGAGAGGAGTAGTTTGGAGATACTAATGCTCCACCCAAAAGGCACTCCCTTCACAATGGATGCATTTAGAAAAGTGCCAGATGCGGCTGAATTCAGTCGGCCTATTCTGCCAAACCTGTAAAATGAGCTCTTTCACATAATGCAATTTTTACTTCAATGCATAATTCTGAAATTGATGTAAATGGGCATTCAAAATATCTCCTGTTTGCAGAAATATTTTGATTATTTTTGTTGTGGTTTGAAATCTACATCTGCTTTATTTACTTCAGCTTATATTTGATTTTTTTTAGGGTTTGGGTTTGATTGTTTGTTTTATGCTTTTAAATTTACAAACAAATCTGAGTGCTCTTGTACCTTTCTTTCTGCTAATTGCCAGGAGAAAAAAAAAAAAAAAGGCATCCAGAGGAAAATAATTTTTTTTTCCAGTGGTACTATAAATAATCAACTGAATTTACTGGTAGGCTGTTGTGAAGAGAATACCTTAATCCTGCACTGATCATTGTTACTTCATTCAGCAACCAGAAAATGGTGGAAATCCACAGAGTTAAAACTCATAAAAACAAAATAGACATGTTGAATACAGTGCTTACACTACAATCTTTTATTTAGCTACTCAGCAGCTGCTCTAGGAGCTACCTGGGATGTTCTTTAGTGGATAGAGTCTTGCTCTGAGGGTGCTGCCTTTCAAAGGGAGCTCTGTGGGGCTGGTACAAAAGGTCCAGTGAGGATGGGTCTTCTTACACTTTTTTAACAAGGGAAACACTGTTCAATTGGAACTTACTGAAACTTACTGATACCCTTGGGATGTTTGGCAGGTTGTGGTGTGTCCTATGGGCACAGAGGAGGAGCCATGTACAGCCACTGGTCACCAGCAAAGCCAAGAGAGCTCCTTGCAGCCATCACTGAGACATTTTACAGATGAAAAGTGAAGGATGAGACCAAAGTCTTACAGAAGCGGCCACCTTACTTTGGAACCCAGCAGCCCAGGTTCAAAGAGCAGCACAGTCTCTGGGAGCAGCCAGTGTCCCCACAAGGTTTCTCCGAGTCCCCACGAGTCAGCCCCTTGTGCTGCCATCACTAGGATGTGAGCTGGCTGGTTTAAGGCTGCAAAAAGTAACCTGAAGCAAGCACAGTCACAAGTTTTGTTCATGAAGTCTCAGAGAGAAACGGCAATTCTGAGGTAAAGAATTTTACCTATTTTATCATTTTCCTAATGTAGCCAGATTTATGCTTAATCTGGACTGTGTACTCAGACGTGAAGCTATTCAGCAACTCCCTTCCAAAAAACAAATGCAGGCCATCTTGCTAACTAATTTATTTTTTTATCAACCAGGTGGTTTTTAGGAGTAAGAAAGTACCCACAAGGATGTCAGACCGAGACAGAGGTAGTCAGAAAACAGAAATAGAAAGGCTCTTATGATATGCTCCATATGTACTTTTTTGTCCACCCTTGGTGATGCCCTTGGTAGAATGTGTACTTCAACTTTGTAACATCCCTTTTCAAGCTGTTCATAGTGCGCTTCTGTTTTATTGTTGTTCTGTTGGGGGATGTTTAAAAGTTCCTGCCAAGAGAGAAGACCCCTATGAAACACACTGAGGCACAAGCACTAGGGAATTCTTGGATAAATGAGAACCAGTAGTTAAAGGGCATCTCATGCATGAATAGAGGAACAGGGCACAAAAATTTGATGTTCTTGATGTTACAAATAAAGCCTCCAGCAGAACTGAAACAGACTCCAAGGTCATAAGCCAAAGCTTACCAGCTTAATCACAACAGTGTCTTCTCTCTCATTGACAAATCCATCCTTTGAAACAGAGAAAAAATGATGTTGTTATCATGGCAGATCCCGGGGCTTTATTCTCAGATCCCTTTCCAAAATGATGGCTGTAGCTGAAAGATCATGCCTAAAGAATTGCAAAGAAACCCAGGCAGTTTATTAAATATTCAAAGCATCCACTGAGAGCCAAAGTTACATGTTCTGTTTAAATCTCCCATTTCAAGATATTTTCAGGTGTAGATTAAATATTAACCAAACAACCTAAACAGCAGTAAGTGACCAGGTGCAAACCCATGAGCTGAAGTTGCATACTGCCCTCATTCCCCTTGGTGTGAAATAAAGGAAGAGGCACCTAATCCAAGAAGGCCAATGGCATCCTGGTCTGGATCAGCAATGGTGTGGGCAGCAGGACGAGGGCAGGGATTGTGCCCCTGTCCTCAGCACTGGTGAGGCCACACCTTAAATCCTGTGTCCAGTTCTGGGCCCCTCACTACAACAACACTGAGGTGTTGGAGCACATCCAGAGAAGGCAGTGGAGCTGGGAAGGGTCTGGAGCACAAGTCGGATGAGGAGCTGCCGAGAGAGCTGGGGGTGTTCAGCCTGGAGAGAAGGAGGCTCAGGGGAGATCACATCACTCTCGACAACTGCCTGAAAATTGTGGTGGTGAGTAGAACCAGGTGGAGGTTGGTCTCCCGAGTAACAAGCAACAGGACAAAAGGAAAAGGTCAGAGGAGGTTTAGATTGGATATTAGGAAAATTTCTTCAAGGAAAGGTGGTCAGACATTAGAACAGGCTGACCAGGGAAGTGGTTGAGTCCATTCCTGGAGGTGTTTAAAAGACATGTAGATGTGGCACTTACAGACCTGGATTAGTGGTGCACTTGGCAATGTTGGGTTAAGGATTAGACACAATGATCTTGGACATCTTCTCCAACCAAAACAATTTGATGATTGTATGATAATCCCAAGTCCTTCTGTTCCTGTTTTATAAGGATCATATTATGCTACTCCTAACTTAGCTCGTCCTTCAACTGGTAACAACACTGATCCAAATACCATAAAATCAAAGAATTGTGGAATAATTTGGGTTGGAAGGGACCTTAAGGACAATCCAGCTCCAGCCCATTCCTGCTGTGGACAGGGACATCTTCAATAGACCAAGTTGCTCTGCAATCCCTCCAACCTGTCCTTAATCCCTTCTGGTGATGGGGCATTCACAGCTTCTCTGAGCAATCTGTGCTGTTGGCCATGTGGGGCTACAGTCACCAAAGCAAGGTCTCCAGCCCTGAAGTACTGTAATTATGTATTTTATAGTGTATGATATATTTTATTTTATATTACATATTTGTGCTTTAATTATGTATTCAACGACAGTAGGTCTGTACTATGTCTTTTGTGGTTTTGAGGGGTGGTTTTTATACTTGTAGCTCCAGGATAGAGGCTTGTCTCCAGCTGGGCAGGAAAGACATTTCTCTAGCTTTCCCATTGAGGATGAGCAGCTCTGTGCCAGGTCATGGATGGCCTGGGTGCCAGTCAGTACAACACGTGTCTCCATCACATGGGCTCAGGGGTCACTGGGAAACCTCAGCAGTGTCCACAGACACCATCAGCAAAAGGCTTCTTCAGTCTGGGCATGAAGGAGACATGAGTTTGGATTCGGGCATAAAAATGTTGCCCAAGTTACACTTGGGGTGTCCAAGATCTTCAGAGCATTTTGTGCCTGGTTGGTTTGGTGGTGGGGTGAAGAGGCATCTTCCTTCCCCTGCAGTTTGCTCAGTTTGTCCCAGTGCTGGCAGGGGGATGTTCACTAACCACGCAAGGTTATTTTGCTCTAAACACTCTGGGGACACAGAACAGGGCAATGCACAGATTGTGCATTGTTTGAAAGCAGCTGTAGCTAATTTTGGGTTTTTGCATCTTATATTTCTATTAATTTTATGTCATTCTGAGCCCCGGGTGTTAAGCTAACCTGAGCCATGTACGTGAAGGAGATGGTCACGTGTGCTGGAATCTCAGGTACCCTTGATCCTCACAGCTGCAGGGTGCTGCCCACGTGTGCCAAACAGCACAGCAGTAGCTTAGCAACACTGCCTGCACCAAGGTGTGGACATACAAAGCCCTGCTTGTTTTCAACAAAGAGAAATAGCAGATAGAAATAGTCATGATGTAATTAATATACCTTTGTCATTCCCCACCATTAATATCAGTCCTTTCAACCAAGAAATAATGGGAAACGATTAAAACTCATATTTACAGTTAAATAGAGAAAGCAAGAATGGCTTAGCTGGGTCAAAATAAATCCATAAAGCATGCAAGCACTGCCTACAGTAGTGTAATTAAAATTAATCAATAAAAAGCCAATATAGACAAGGAGGCCCTTTATTGAAATTATGGCACTTCACAGATCTTGCATTCCCAGCTCAAAAGCCCTCTTTAGTACTCAGCAGTATTTTACTATGGAATGTTTATCTTGCAAGACACTTGAAATAACATATATTGTCAAGAAGCAGGCTGGGAAAATTACAGAGATAGAAAATTGCTTTATTGCATTAGCACTCCCCTGAATGCTTTCCTTACTAAAGCAATTAGACATTTAAGACAAAGAAACGCAAAGCCCTTGAGGAGTGCAAATTTCAGATGCAGTTGACATCGTTT
Source organism: Thryothorus ludovicianus (assembly GCA_013397245.1). Taxonomy (NCBI): domain Eukaryota; kingdom Metazoa; phylum Chordata; class Aves; order Passeriformes; family Certhiidae; genus Thryothorus; species Thryothorus ludovicianus. The sequence continues at coordinate 296,985 of VZTB01009268.1, forward strand.
TGGTACACAATAGAATTTGATCAGTAGCTGCCACACACAGACCCACTATGGAAAATGTGGGAAACATTCACGATAACGTAACCCAAGGAAGATAAGCTCTTGGTTTTAGTGGTGTTTAAAAAAAAATTTGATTGGGAAATACTCTTCATTGGATGCATCCTGGGAATTTAATATATAATATTCATATTATATAATGGTAATTTTGAGTGGGGCAGTGAATGCTGTTGGTGTAGTTATAGCTGGAGAAGTGACCAACTTTGGAAATGTTTTCACCTGGAAATTTTCTCACTGGATTGCAACCAAAGGGCAAATCAAAACTAACAATCAACACTCCTGTCAGCTTTCTTGTTTACCTTGGATAAAGTTACAGCCTCCTAGGTAATAACTGTAGCAACTGGACCTGGAACTGGCCACATTCTTGACAACATCACTTAAAATATTCAAATCTTTACTGCAATTTTCACTTGCTAGTTATGAAATGTAATTATATCCCTTGGTTCAGTGAAGTGAGAGATAGTAATTCCAAGAAGACATTAAAACTATTCACCCGTGGAGTTGCTGCACATAAAACCACTCCGTTACCCAAAGTGGAGCAGCAGCTGTGAATTGATACAAATTTTTCAGAAAATGACCAGGTTCTCGCTGAAATTTAGCTCCAATGCTTGTCAGCAAAGTGGAAGGCAAGTGCATTTACAACTCACACGCCACTCCAACTGTTAGCTTCTTCCTTTAACATCCTTTGCTCTTCTGTGCTTTTTTGTGCTCCTGTAATTAGGTTTCAGCAATAATTAAAACCAAGGAAGAGCAAAGGCTTAGAAAATTTCCTGCTTCAATTGTATTCCTGAAGCGTATAAAAGTCCTGCATTTCTTCTTTAGAAGGTACAATAAACCCATAGTAATTGCTTACTGTACCATTTAACGATCCTAATTATTACAATTTTTAAAAAATCCTTTTCTTTCTTAGAAAATACTTAGGTAAACCGAAAACGCCAAGAATGAGTTGGTATTTAGATCTACACTGACAAATCAGCCACAGTTAGAGTTTGATGTTCAGGTGTGCTCCCATCGGGAGATGTGGGCATCTCCAAACTCCATTTAGGAAACACAGTCCATAGTAATGTAAATACAATGACATATGCTAGCTATGAATGCACAGAGATGTCCATAAATATGTATGTATATTAAAGGATCTATAAGGACCTCTCTCAGCTTCACATTGAGCCCTCTGGAGACTTCAGTTCAGGAAAGCACTTGAACTCTCTTGCTGAAGTGTTGATTCAGCCGCGTGCCTAACCAGGAGCTGAATTCAGTCCAGCTCAGGAAGACACCTGAAGTTCAACCCACACCTAAAATGTTGTTCTCCACTGCTGCTATCATAGTGATAGACTATCTGGGCTCTGGCAGGGAACTGATGAACCATGAAGCACACAGTGATCTCCAAAGGCTGGCAACTAGTTTATGTGGGCAAGGAGCATGGGAGTGCCTGCTGGATGTACATTTGAGAAACAGAGCTCATTCACTGGAAGTTATAAAAAATGCTGGTGAATGTTTTACTAAGTGAGGTTTTAAAACACCTTTTAAAAAGAGGATATACTTTTGTAAGTTAATTATATGTATGAAATACAGAAATGAAAGAAGAAATTTATCCTTTTCAGTGGGATGAAAAGGCACTGCATTTTATTGTAGCTAGAAGTATTATCCTGTAAAAAGGAAGATTAATATTTTTCTGAATGTTAAGAAGTAGTAAGTGCATTAAAAATTCAGAGCATTAAAAAGAAAATTAAAGATCAATAAAGTTCAAAATTAAAAGCCTGAAAATTTGGTTTCTGCTTGTCCAGATTACATTTTTTTGGTGTTTTGTTGCAAGCTGCAATTTTTGCAGCAACTAATTAGTATTACATCTCTCACATCTGCGGTGATCTGAGCTCAGACAAAGCCCCTAGAACTCATGACTCTCCACATTATGGTCTATACCAGCTTCCTCCACATACAGATGGGTTTGTCAAAATCAGACCAATTTGCTACCTCAGAGTGCTTGGAATCATGCTTGACTGCTTTCTATATCAAATTATATCCCATTTATAAAGCTACCTCATTATAGCACTTTATCTGCTAACAGGGCTGGGTGAAACATTTCTCCTTAAAGAGGGTGCTTACCATGAAACAAATTTTGAAGAAGGAGCCTGTCACAGCAGAAAAATGTCAAGGATTTTATAAGAGACATTCTATCTGCACACAAAGAATAAAAATGGTTATATTATTACTGTTGCTTTCCCCCCTCCATAAGATTGCTGAAGACTTCTGCTGAACACTCTTACAGGAGAGAGGAGGAGGCAGCTCTACTCACATATGACTGAAATTATGTCATTATATTGAGATGGGCTTTTTAGTACCTACCCTGCCTCCTGGTTCTCTTCCACTGTTTTCCTTCTGCCAACAAAGAAGAAAGTCACCTCTACCCTCTTTCAGGCTGTTTGTCTCATTTAGCCTGATCTTCCCACTATTTAAGTCCAGGCTGCCTCCTGTTCTCCAGGTAACGCAAAGCCAGGTGTTTTTCTGGGCATAGGACAATAAATTCAAATGAAGAAAGAGGCCATTACAAATATTGCTTTCTAAAGTCCTTCTCCTCCTTTTTTCCCTTGAAAATTTATGAACTCAACTTCCACTAAGAATTACACTCACTGCTGGCTAACTCAAACCTGCAATGTGTTAATTTAAACACATTATTTTAAACTGGATTTTTTTTCTAATCTAGCTTTGAAGCTAACCTTCCTTTTGGGCAGGAAAAACGTCTTGATTCCTTTTAAAGTCACTTCCAACCCGAGGTGTTCTGCATTTCTGTTTGTCAGAACTCTGCCATTAGAAGCATAACAAAGTGTCATGGTTTAACCCAACAGACAGCTAAACACCACACAGCCACTCACTCAATCAGTCATCACCTCAGTGGCATGTGGCAAGTATTGGGAAGGAAAAAAAGTAATATTCGTGGGTTGAGGAAAAGACAATATAGTACAGAGAAGGAAGGGCAATTACTAAAGATAATTATAAGATAAATAGGGTATACAAAACAAGTGATGCACAATGCAATTGCTCTCCACTTGCTGACTGGTGCCCAACCAGTTCCTGGGCTGGGGCCTTGGGCCAGATTTACTCCAATCTCTGTGCTGAGCATGAGGCAGAGCTGGATGCAACCCTCCAGGTGAGGTCTCACCAGAGCAGAGAGAGGCAGAATCACCTCCCTCACTCTGCTGGCCACGCTGCCTTTGATGCAGCCCAGGGAGAATTTGGCTGTCTGGGCTGCAAAGGCACATTGCTAGCTCATGTCCAGCTCCTCATCCACAAGAATATAACAGAAAGCAAATTGTAACAGGATAATTAGGTGAAGGTTCATTTCTGGTTTGATCATTATAGCAAAGCATATATTTTGGAGCACAAGAAAACAGTTCAACAGCACTTAAAGCCAAACTAGAACAAGTACTTGCTCAGTAATGCAATAAGGGTGGATGAGCATTGTACAGAGCTGGGGAGGAAATATTTGTCCTGCCTATGGACTGCCATGTCAGAGCTTTGGCTTAGTGCTGGTCTTGCTGAAGCCATTGGCAGCACTGTATTTCAGATATGCCTTTTTGTTGGATGAGTTACATGAAGAGAGGTACTCCTTCTAAGCAGGTCTGCATTAAGAAGAGCTAGAGAAAAGACAACATTAAACAGCTCCAGCAACTTGCAAGTATTTGTGCTAAACCTGTGTCAAGAAAGATAATATGCAATGTCTAAAGTGGGACTGTTATGAAATCTTTTCCAACCCAGTTAGCCTCTGGTTTAAATTCTTTTTGTTATAGCACAATTACATTTCATCCGTGGTGCTTTCCTTTTATGCTTTTTGATCTTCATGAAAAATTAGAGGTCAAGCTCAGACATAAACTTTCTGATGAGGCAAAACACTTTCCTCTCAAATTGTTTACAATAAAATAACAGTACAGATGTCACAGCATATAATGAGATGGGAAACAAGATGATAGTGTCCCTCATGTCTAGTCTCAGTCCTTTTAAATAACTCTTGGATGGGCTGCATGGTTTATGGTGGAAAGCACCATCCTGCCAGCTGGTGCTTTGCACTCCATTCACAGGCCCAGGCTCCCCTGTTAAACTAGTATTGCTCCTTCATCTTTGTCTTCCCTGCCTCTCCACATTTATCTCTGCTCCAAATCTTTAGACAACGCTTTGGCATAGCTGTCCTAAGGCAAAGAGAGAGGTGTTTTGTACTGTATGCAGGCAGCATAGTGAGAAATGTGACACAGCTCGTGTGTCCCCCTTCTGACAGACATCTTATGTCATTCAGCTACAGAAAGCAGCAGCAGTAGCTGGAAGGGTGAGAGCTGATGGACTGTACATGTTAGAAAGAACATGCACCTGATGGTTCCTGCATTGAGCTCTTTCTCAACCTGGAGAATTTCATGGACCCTTGAAACAGTGGACTGGCAGTTTTTGAAGCCTTTTGTGCACAATGTTTCCTTTCTGATGTGCCAACATTCTTTCAAACCCACACTTGAAACCTTAAATGAAAAGTTCTGTTGTGTTGGAAACCCCCAAAGTGAGAAAGGGAAAGTTCATCTGACCCTCTCCCCTCCCTGCCTTAGTTATACCCTTGGCTGTAAATGATGTCAGAGATACCCAGGATTTCAAAAGTTAAAAGTTTCAAATACAATTCTGCTGCTTTTCTTATTATGCAACTCTGCAAAAACACCAGATGGGAAGCAAGCCGGTAAATTGCTTTCCCACTGTAGGTACAAGGAGGAGGGACCAGATAGCAACCATCACTATTTGTGTCACCAAACAACCTTTGCATGAGATGCAGCTTTCACACCTGCTTCTACCCTGGCAGTTCATAATTTCTCCTGATTAGGTACACAATTATTTTGTGATACAAGAACAGATCAGAGCATTGATACAGACTGATCACAATTAATGACTTCAATGTGTGCTGCTTTTGGCTAGGATAGAGTTAATTTTCTTACTAGTAACTGATATGGGGTTGTTTTGAATTTGTGACCATCACAGAGCTGATAGCACACGTGTTTGTTAGAGCTGAGCAGTGCTGACACATGGTCAGGGCCCTTTCTGCCTCTCACCCCACCCTAACAGTGAAAGGGTGCACAAGGAGCTGGGAGGGGACACAGCTGGTACAGCTGACCCCAACCGGACAAAGGGGTATCATCATAGTCAGCATATAAAGCTGGGGGAAGAAGGAGAAAAGGGGAGGATATTTGGATTGATGGCATTTTATTTTCCCAAGTCACTGTTACGTGTGATGGAGCTCTGCTTTCCTAGAAATGGCAGAACACCTGCCTGCCCATGGGAAGTGGTGAATAAATTCCCTATTGTGCTTTGCTTGCACTTGTGGATTTTGCTTCACCTTTTAAACTGTCTTTATTTTAACCCACAGGTTTCCCAGCTTTTACTCCTCAGATTCTCCACCCTAGTCCACCGGGTGATAGCAATAGGAGTTGTGAGTGAGTGGCAGGATGGTGCTTAGCTGCCAGCCAGGGTGAAATCATGACAGGAGAACCAAAACCTCTCCCTCATTCTTTAGGGAGTCATTTCCAGCAGCACCCACAGGCTCTGCACTTCCGCAGTGCTGAGACACAAAAGGCAGGGAGCTCTTGTTGTACCCTTGGAAAGGCCATAGGGCTGTGAGAGGTTTTAAAGTACAACATATATTATGTTCTGTTTACTCAAAACCAAATTATCTTCTCCTTTAAGGATGAAAAACCACAAACCACTCAAAACCTTTTGCAGTCTAAAAACTTTTCCCACAAACATATTTATTTATATGTTTATAGACAACTGTTCACATCATAAAAGTAATTATAAACTTTGGGTGAAAACACAAAGTACTGGGTATCCAGCTGTATTAAATTCTTTCACTCCTCTACTCCTCCTGGAGGAGGCTTGTGGACTATTCTATGTGGTTTGAGTATGGTATATACCATGCTATGCTGTTTCTGCTTTCTCCTTTGAAGTCCCCAGGAAATAACCTACAGTTTTAGTACATCCAAAGACCTTGGGAGAAGGCAAAACAGATGGAATGGGATTAGGATTGTTTATGAAACAAAGTGCTCAAAGATAAACCCTTGGCAGGGCAGAAAAATTTATACTATTTATTGAGTGAGTAAACTTACAATAAAATGCTATTTAGGTCCCAGTCCACAGAATGGTCTTTCACAGAAATGTCAGCAAATATTTTGATGCCAGGTTTTTAGCAGTCAATTTAAACTACACCACAGAGCAAGGGACATTTTAAGAGATACTCTGAGTAATGTCATGCCTTGTACCTGCATACTTTCACCTAAGCTATTTCATTTGTGAGTTGAAGGCATGAGATAATAGAAAACATGTAATATAAATCTTGCAATGTGTGCACTTGATGCCTGCTGAATGAGAATGCCACTGAAATTTGCAAGGCAGACAAATGCTTTAAATAAAGGTATGAAGGTCAAAAAAAGGCCAGAGAAGCAGAGCAACAGCTTCAGCTGCTTCCCAAACCCTGAGACAGAAATGGCTAGGGTTGTAAAAACGCATTTGCAGTTACTGCTGATTATACAGTAGGACAAACAACCATGTAGAATCTGTTTGTGCCAATAAAAAAGTGTCATTTCAGGGAAGGTCAGATCCTTGTGCTATTTCTAACACTACATATTGCCGAGTCATCTTCTCTGCTGTCCTGTCCTTCTCATTTGCCCCTTACAAGCTCTTAATAGCTTTGCAGAATGCATTTCTTTCATCCAGTTAGGGGCTCTGCCATGTCTACCTGAGCATCAGTACTTGTTTCTCACTTCTGGTGATTTTAGCAGTCCTCTCACTTGCACTTTCCCCCTGCTCCCAGCTGCCTCGCTCCAGCCTATGGTGGCATGGGACGAGGCTGAACAATGGCCTCATGTGCTTCATTAGAGAGTCAGCCCTCCTGCTTTGGTCCGTGTTCAGCAGCTGCCTGTCTGTGTTACTTTAGGGCTTGCATTCTAGATTTTAATCACTTCTCTGACGTCTAGATAACAATACTTTAAATTTATTCTCAATAGCATTTGTGTCAAAACCACTTTGTCCCAAGTACAGCTGTCATTAGTTGCCTATGCTGTGCAACAGCTTCAAACTCTTTCAGAGAGCAGGGAGAAATAAATGCAGCTATCTAATCAATATAGCGGCTGAACTTCAAGTACCCATCCTTTATTTAAGCTTCTTCGCTGAGAGTCAGTGTTTTATTAATCTTAATCCTGAGAACTATGGTAAGTTGAAAGAAAGTAATTATTGACATTCACTACACTTGGCCAGGAAAGTATTTCCGTATTGGGAGTTCTGTGGGAATACAGACACAATCTGAGGAACAAAGAGTCATCACCAAAACGTGTTTTTCATCTGAAAAAATTAAAATATCAGCGATGAAAGCCAACATCAGGCTGTTGGTAACCATGGAGAACAAATCCCATGTTTGATATCTGCGTACAGCCACATTGCTGTTTCCATCCATATCCAGCTCCCTGTCTGAGAAATATTCTCAGGTTCACACTGTGCAATGGGAGAGAAAAATTCCAGGTGCTCAGATGACTTTTAGCCAGGTGTTAGGTCAGTGCAAGTTTCTCTGGAAAGGCATGAAACCACCACCCCCAGAGGTGGCCTATCCTAGGAGTAAGTATTTGTGCAGCAGTAATTGCCAAGCCCATATTTGAAAGTAAGAAGGCTTTGTATCACTTTTCTCCTTCTTCTCAACAGAGCAAAAGTAGAATAAGATTCTTATCCTGACATTTCAGCCCCTAGGAACACAGCCCACTCTGTTGTGGCTCAGCCTTGAACATCATGTCTCTCATAATGATGTGGAGGGATTGCTGTGTGTGGGTACAGAACATAATAATTCTGCTAAGTATCTGTTTGCAGATCAAATCACACTGTGATTTGTTCCTCCAGAATATTAGTCTAGAATGGTGTAGCAGAAATTCCAAAATAACCAGTTACCTGCTATAGTCATTTCCACACTTAGCTCCGACTCAGGGTTAGGAAAATCCTGAAGCCTGCCTGACCAGTGGTATTTTTGCCATAAACAAATAATATTAGGTTGTCTGTGAAATAGTATCATAAACAGAGGGCCAGTGCTGTTATAGCAGCCCATCTCTGGCACTGTCTCTTTGGGGTAGTTGGCTTTACTCCCTATTGTTTCAGGGCACTGGTGCCAGCCAAATACATTTTCCATCTGAGTGCAGGCTGAGCTTGCACTGGGTATGAATGTATGGGGGTGGAATAATAAGACCAAATGCCTTAAAAACTTCTTGACCTGCCTTCAGTTGTGTTTGTCTCATGTCTTTACAAAAGATCTTTTTTACTTTCACATCACAGATTTTCCAGAGAAGCTTGAAGTCAGCTGGGAGAGGAAGGAAGGGCCCATCTTTGCACTTCTATCAGCACAAAGAAGCACTGGTGCCCATTCCTCTTCATAGTAAAGCCTGTGGTACTTCACTAAACTGTGACTGATGGCAGACTGAACAGAAAAGACACTGGATGACCCACATTCCAAAAGGATCTTGAAAGTTTCCTTTTTGTGTGGATGTGTAACAGCAGGTTGGATGCTGTTATCCAAGTGCCTGTTTCTCAGATAGTACCAAAGGCCACAACTTGGTGATTTGGGACTGGGAACCAGCTGGTTTTGTGGAATTCAGTCCTATCATCATGACTGTCTCTGCAACACAAACAAGGCTAGAAAACAGGGAACAAGATCATCAAAACTTGGACAAGCTCATCTTTATTCCATTTCACTGGGGAATTCATGTTTATGCATTTGAATCTAATAGACCACTTGTTCCAGTCCCTTGTGATCAGGCAGTACCTTGAATGACTAAGACATTGGAAAGATTTCCACCACACTTCAGCCAACAGGATTCATAGAAGCATAGCATAATTTGGGTTGAAAAGACTTTAAGAGCATCAAGTTAACCTAACACTGCCAAGTCCACCACTAAACCATGCCCCCACATCTTTATCCATCTAGAAAGTAGGGATTCAGTCTACACTAATCATTCCCATTTATCTAGGCAGCAGGTTCTCATCTCGTATCCCAGGACAGGTGGCATGTCTTCTCTCTGAAACTGCTCATCCCTGCCTTGGATTATGGAGGAGACTGAGTAAACTGGTAAAATGCCTTACATAGAGCTGGCCAGCCAACTTTGGTCTTTACTTGTCATTAAGTAGCTGAATGTTCCCCCAGCTGAATGTTCCACTCTTCCTGCCCATGCTATTTATTGCCAGCTGTATACAGGAGCACAGCTCGAGCTGCTGCAAACTGAGAAATATGTGCTCGTGCTGTGGGCTAGGACAGGGAGAGAGGATGTTGGTTGTTAAATTGGAAACACAGTTAGGAATGTTGATAAAAGCAAAATGAATATTATCTTTGGCAAAAAGGTCTTATTCAGTGTCCTGCTTCTCCTGCCAAAGGCTGATAAATAAACCTGAGGGCTGTGTTGAAGGCAGACTCCCAAAGTCATACCCACAAGGAGCTCAGCCCTGCAGTACAGCACCATACAGCTTTGCTTGCAGAAAGCCAAATTGCTGCCTTGTCTATCTGCACAGAGCTAGGAAAATCCCTCCTCCACAGGATGCTGAAGATGCAATTTTCTTCCTCTGTCTGTTCCAGCTCTCCACATGCTCCCACTCACATTTCACACATTGTCTCACCATCTCTACCTCACTGCTGCTGGCTCTCTCAGTCCATTTCTAGTTCGCTGCCTGGTCACACCTGTAGGAAGAAAGAGTTGGGCTCTGCATTAACATTTCCTGGGGCCAGATCTATGTGTTACCATGGGTGTAAAGTGCCTCTTAGTTAGGATAACACATCTGTGATCCTGGAAGGATCACAGCAGCAAAGACAATTGTCAGGCCTGCAACCCCATCCCTATGTCTGTAGCTTCCTGGACACCACAAACCCAACCCCAGAGCTGATCAATATTCTCTTCACCCATTCCCTAATCCCACAAGCTTCAAAGAGTAACAAGCCTCTCTCTCACTTTTGCTGTGTTAATAATTCTGTTTCTCCATATGCTGAATGTTTCACACCCATTCTGGGATCCAGGAACTAAGAAATGTTACACATATATAAAATTTCACCCAAAAAATGTTGGCATGCCACAGAAGCCAGAGCACAAAAGTGCCCTGCTTTGATTGTTGCGGGAGCCAGGAAGGAAATATGAAATTAATATTAAACTTTCCAACGTCCCACATGGCACAAAGTGAGCCAGTTGCCCAACAGGGCAGCAAAGCTAAATTTAATTTCAAGCTACATGACTTTCTGGGGGAGAATGCAATGATACTTTACAGTATCCAGTGAATAAAACTGCCTGAAACACCTAAACTGATGCTTCATTCCAGCAACAAATCTTGCAGTTGAACTGGAGTCCATGTTGTAAAACACCCTAAATCCTAAATTACAGGACTTACCAACGTCCATCCTATTTTCCTTAATTTAGTCAGAGTGCAAAGTGCAAATTCATTCCAGCAAGTATAAAACTTCTCAATTAGGAGGCTAATGGAAAGGCATGGCACTCTTTAGAGGGCAATTCAGACCTCCACTGAAGTGAACTGCTCCCTAGAGGAGCAGAAATAGAAAAAGCTTTCATAAAAACTCCTGAGACAGATTAGGAGCTACTGTCTGGAAATGATCTAACAAATTCACCCCCAAGAATTGTTGTCAGTGTGAAATAGAAATGTGATAATAAGAAAAGCTACAATACCATGTTTATATTTATTTCTTACATCCCCACTTTCTGATTTTGTTTTGTATTCCAAGTAATTTTCTTTCCCTCACTCTCTTCCTCTCCTTTCTGACATTCCTTTATTTCTGTCACCAGATGCCTCTGCAATTTCTCATGTTCTCAGACATGCCTCCCTCCTCCCTTCCTTTTCCCTTTTGCTCTGAAAGCTGAGGGTCTCAGCCTGGTCTGGTGTGCCACTTCCTTAACAGTGGCTTTTGGAGAAGTTTTTGGAAGTGTGCCCTAGAGAATGAAAAGTCCCCTTTCCACAGAGAAGGAATAGGATTCACAGGTAGAGTAGCAGGGTGAGAACTGAGAAAATTTTCTGTCATTGCCCTTAAAGTGCAGAAACTCCAGAGCTGATCTCCACAACAGTTCTTTTCATACACAAAAATAATGAGGCACATATACAGACAGTATCAAAAGAAATCCAGAGAAATTCAATTTTTCTGTCATCTAATGAGGTCCAAGGCAGGGGACAAGACCCTTAGAATTTTTTTCCCACATTCCTGCCATCATGTTGAAACCAACAGCTCCCCTCATGGACAGCAGTAGGGGCCATTGTTCTATGCACTCACTGCCATTCACTCTCAAGCATGAGCCCTCCATAGTGCAGGATGAGTCAGCTTCTACATCTTTCTCTCATTCATGTGCCACTTTTCTCATCCTCCTACTCAGACCATCACACTCAAAGACTTCCTGCCATGGCATTACAGGCATGCATTTATGGAGGATCCATACAGGGTACCAGCACACAATGAATCCAACTCTACTGTTCATCACCAACACCTGGCAACTCTGTGGGGAGAGCATCATTCTGGCAGGCCTTGGTCTTGCATCAATACCATCAGTCCCTGTTTCTCTGTGACCTGTACAACTAAATCAGATGGGAAATGCTTCAGGCAGAGGAATTTACAAACCACTTCAAGAAGCTAGAAGTGAAACAAAACATCTGAGCAACTGTGCAGCAGTGCTGTTGAAAGCAACATTTCTCACTCCAGTAAGCAGGTTTTGATACATACAGGCATCCTGGCAGCAGGTAGATTACATCAAAGGAGCTGAGACTGAAAAGTACTCTCACTATTGTAAACAGATGAGACCATGCCACAGAGAAATAAGAGAAGAAAGGCAGAAAGGCTGGTCATGTCAATGGTAAAAATGGACAGGAGACAGGAGGAATAGGAAGAGGATAGAGAAGAGAGAGACAGGCACATTGGTCGTGAAGGTCTCAAAATTGTGGCTTTCAAGAAGGTTTGCAAGGAAGAGGAACTCTAGACTAGGTCTATCCCACAGGAAAATGGGTCCATCTACAACACCACTGTGTGTTTTTGATAATAGTTACTGCATTGCCTCTCACAGAATGGTGAGACCTTCTGCCACCTTAATTACTAACCAGGTGCTGCTGCTTCCAGCACAACAGAGAAAAGAGACTGTGCTAGTGCTTGGTGGGGGAAAGACAACCATTTTCACTTGCCTCACAACAAGAGAGCCACTGTGTTTGCCAGATGGATCAACACCTCTCTCTGCCCTCTCCACTCGTAACAAGCCCATCCCAGGAAGAGGGCACAAAACCTCTCCTGGCAACGTCCGTGAACTCACCAAGAGACCCTGCAGCTGCCAGCAGCTTTGTGCCGTATGTTCCTCAGGAAACTCCCTAATCCAAGGAGGCAGAATCCAGCAGAAAGCAGAGGACAGGAGGCAGCATGTCGAACATGGATGCAGCACACTCATGGATGTGCCTTCAGCAAGAAAAACTGTCTGAGGAAGAGTTGGCTGAACTAGGTCCTCACTGCCTCCACTGCAAAGCCTTACCATAGCGTTTGCTGAGGCTAAAAGTCATCATGGAAATGATCAAAACAGAAAAGTTGGTGGAGCTAACTCCAGATGGGAATCATCTATCAGTACACATTAAAAATGAATGATCAGCAAAAAAGCTTCTCTTCCAATAAGAAAATAATGATGAATGGTCAGATGAAAAATGAGTAAGAAGACAGAAAAGAAATTTTCAGTCCCTCTTGCAGCTCAGCACTCATAAGTCTTCCATTAATTTTAGTTACAGAGATATGATGTATTAATTAGGTTTTGCCCAAGGCATGTCACTTTAATTAAATATCTATTCAAACTAGGAAAACAGGAAAATGGTTTATTTTCTTTCCTAATTCCTCATCAAGAGCTTAATATTTTCTTACATAATTTCAAAGAATAGCAAACAACTTTTATTTGAAGTGAAGTCCAAAATCCCTAATGAGGCACAGAAATTAAATCAAAGCACAGAGTTGTAGAATACGCAGATTCTACAACTAGAATATGCAGTTGTAGTTTACAAAGATTGGTCACATATTTAATTGAGAAACCATCAGCTTGTTTAAATAGTTGTATATTTTATATTTGACGTGAGCGGAAATCCCCCACAGTATTTGAAATATCACAGTGCTTTCTGTGAGCCTTCAATTGCAGAACTGCATAATGACTGGTGCTGTATAAATGCTTCCAGGAGGATCTGACCTGCTCCAAAATAACGAGACAACCCGCCAGGTAGAAGTAGAGTTCAAATTACTGGGATATGACTCAGCTCCTTCATTCCTACTGCCCTTGGCTATAAAATACAGAAATATAAAAGCAGTGAGATGAACCATTTCACATCTGAGTTGTGGGTGCTTGAATGAGCCCCCCAAAACAGAGGCCAGAGTTCCCTGCCTCAAGCACAGAGAAGGCGTGTATCAGAGACACGTGTCCTCTAAGGTCTTCAGAGGAAGAGGATGCTGCCTGTACACATCTGTCTTATCACTGACATCAGAGAGAGGTGATATCCCTGTGGAGATCCTCAAATTAAAATATTTGACCTTCAGGGCTTCACAAATCACTTTACAAGAGTACTTTGCTGTCATCTCTGTTCAGCAGAAAGCAGAACATCTCTGCACAAGCAGCCTGCCCAAAAACACTGTTTCTGCTTCCCTTGCCCTATATACCATGAGATATTCTTAATCATCCAGAAATTATCCATAAGAAGAGGAGAGGAAGGCTCCTATTTAGAGGAATATAATTGCAACTGAGGTAATTTGTGTACAAGGTACCCAGAAGCCAGATTAGAGTATGAGCTGTTCATTCAGGTGATGAAGTCCTGAACTTGAACTTTTACAGAAACCTTCGGTGCACTTTCAACAGATTCCCACCAGCAGGAACATGAAAAAACTTTAAATAGAAAATAAATGTGCTTTCTGGCTGTTCTATTCTCAGGGGGAAAAGGGAGGGACAAAAAAAAAACAACCACACATTAAATGTAGAAAAATTACTGTCACTGGTTAGAATAAATGTCTTCAGAATGAAAGCTGAAGAGTACCTATTCAAGGAGTCTGGTTACAATGTCTGTGATAAATTATGTCTTTTCATACTTTGCATTTATTCTTATAGTCCAGCGTCATTCATTTGGTCCTTGTCATTCATGCTTCTCAAACAGCAGTTTGATTATTTGTGTTTATTCCTTAGTAGAGGGATTTCAGTAAAGTTCATGGAAAAAAAAAAGCTACTATAGTGACTTGATTTTGAATAACTTAATTAAATCTGTTCTGGAAAGCTGTGTGTGAGGAAAACCAGCAGCTCAAGGCTTATGAAGAAGATGAATACATTTTCCACAACACATCAACCACTGACACATTTCCTGTCCATTTATCAGAAGGGAAGTTGCATAAAATCTTCTTGTTTGTCAGTCTTACTAAACCAGCTGACAAAGAAAGACACTTGCCAGCAAAGCAGTTGAGCCCTGAAACACTCCGTGTCTTTCTCAAGCCATTGCAGTATTGTGAACTTGCGTGGGAAGTTTCATCCTGAAGAATTATATATATATACATATATATATATATACTCGTTCTCCATAGAGCTAGTCATATGCTACTGAGAAAAGAGAAGAGAAGAGAAAAGAAAATCAAGCAAAGCCTTTTCTCTCATGATTTTATTGTATAAAGACACTGTATATGTGTGTGGTGCACCTAGCCAGAAAGTTAGCCAGGGCTGCTCCTATTCCTTCTTGCTTTTGGTTTTCTCCACTTTCCCTGAACTTTTGGCTTTTCAGATTGGTAAGCAAGAAACCCACCTCATCTCCTCAGCATTGCTCTTGTCTCCCTGACTCCAGGACTGACTGGTCTGACAGCAGGATCCTTCAGCTATTCTTCACCTTTATTCTCTCAACTACACTGCAAAGCATCGGTGATGAAAAATAACATGAGACCTCAATAGCACTGCACATAGCTTCAAATGAAGGAGGTGATTGAGAGCAGTGCCCACATGGGATATGTTGTGGAGCCCTGACTAGGCAGGGACAGCCTGGAGTTTTCTCAGAGAAGGTTTGGAACCTGCTGGAGGGACTTCACAGGGAGAACCTGAGAGAAGGGAGCTTATGGCCTGTCCTTCAGGCAGCAAGGCAGGGAGGATGCACACAAACACAGTGACACGAGGGATATTCCAAAGCAGATAAGGTCAGGTACCAATAAAAGGACCTGCAGAGCAACTCAGAGAAAACTGGTGAAGGGCCGTTGTGGGAGGGAGTGAGGAGTGAGGCGGTTGTGTGAAAAGCAGAAAATGAAGAGATCTCTCAAGGTGCCAAAGATGGTGAAACAAGGGATATTTGAGTTGCTGTATGGTGCCCAGGTAAAATGACTGGCAGCAAAACACGGTCAACTACTAGCATAAAACCAGATACAAAGCACAGATATGGAAAAATATTTATTAGTATTTATGTATGCATTCTGAAGTGTCACTTTCTAAAATCTCTTGGTAGCATATGTGCATGCAGATGCAGTAAGTCACTGGAGTTAGAAGAGATTGTGCCTGCCTGAGATCACAGTGGGAACTCATACCTATGTGGTTTTGCCCAAAGCACCTCAGTTTAAAAAAACTGCTGTAAAACCAGCATGGCTTTCCTACAAGAGTACTGTTTTGACCAGACATCTTTTCAGAAGTAAAAAGGATCTGGCCATTGTGACAGGACATCAGCTAAATGCAAATCCAGATCTGCTCTGCACAGCAAGGTCAACCCAGAGGCTGAAAATCACCACCAACAGCTGCACTCAGCTTCAGAGAGGATTTACTCACCTACTCATAAAATCCTTGTGTTTGCCCTCAGGTATAATTGTGTAGGTGATCAATGCCCCTAAAAACCTGATAAGATACCATGAGCAATTGAAATGGAGCCATCTCTGAGTGAAAAAAAAGATTAGGCATCTCCATTTTAATCACTTTAATCTTTGAACCTCAGCAGATTTGTTAAGAAAGGGTAAATTGAGGGTTGGGAGGTTTTGTTTTTCAAGGCTGATTGATCAAAAAGTGTGGAATTTTCTTGCATTCTTTTTTGTTCTAAAAGGAACATCCTTAGGAAATAACTTTCTTGGTGATGATTTGGTGCAAGGAATTGCATAGTTAAGGATGTCATTGTGCTCTTGGAAAAAGTTGCAAGAAAGAGGGAGAGAGATAACTCTTTTCTTTTGCTTAGAATATCTGTTTTTAAAATTATCTACTAACTATAATGGAAAATCGCTAATACAGACTAGCACAAGAGTCCCAGTGCTTGCCTCTTAAGTTAATCAAACCAGGAATGCTTCCTACTGAATGGAATATAGAATTGTGCACAGGATTTTGTCAGATATTTGCAGAATTGTTAGGATCATATATTTGGACATGACCTCATTACATAGAAGTCTAAGAGTTATGACAAGAAATAGATTCCTTGCTATAAACCACAAAATGCTTCAAAACTGCTTTTTTTGCTGGGCACTGCTGAGGACTATATATAATCAAAGCTGCTTCTCCTCACAAGATGTACAAGAGTCCTCCACTTCAGGTGTATTATCACCAAAGCATTAGGGATCCAGAATTAGATCAGCTGTTCTTGAAACTGGTACCATCTATATCTTTACCAGCAAGACACAATTTTCCCTCCACTCACCTTCCACCTCTGAATACTCTGTATGGAAGCAAAACAAACAAAAGACCAGACACAGCCCGCAGCATTTTTCTTCTAGTAACTCAGAGGTCAGGAGTTTTACTGTAGAGAGGTGCAAAAGTTTCAAGAGTTTGTAATTATCTTGTCTATTTCAGTTCTTTGTGGCCAGCTTCAGACATTTCTTACAATTCTGATGCAAACGTTTTGCCTTAGAAGTCAGCCCCTCCAGCAGGTCACAGATAGAAAGCCTAACTCATGCAATGGAAATAGCTGTTGAATGGTAATTGCTGTTGTCCCATCTGCTTGTCCACACTTTTGCAGGGGATATGACCAGCCTTGACCTTAATAAAAAATTCCTTTTGAAAAATAAACAGTGAGGGGAGAAAATCAAGAACAAGATAAATTGTGTCTAACATGAAAGTTTTGACCTTGCTATGAGAAGTAGGTTGCACTAAAGAACTCCAGAAATGCCTTCCAGACTGCATCATTCACGATCCCATGCTTAGTTAATGATACCTCTGCTCAATTCTCATGGATACCTGACACACAATCAAAGAAATTCACCTCAAATCATCTCAACAATTCTGTTCAATCAGAACGACAACTCTTGCTAGGCACAGGGTGAGCCTATGCCAATGAAGAACTGGTGGGAAATGGATGAGGCTAATGAAGCCAAGGTTTGGGGAAGGACCTGGATCCTTCATCACTCAGAACACATTTCCAGGCTGAGGTCAGCTTGCAGCATGAGTCCCCTGATTGGCAAAAGGGTCCAGAGAGAGACAGAAGAAAGTCTGCCCTAGACTTCAGGACTGCCCTAGTGCTTCAAACTCTAACACTGGTTAGTGTTAAACTCTAACACTCACCTCTGGGTTTCCTAGTGAAGGCAGGTGCTTTGTCTTAATTTGGCCCTGCTTAGTGATCTGCAGTGCTGACCTCACCAAAGAGGGAGTTGCATTTCAGCTACAACAAGCTTATAAGAGGGAAAAATAATAAAGCTGCTTTTATTTGAATACAAAACATCTTCCTGAATAAAAAAAAAAAAAAAGATGATTCCACAAAACTGGCATGGCTTTACTTTCACACTGCTCTTTTACTTCAAGCGCTGTTGTACTTGTTAAAATTTGATCCTCTGGAGAGCAAATATGTGTTTAAAGTGAGGTGGAAATTAAAGTAATGATTCTTAAACAACAAAGTAGATTCTGATTTGGTTCTGAGCAATCTGGAGAAAGATGAATACCTCTATCAATACTGTTGTTGAGAAAGATTTCAAAAGGAAATAACTCAAAACAATTCTGTTTTAATCCTCTCTGTCAATGAAGCACCAAGCAGCTGCTTGTCATTCCCTCCATTCCCTTCCCTCTGGTGGAGAGGAGAATCTGAAAGAAAAGGTAAACTCTGGGTTTTGTGATGAGAAAAATTTAATAACTGAAACTAAATATAATAATTATAATAATAATTGTAACAATGAAGAGAAAGAGAGAAACAGAAGCAAAACAAGTAATGCACAATACAACTGCTCACCACCCACTGACCAGTGCCCCAAACTGAGCCAGGCCCCAACAGTGATCAGAACACTTCAGGTAACTCTTTCAATTTGTATACAGACATGTTATTCCATGGCGTGGAATACCCCTTTTATGAGCTCAGATCATCTGTCCTGGCCACATTCCCTCCCAGTTTCTTTTGCAGTTCCTCACCGGCAGAGCATGAGACACTGAAAAGTCCTTGACTTAGGATAAGCACTACTTAGCAACAGCCAAAACATCAGTGTGTTATTAACATTATTCTCACACTGAATCAAAATCACAGCACTACAGCAGGTCCTAAGGAAATGAACTCTGGTCCATCCCAGACCAGGATACCAATCCAGCTGGTCTTGCTCACGTATGCCACAAGAGGCCTGAGAAAAACCGTTGTATTCTTTTCTTAGAAAAATTTCTATTGGAGCTAGAGTAGCTTTTAAAAAATCAAATTTTAATTACTTCTCTCATTTTAGTAAATCCATCTTTGTGCCTGTGCCTGTAGGCAGATGCTTTATGCTCTGCTATGCCAGGGAATGCAGAAAGGACATGTGAGCAGGTTTCAGGAAGAATGAAAACAAACATCCCAGGCTGGGGCCCACCAAGAAATGCAGATGTCATGTGTCTGCAAAGTGAGGAACTGATTTGCAATTCTGTGAGCGTTCACAAAAATATGTTAAAAGGGCAGCACAGAAGATTATAAAAATTTTAAGAAAAACTGAAATATCATAAAAATATATGCATGTTGGATTTTTCTCTTTTTTTTCCCTAATTCTCTTCCCCATCCCACCTCGCCAAGGAATTGAGCAATTGCCAACAACTAAAAGTTAAAGGTGTAAACTAAAGGGTTATCTCAAGAATACAGCTGCAGTGGAAAGCGTGTTAGGCTTGCAAAACGTTTGAGCAGTACTAGTTTAGACCTTCAAACTCATTTGGATGCACACTTAGAAGCAATGATGAATGCATCAACCTATATGCTTTGTCACCACAGGAAACAGAAAGAAAGTTGGAAAAAGACTTAGGTCTTGTATTTTCTCTGCTGCCTTGATTACTGTTCTTCTTCTGGATTATTATTAGGGTTATGTTAGGAAAGTCCAATTTAAGCGTGGGTTGTCGAGACAGTCCAATCTGCCCTTGAATTGGTCTGGCAGCAATCAGAGTTCACCTATTTCTAGCGGAGTGGACTCCCCATGAAGAGACTCTTCTATCTTTTCCCAGCATCTTTCTGAAGAGATGTTGATTTCAGAATGGCACCTGGGGTTCCAGTGTGTATCTGGCAGGTCAGGCACTGATAGTGACAGGTCAGACCTGATAGTGATATGTCCCGATCTGCTGGTGCTGTCAAGGATGACTCAAATTCTCATCCCTCCGCTGACCCATGGAACATGATCGCTTAGAGCCAGCTTGTTTGTTTCCTAGAACAAATTGAAACACATTCTTAAAGTTTCCTTTGTTATTCGTAGTAGTTTTCACTATTCTGAATACTGGAGTAATCTTTAAAAGAAGCACTAAAAGTAGAAAGAAAACTTGTAATTTCTAAACTAGTCAAACTATGTCAGCAGGTACTGTAGGGCATCATTTTAAAATGACAGCAGTCTGCAGGGCAGGGCATAGGGCCTTGTGGAGTCTTCCACTCCAGCTCTATTCAGGGGCAAATCTTTATAACTGCAACAATGTCCTTTTTTTTCAACTTTTGCTAAAGACACTGTAAATGAAGTTAATTTCCTTCTCTCTTCAGCAGAGTTTCAGATCAAATTGCAGCATAGTGCAACTTTATAGGACAGTTCAGTGAGAAGTTAACAACAGGTGGAAACCATGAGCTACTTCCCCTTTTAATACCCTTATTTGGAGAATCAAGGGTCTTGCTTAAAATACAAAAAAAATAATACAGAAGAAAATAGTCTTGTGCCATCAGGGTGACCGGGAAAATGAAAGAGTAGCAAAATTCACCAAGGTGAAGAAATAGAAAGTGTTTTTATTAAAAATAAATCAAGAAAGAAACAAACAAAACCCACCAAACAAACCCTTCTCTACTGTTTTAAGGGGAAAAGACTTCAGATGTAGATAGTAAAAAAAAGCCACAAGACAATTATACAGCCATGTGCCAATCTCTTTGTAGCCATAAGAATCCAAATGAAGTCAACACAAAGTAAATAAATCCATAAACTATCTTCAGGACACGATTCACTTCCTCAAGCACCTGTTGCTGCTCTAAGGGAGAACAGATAGGGAGCACAGAGCAGCATCCTGGGAATGATGCAGCAGATAACAGAGGAAAGTGCAGGACCCATTTAACTCCTCCTGTTTGCCTTTGTCATGTTAGTATTTAATCACGGCATGTTGTGGGGTTTTCTCACCTTAGGACAGCCACCTCCCTCACCAGACACTCTGGAATGTCCTCAGCTTAGGAACAGCAAAGTCAACATGCTGATCTCTTCCTGTTGCACACAATGCAGTGTTAAGCCCTGCCCTGGTCACCAAGATATTTGAATGGATCCATCCTTATCACATTCATTTCACACAAAACCCCTTTGTGTCAAGGAAGCATTTTTCCATTTCACAGGTGGGAGGAAAAGCCACAAGACACTAAGGGACATTTGCAAATTTCAAATCCTCGCATTGAGAGACCTAGTCAGACCTTTGAGGAGTTGGTATTAAATAGCAATTTACATGCACAGTCTGAAAAACAAAAAAAATCTTCCCCTGGCAAAAGTTTCACCTTGTAGCATGCTGGCTCTAAACCACAGTTCACCTATCTAGAAAATAAAGAACATAAGAACAGGGAAAACTTGACTGAAAAACTTTCACCTGTTGCATCTACGGCAGAGGCAGGGTCAGGATACAGCTCTCCAAGGAGGCACTGAGGCTGTTGCTGCATGCTCCCTGTTTTGCCAATTGCACACCAGCCAACACTTCCTACAAAATGCAGATAATCCCAATTTATGGGCTTTTCATAAAGTATTGCAGGGATTTAATCTTCAAGATTTTGTATGAGAAATTCTGGAAGGTATGTATAAACAATTCCCTGCTGACTTTCAGTGAATGCAGATATAGCTCTCTGGTAGAATTAAACTCTTCACACACAGATAAAAAGAAAATGGGGAAAAATTTCTCCTAATATTTTGAGAATATGGGAATAACTTGGAATAATTCTACCCAGGTCCCTCATAGAGCATGTCTCTACCACTGTTACACACACAGGTGGTTTTAGCATACCATCTGTATTTTTTTCTGGGGCATACAAATATAAACATCTTCTGTCTGTCTCAGTTTGAAAGACAGGTGTCTGCTAGGGAAGGCAGGAGCCTCCCTTGGAATGGAGAATGTAAAGCCCCTCCCTCCAAATTGTTATAAATTGGAAATTAAGGGGCTCTCAGGGAAAGATATGAGGACAGGAATAACAGTCCTTTACTGGTGTGTATAAATAACAAGGTGAACAGGATAACAGCAATGACTGTGGCATTAGCAGCCAGCAGAACCAGGGGTCCAGCCACGGTCCTTCTCTGCCGCTGGTGCTCTCCCCTCTGGTGCAGCCACCGACAACGACCCAAAGTCCCGGGGTGGGATCGAGAGGGACCCGGGGCTCGGCGGCCGCAGCTGGAGCTGCGGAACGTCCCAGCAGGGCAGGGGGTGCGGGACACGGCGTGGGGAAACCCAGAGCAGAAGGGGAGAAACCCAGGGCAGAAGGGGAGGAGAGAAATCCAGAGCAGAAGGGAAAGAACAGAAACCCAGAGCAGAAGGGAAGGAGAGAAACCCAGAGCAGAAGGGGAGGAGAGAAATCCAGAGCAGAAGGGAAAGAACAGAAACCCAGAGCAGAAGGGAAGGAGAGAAACCCAGAGGAGAAGGGAAGGAGCAGAAACCCAGAGCAGAAGGGAAAGAACAGAAACCCAGAGCAGAAGGGGAGAAACCCAGAGCAGAAGAGAAAGAACAGAAACCCAGAGTAGAAGGGAAGGAGAGAAACCCAGAGCAGAAGGGAGGGAGAGAAACCCAGAGCAGAAGGGGAGGAACAGAAACCCAGAGCAGAAGCGGAGGAACAGCGGGCACGGGGCAGCAGCGGCTGCCGGCAGGGCAGGGAGAGATGAGGTTCAGGATTCCTGGGACACACATGAACAGATGGTGGTTGATCTCTCAGGGCTGAGCTCCAGCAGGGCCGGTGAATTCTCCCCACAGTAGCGGCATCCTGCCGTCCCCTCTGACGCCAAAAAGCGAGAGCCCCGCTGGGCCAGCCCCGTACATTACCTGCTTCAAAATCTCGGGGTATCTCTGTCCCTCTGAGAGAAAAACTCTCTGGATCAGAGAAAATGTAACCAGATGCCCTCCTTGTCCCTGGGCTTGGACACCTCTTTGTTTTCTTAAGTACCCACAAGCGCTCAGAAATATCCGGTAATCAGTTTTCTAGCAACTTCTGGGAAAAAATTCTATAAGAAAGAAAACAAACCCCCAACACTGTCTTTCAGATGTTGCTGCTCAGTTCTCACCATGAGATGATGTTCCCTGTTTAGAGATGGGAAGGATCCCAATGTCCATCCTGAAGACACTTCAAAGGCCTCTCAGCAAACAGACATTTGGCACCTCTGTATCCAACATCTACCAGTATTTGAGTTAAAAGAAACATCGCAAGTGATCACACTTCTGCAAAAACCCAAAATTTTACTCTTGGCTTTGCAACTGCAGGAGAGTGAAGGCTTTGCCTGGACCTCAGTGTATTTTTAATTTGTGCAGATATCCTGGGATTTGTGTGCTGTAGTAGATGGCTTCTTTGTTCATCCATTTGTGTGAATAATACATGAGGGTAGGACACTCGAGGCTCCTTGTGCCATAATGAAAATATGTCTATTATAGCTTGCTGATTGATTCCTGAACTTCAGCCTGACAACCCAAACAAACAGGATAAACAGTGCCTAAAACAAAACCAAAGCTGATCAGTTGGCACTCCTCCACTGCCAGCCTCCCCAAAAGAATTCTGACATGTATTATTGCTGCAAGTCCAAGCCCAAATCCAAACTGATTATGTAGACTTTGGAATGCTTTCAGTGATGCCTTATTATTCACAGAATTAACTACTGAACAGCATCCTCAAATGCCATCGTGTGAACTTTGCATCCAAAAGCATCTAATTATTCATTACAACGGCTCACTCAAGCACACAGCAACTCCTCTCTTCCACTGTTTGCAACAAGAGAGACATAGGAGAGTTGCTTTGAACTGTCAGCCTTGGATTTCCACAGCTGCTTTAAAGTCCTAATGTGGAAGCAGGGAACTGTATAATGCATGGCCATGAGCTGTCTCCATTTGAAATTTTCTCCCGAGGATGCTACTCAGACAACAATGCAAAAAGCAAAGCAGTTGCTGTTGCAAAAACTCATCTCCAGGCTGGATAAAGAAGGTGTTGATCTCCCTCACTCTTCAGCAAAGGAATGAATACAAAGAAACTGGGAGTGCATGGGTCCTTTGATGAGACACCTGCACCACAGCTCGTTGTCAAAAAAAATAAAAAAACAAAAGGAGGCCCACTTCCTACACTTCCTAGTCATGTGATGTGATTTTTCTAACTATTCCACACTGATTGTGCTCTTTGGCATGGCTTTTATCCAAAGCTGCATGTTGTAAATCAAGTCACGCTACATGGCCAGTAAATTAAAAGTGTCACTCTGATTAATGGGTCAGTGAGCCCACACAGCGTGCTGTAAACTAAATTTGGGTTTATAATCCTTTTCAATTGAAATGGTGTCTTATGTCTCTGTTCTGAAGGTATGGTCGTGCAAACCTTGATGTTCATGAAACTTTGAAGGTCAAGCAGAGGATGCTGATAAACCATCCTCACTACAGAAGTGAATCATTAACTATACTCACCTTCTGATGTTAAATTTTCTGCCTGTGAAAATCAGACCAGGGCAGACTGTTGATGTAGCACTTATTCCTTGTGTTTGCCCACACCAGGTTGCTGCTTTTCGGTCAAACATTCTTGCCACAGGATGTTCCTGTGTCCCTTGCTTAGAGGTAGCTTATCACCTTAGGAGGACAAGAGGTGCCCTGTACATGGGACCCCTGAGCAATCAGCAAAGGCCACAGGAGATGCAAATGTGGGAGAATCTCTCCTTCTTCCTGACCCCACCAGGCACCTGTGTCAGAATCAATGCTTCCAAGCAGCTGTCAGCAGCCTCTTCCTTCTGTGGAAGTGTCCAGCTTGCAGTCAGTCAAGGCAACAGCTCCTGCTCAGGCCCGTGGCAGCTCCTGAGCCCTTATTCCAACAGTGCACTCTGCGTCTTATTTTGTGACTTAGTCATCCTGTCCTACCCCCTTAGAACTGAGAAATGTCAGGTTTGGGATTAAATATCCTAATGGATGTAGATGTTGAAAAGGTCTGCTCTTGGCTGATAATATAGTAGATCTCCAGAAGGCAACTTCTGTCTCCTGCTGTTGCAGGTTTCCATCTCTTGAAATCTCTTTAGGGTTGCAACAGTATCAAAGTGTAGCCTTTGGAGCCAGCTTTTCCATGGACTAAATGGAAAGCTGTGAGTGGATGCTTTTTACAGTTATTATTGTCTAAAAGTTGTAGCAAAAATCAGAAAGAGGCAATATAGGTTCTAGTCTTTACAGGTTGAAGAGGATGTTGAAAATATGTCTCTTGTTACCTGACGAAGAACTCAAATTTTACTAACATAATCTTTTCTCACACGTCTCTTCTAAACAGCAGAAGAGAAGGCCCCAATTTATGCAAATCAAAGAGCAGATATAAATACCACAGTAGCAGGTAGAGAGTAATTTCAGGAATAGCTTCAGTTCTTTCTCATTTCCCCACTCAGACTGATGAAGGATGCTAATCCCACTTTGAGGCACCCAGCTCTCCCTCCTTCACTGGTTAGGTACCACTCAGCCTCGTGAATTCCCCTCCTGGAGACATCAGTTCTGTTCTGGGCACTTCAGCACTTGAATATCACACCATGAAAGTCCGCTTTTCACACCTTTCTGCAGACAGCCACAGGAAGAGAGTTTTATTTTTGATGTTGAAGATGCTCTGAAGTCTTCTGGCTTGAAGCATGTTGGCAAGGTCTACCAACCTTCATGCTAGAGAGACACCAGAATAGAATATAAAAATTCATGAAGTGGCTAAGAAATATATAAGACTGCTTTAACAGGAAATAAAGAATCTGCTCTAGAAGAATACCCCAAACTCTTCTGAGTTAGTAGGTTCTGGCTGCATTTTTTTGAAAAATGCACGTATTGAATATTATTTCCAGTTATCAGGAAAATAATACTGTAAATGTTAAGACTTAGCCAAACAAAAATGGGGCAGGAGGCCAAAGAATGTAGAAAAGAGAAGAATCAACAATAATCTTTGTATCTACAATAAGCTTTGTATCAAGAATAACCTCTAATAAACACAGCAATTAAGCAAGAAAACTTCTAATATGCTTATATGATCTGCCTTTCTCCCTTGAGCTGTCACAGCAATAGCTGCACATTTCCTGATGATTCCTTCCTTATGCCTTCTTTCTTAATAATGTTGTCTCTGTGCCATGGTTTCAGTTTTCATTAATTTCCTTCCTTTCTCCAAGGGAAGTCACATTCCCACTACCTCTTTTCAAAGCATGCATTAGGTTATTGTGCCCATAATTTCATTTTGCACTAGTGCTTTCAGACTGTGATCCACAGTCCCCTTGGAATGGAAGAACTCCTTGAACCATGTTATTTAGCTCTTGCTTGGCTGCACTTAAATGAAAAAAAACCTGAAGGAGCACACAGCCTCTCAGTCCTAACCTCATATCTCATGTAGTGCTTCACTGCATTATTCATAAATGATGACCTCCTGCAGCGTGGTCAGGAGCAGAGCTCTACAGATAATACTGGGATGTGTCATGGTGGAACAATGAGGCTTCAGCAGCAAAACCTTTAGAAAAACCTTTGAGAGCTAAACTGGAACTTTGCTGATGGACAAAACTGATGGAGGAGAGAATAGCAGGAGTGTGAAAAAAACAAGAGGAAAGGTAATGAATTAAAATTAATTCGTTTAAATATACAGGAATTTAATCCTCCATGTTTGACTATTTTCTTCCAAGAAACCAGAGACGTGAGACTTCTCAATTCTTTTACTGATTGGGGATCTTTTATCTCTTGAGTGAAAATTACATTGACTTTATATATAGAACCTGAGAAACCCTGTGTGCCATGTAACTCTAGCAGAGCATAGTTGAAATCCTCCAGTAATACTAAAAGCATTAAAAATGGAGTTTTTACTGAATAAAACATGACAATGAATAATGTAGTCTGCACAGTATTTCTTGTGTTATTAATTTGACGGTAAGTTTAATTAACTTAATGTTGCCCTAAATTTTAATTTTCCTTCTGCTGCAGAATCTCAAGCTGGAAAAGCCAAAGGGCTTTACAGAAGTTTTAGAGAAAACATTGAGTATTGGTGAGAGTGAAAAGAGGACAGCTGGAGTTCCTAGGGATGTAAGGCATGGGCAACTGTGCAGGAAAGTGGAGCACAAACCCTGGTACCTGGGTCTTCCAAAACCACCAGGAATTAAACAAAATGCAAGGCTAATGCTGGGAAGGGAGGGAATGCACATCATAGAACTCATTTCTTACGCCAGCTGCAGCAAGCTGGGATAGACCAGGAGGATGTGGAGTGCCTCGTGAGCCTACGCTTAAGGAGGGTTTCCAACTGAGATGTATGTTTTTGGAGTCACATGACCATTAATGTTCCAAGGAAAATTTACATTTCTGAGCCCAATTTGGTGGCCAACTCATCATGAGCCCCGTAGAGGTGACAGGTGTCAGCAGGCAGCCTTTTTTATGAGGAGAATCCTAAAAGGAAGCATGCTCTAGCAGCAGGGACTATCATTAATAAACTGGTCTCTTTCCAGTTGTTTGGATGTGAGTGTCCTGCTGATGTAGCACTGAGCTCTTGGCAACGCTGTGATCTGTCAGGTTTTATTCCCCAAGGGATTTACTCACAGGCCTGAAATCATCCTCCTTTAGCTCGCACTGGTGTCTTTGGGTACGTACATCCAGGCACTAAAGGTCTGCTCTGGGGAAGAATTTTTCACTGATTCTCTCAGCACTGAGATGCATCCCAGGAAGGAACACTCAGAAAATTACTTTTGTCTATATGTTTGTTTGGTAGGGCTCCATTTATGTCAGGCTAGAGTCAGTCTACCCTTACACTTACAATGGGCAAGAGCCTGACTGCCTTAAATCCAAGGAGGCCCAAGGTAGTCCAAGAGCTAACATTTAGAAGAGAAGGGACTGAGGTAAATGCAGAGTTACTCTGTGTACTCTGTTCTAGCCACTAAATTTTATATGGTTCAGTAAATCTGAGTGCACAAAAAATATTTATGTGATCCTTCAAATCTTTCTGGGATTTTCTGTTGCAAGGAGAAACACAGCCTGCTGTATTGCAGACCTGCTTTCTAGCGAACTTCCCCCATTTCTTCAAAGTTTTCATTGGTAAATTAAGTAGCTGCGCTGCTGGCTGGCTGCCAAGCAGCTCTTTACATTCACAGCTACAAAACAGGATCCTCCTAAAAAGGAGCTGTCACTGACAGCCAAGAAATTACTTTTGTCTAGGAAATAGTATATTTGGCTTTTTGAAGAACAACCCTTTTGCCCTGGTTTTCCAGGCCAGTGGAGCACAATTCCAGCATTCTCATGCACATCTGTCTTGCTAGGTTTTGATTCCCAGCCTTCATCCTTCCAGCATCACATCAAAAATGCTTGGTGCCCGTCTTAATCCAGTTGGTGGGTCTCTCTCTTCCAGGTGCTCTCAGAACTGGAGTCTTACTGTGAGGGAGAAAAACCAGCACAGCTGTCTCCTTGTTCTTCTCTGTCATGGTACATATCCCCCGGAGACAGACATGGCCTGGTTGTTACTTAGGTGAGCAAGGGGATAATCAACATGCCTGCTCTCAGCCAGAAAATAGTGAAAAACCTCTTCTGTGAATTCCTCATATCACTTATGATGTATAGCTTATACAGTAATAGGAAATAAAAGGTTAAGAGCTTAAAAACATTTCATTTGCTATTTCCACTTCAGCTTCTCAGGGACAGAGAAGCTGTCGGTGGATTAATGATTTATTTGTGATGTCATCGAGAACTTCAGAGATCTGGCACAGAAGTGTGAGCATGTCCCACATGGATGAGGCATGACCTTCCACGTGCTTAGAGATCCTTCAGGAGTGGGGGTGAAAGAGGGACCTGGGGAAGATTAAAATCCAAAGGAGATCCCACAAAGACCTTAAAGAAGGGTTTGAATTCTAGCCTATTTAATCTTGGAAGGTGAAGAGTGAGCTAGACAAGCAAGCATGACCAAGTACAGAGCAAGAAGGAGACATGATTTTGGAATAAATCAGCAAAATTGAGCTTTCTCCTGTTTTTCTCCTGTTTTAAATATATTTTTATAAACCCATATGACAGATTTTCCAGGTTAGGTCCATTAACTAGCTATTTTTATTTGCTTTAACTACAACCTGGCTTCACTTGTAGGGAATTTCATTTTCCACCAGCAGGATTGACATTTTGAGGGTGTTCATGCAAAGCTTCTGAGGTCTCTCCCAGACATCCAAGGGTACCACCACCAGGGCCAGATGATCTGCAGAGTTCAGCTCTGCTCCAGGTATTTGGTGTTCCCTACTCCCAGTAAGTACCAGAGATGTCTCTAGTAAATGGGTGGAGTTCACAGTAAAATCAGAAAAGAGTAGAGGGCCTTCCTGTTAAAAATATTTTAAAGATACCCAAATAAGCTTCCAGGCACTCACGGATGGTTGCTGAAGTCAAAGAGAAGCACTAAGTCTAACACTGACAGTCTCTCATATCATCACATAGAGACAGGCTCCTCTTAAGCACAGATTGAGAACAGGGGAATTTTTGAAATCCCACAATAAGGTTGCTGCTCCCCTTGATTAAGCTCAAATTTACCTGCTGATTATCAGCAGAACCAGGGACTGGCCTCCTGCTGCTGAAATTAGCTTCTTGTCTCTTGCTCATCCCAGTATGGCATCTTGCAGGTACAGAGCTATGTGCCTACAGCTGCTCTGTGCAAACAGCCCTCACATCTGGAGAGCAGGCTTTCAAAATCTGTGATGAATATGTTTTAATTCAATAACTTGAACTGATCCTCATCATTTAGGGTCACTCTAGCACTAACTCCAGTGTAAGCAGGTTCCTTCCAGAGGAGATCGACCTATAGCAGTGCTTTGCTTTATGTGTTTCAAGCCATTATTTCGCTTGAAATACATAAAAGCCATTCATGTTTGAAAGATTATAATAGCACTGGTTTTCCCTAAAACTAATGGCTGCTACTTCTTTTAGAATTCATAATTTTCATTTAGTTCCTTTTTCAGAAAGCTTGGTGGGTATTCCTTCTCCTCACCACTTCCACGGGAAGGTGAATAGCTCCCTCAAGTGCCCCATTCAGTCCCTCAACTGATGGAAAACTAGAATTGACACTGTCCTTGGGAATCCTTCTCTATTCTGCAATTCAAACTGCTTCTTATACTGCATCAGACAGAATATGAAACAAATTCATAAACATAGCCCAGGAGAGCAATTACCATACAAGCTGCAGCCTTTCCTTCTCTCCTGTTTACATGAAATAAAAATGGGAAAAACGCTCATCCAAAACCCTGGAATTTTGAAGAAGGAGAGTTGGCCCCAAAGTAGGTAAAAACAATGCCAAAACAAACCACTAAGGTAATATTTTAAATAATTTTTCCACAGCAAGTTGTTTTTCTGTATCTCATTTTGCAAGCTGTCATCTTGTGAAAGTGACATTACAGACATCAGTGGTGTGCTAATCCCACACCTTAGGCTAAATGTTCTTGGTTCAGTAGGAAATACCGGTAAAACAGATATGACAAATAATAATAAAAAAGAAATTTAAAAAGCCATTTGTATCATTGGAAAAGCATTCTTAATTTCGAGATGAGTTTGCCAGATTGACAATAACTTTTTTACACAAAGATACCTTTCACCCAACAACTTCAGAGTTTGCTCAGCATATGTCTGGGCAGGTTTTTGATATCTCCAAGACTGAACCTCTCTGGGCAATCCCTGACAGTGTTTGATCACTCTCACAGTAAAAAAGTCTTCTATTTAAGCAGAATTTGCTGTGTTTTAAATAGAATTTGTGTCAATTGTCTCTTGTTCTTTATCTAAACACTAATTAGAACAGCCTGATCCTGTCTTTTTTATTCCTCCCACCAGGCATTCATCCACATGGACAAGACCCCTTGAGTCTTCTCCAAGATGATGTGCTAAGTCTCCAAATCCCATTTTAGACCAAAGATGTTCTAGTCCCTTTATCATCTCTGTGGCCCTGCACTGGCCTTGCTCCAGTATGGCCTTGTCTCTCCTGTACTGGAGAGCCCAGCACGAAACCCAGCACTCCAGATGTGCCTCAGCAGGGCTGAAGAGAGGGGAAGGACCAGCCCCTGAACTGGCTGGTGACCCCCTGCCTATTGCAGGCTGTTAGTTTTGCTTTGTTGCAAGGGCACAGTGCTAATTCATGGCCAGTTTGTCACCCAACTGGAGGCCTAAAGCCTTTTCTGCAGGGCTGATTTCCAGTCATTCACCCCCCAATGTGTGTTGGAGATTGGGGCTACTCCTCCTCAGGTATGGGACTTTGCATTTCATATCACTGAATTTCCAGAGGTTCCTTTCAGCCCACAGAGCTCCTCCTGGATGGCAGCACAGCCACCTCATTTATCCACTGTTCCTCCCAGTTTTGTGTCAGCGGCACATTTTGGAGTATAAGAAATATAAAAGTATGCACACAGGCAGTCCCACACCAGCTCAACTCAGAGCCAGAGAGAGGTGCCATGCTTATTTCCTTGGCTGACTGATGTGTTTGGAGCCACAGAGATTAAGGTGTGCTGTAGGGGAGTTCTCCTGGAGCAGGCACAGCTCTGTGCTGTTCAGATATCCCAAAGAAGGGGATAAGGTATGCCTCTGCTTTTTCAGTTGCTGCCTAGCTGCTGTGTGAACTTGGGGCTTTTGGTTTATTTTCATTATCACTCCCAAATTTACTCCATTTGCTCAGCATGTGCATGTGAATGTCTATATGGATCAGACTTGGTATAATACCAAAAAAAAGGCAGTTGCTGACAAAAATCTGACTCTGGAATGTGATCAGAAACTCAGTCTTGAATTCAGTCAGGATTTCAGTTGTTTGAACAAGACAAAAAACAAAGGAGGCAAGTGTCAGATTTTCCTTCTGGCCTTAGTTTGAACAGATATATTCGCAAACATATTAAACATTCATCTGAGCAGTGTTGTGTTTTGAGTCACTCAGCATCATGTCATCTCATCTGCTGTCTTGGGGTCAGAGTCTCTCTCCTCACAGCTTTCATGGTTTCACCCCAGCTGACAGCTAAGCACCACACAGCTGCTCACTCACTCCCCCCAGGACAGGACGGGAGAGAGAACAGAAAGGGTATAAGGGAGAAAACTGATGGGTTGAAATGTAGCCAGTTTAATAGCTAAAGCAAGAGCCATGCACGCAAGCAAACTGAAATAAGGAACCCATTCTCCACTTCCCAAGGGCTGGCAGGTGTTCAGCCATCTCTTGGAATGCAGGGCTCCATAATGTGTAATGGCAACTTTGGAAGACAAACACTATGAATCTGAATGTCCTCCCTTCCCATCTACTTTCCACAGCTTTATGTGCTGAGTATGATGGGATATGATGGGATACCCCTGTGGTCACTTGGGATCAACTGTCCAGATTGTGTCCCTTCCCAGCTCCTTGAGCCTCCCCAGCCCTGCTGCCAGGCAGGCTACTGGAATAAAGGAAACCTGATCCCAGCAGCTGCTCTGTCTGAAGGGCTACACAGACAGAGAACTGGGGGCAGAGGCAGAGCCTCAGGAAGAGCCAGCTGCCTGTGGGAACCAGGGCTTGTCTCTGACTGCCCTGGAGGCTCAGGGACCCTGGCAGGGGTCTCAGAAATCTTGGAACAGAGCACCTGTGATTTGGATTTTAGCCCATGGGAACAATTGCCAACCTTAAAAAAAGAATTACAGGTCACAAGAGTTTAAATAGAGTAGTAATAAGTTTGTCACAGGGTGTAAAAGTAGTTTTTGGGTTTTAGTACAGGGGGGTAGGTATTGCTAAGATGGAGGAACCTCGTGGCTTTTTGGGTTTCTTCCTTCTTCACTCTCTCCATTTCTCCTGTGACGAGAACATGAGTGATTGGTTTAGAGTAGAAATTGACTGTCTAATGTAGAGGATAGGTATAGGAGACTACTAGTAAATAATCTGTACGTAACTTTTAGTATAAAAGATAAACCACCTCTGAGGGGGGAGAAGGCCTTTGACTGTCTTGCTGGAAGGAGCTCGGCGGGTCAGAAAGACAATGTTTTAGATAAGACCGAATAAACAACCTTGAGAATGAGACCTGAAGATTTTTTGCTTTTTCTTCTGTCTAAAGCATGGGAAAAGGACTTTGCTAGCTTGGGGAATTTCTGCAAAACAGCAGAGAACCTGACAGCTGCCTTCAGACATGGTCACAAGTTCCCACACTGAAGGAAAAGGTGAGCTGAGAAAGCAGGAAAAAACTTCAGTAAAACATTTGCGTAATACAACCTGAATATGATGCAGTTAAACCCAAGAGTCATCCAGCTGTAGTTCTAGCCTGCTCACCTCAAGTTTTTCTGAATTATTTTCTTTTTACATCACAGCGGGTCTCTCTCCCTCTAAATCCTCTGTGATTAGGGAGTGCAGAGTGGGTTTTTAAGAGCAGCAGTCTCAGGGGACTTCAAGGAATTTCATTTCTGCTGTCAAAGATGCTGAAAATTTGAGGGAGAAAATGAGTTTTCCTGTCAGCTAGAAACAAGGCAGCAGAAGCATTTTTGAAGAAAGAGGGATGTGTGTCAGGGGAAAAGCAAGATCTAATGTGTATCTACTCTGCTAAACCAAGTTGAGGACCTCTCATTGCCCACCCTGATTACTTTTTAGATCGCTGCCTTTCTGTTTTGGACTGCTCTGACCAGCTTCTCCAAGATGTAGCTGCCCTGGAGGAAAATAGCCCTAAGAAGGGTCCAAAACTATCCCTGACTTTTAATAATAAGCATAGACATAAACATGAAGCCAAGCTGTCTTCAGTGATGTTCACTCTGGAAAACAAAGTCTAGGATTAAATAAATGCATTTTCATGAGGAGGTTGCTCAGAACTTCTCAGCCCTGAGCTACAGACTTCATCTAGAGGATGGAGGCAAATCCACCCCCACAGCTAAGAACATTCTATACACCCCATCAAAAAAGGAGGTAAAGGATTGTTACCTTATCAGCACCAGCAAGCAAAGAGTTTCTTACTGCAGTTAAACACAGAAGAACAGGGTTAAAGGAAATTTGGCAATGTCTAATCCATCTCCCCTCTACTTGTTTCCTATAGGTCTCTGCAGGAAAGACCCAGCAGTGACTCAGTCAAGTGGTCCTTACCAGGAAAAGCTCTTCCCAGTATCTACTCACAGCCTGAGAGGTCACACTTTAAGCCTGGTTCTCCTAATCCTATCTACCACAAATGTGGACGACAGATTATTCCTTAACTCTCTTTCTAACAGCCTTCATAGATTTTGTTTGCTCTCAGACACCTCTTCTCCAGCCTAAACAATTCTGGTGTTCTTCTTCCTCTCATCCCAGGTCAGGTTTGACAGACCTTAGATCACTCAGGTTGGCCTCCTCTTCATTCTCTCCCACTGAGCTACATCTTTCCAGGTAAGTTAGAAATTGCCAATGTTACTTCACTAAAGATACTGAATAGAGAAATACTTCTCTCTATTCGTCCCTATAAAATGTATTCCTTTTCCACAATAATACACCTCAGCTGTCTAGCTCTTCTTCTTTTCTGCAGCTGCCATCTGGTCACTGGTCCCCTGGTGTTTGCTACCACTGTTCAGTAGAAACAGCTCATTTTTTCACTCAAATTTCACCCTTTAAATTAATTTTGAATTTTGCTCTCATCTTCAAGTGCACATGTGGCCCCTCCCAGCTTAATGCCATCTATACATTTAATGTGAACATCCTCTCTTCACAATGCAGCTATGTTAGACCCAGGACAGACCAGAGCATGACCTTGCTCCCTCTTCAGCAGGATGTCTTCTGTAAAGAGGATACACATCAGAACTACTTGGAGCAGTTACCATCAGCAAAGGAGGCCAGGTGGGATTTTGGGTGAGACAGCACTTCAGAACCAAATGTGAGTGACCTGGCTTTAGCTTTACTTTTAAGAAAAGACAAGGAAGTGGTTGATAAACAAACAGAGGGTGGCTGGGCGATGCGTTGACTTTTGAAGAAGGATATTAAAAATTGAAGAAAAGTCATCTGCAATTAAATGTGAAGAGAACAGGAACAGGTACAAGAAAGGGGCTGGGAAGAAGGCACCGCGTTCCTATTATTGTTCCCCATCGTTCCATGTCATGTGTATCTTTTGCTCTCCCTTTATTCTAGTTGAATAGGAAATAAATGAACAGGAATTGTGTATTCCCATCTGTGTGCTATGATTAAGTAATATAGAGCCCTGATTCCAACTAGGACACACAAGTAACTTCATCACAAAGATATAAAAGAAATGAGTATGTGATGGTGAGGTCAAGCATACGAAAAAGAAGAGAGAAAATACTCCTGACACCACACAATCCAGCACAAAACTCAAGCACACACTGAGATGGACAGGTCATGTTCAAGTGTGGGTCAATTGCTATAAAAATAAGCAATTCAAATCTCAATGGCCCGGTCTGTGCCAAGTCTTAGGTCAGGGGAGTTAAGTAATCATTTTCCCTTGAAACACAGCCTGTGACTTCAAAACAAATACTCAGCACTAGTGTCTAGCAGCTTAACCACTTACAAAAAGCTAGGTGGGAAACAATCATCTTTCTTTTGACCTTAGAATCACACCAACAAGTGCTGAGTAACCTAACAATTTTTTTTAAAAACTGAAAAGTCAAACTAGGAATCTTTACTTTAGGGCACATCTGTACATATTTAGGACAAAACCTTTTTTAACATAAATAGATCTTCACAACATACTTATGCCAAGTGAGCTTTGAACAAACAGTCTTTCTGATGGGTAGAGCAACACATTTCAAGCAGGATCTTTCCACAGCTACACAAGCATCCACACAGCCACTCAGGCCCCCTCCCCAGTGGAAAGGGAGAAAGAGCAGAGTGAACAAAAGCAAAAAATTTCATGTGTCAGCATAGAGACAGTTTAGTAAGTGTTGCAAAGGCAGTCACTCATCACCTCCCACAAGCAGACTGATGCCCAGTCATGGAACAACAGTCAGCTTGGAAGACAAAATCTTGACAGACAGACATGGGGGGAAAACAATCAATCAACAAAGCAACACAGAGGATGCAGAGAGGCAAGCTGCCAGAAAGCAGCAGGGAAGGCAAAGGAAAAGGACAAGCAAAGGAGAGCAGTGTGCTTTAAATACACAGAACATGCAGTGGAGCTTCCATAAATGCAAGGAACTAACACCAGAAAGCAATAATATGGGAGGGGGTTGGGAGTAGAGAGGATTTCCTGTTTTTCATTTTTAGAGTAGTATCAAGCTGTCACAGTGTCTGACAGAGAGCTGGGCTGTACTGGCATTAGTTTCCTTACAAGAGCACCAAAAACAGGAGCTGCTTTAAATCCATTTTCTTTGAAATGGATTTGCTCTAAGTGATTTTGTTCCAAGAACCCAGTCTGATTAGAGGTCATGGCTGCAATTCTCTTGGAGGAAAGGAAATGGCAGGTGTCAGAGGTAATCATGTGTGATCTGCGGACACTGCTCATGGGGCTGCTCCAGACTGCAACAGAGCTGTCATGACAATGATAGGCTGAGGTCATGCCAGGGAGACCAGGAGGGCAAAGGGTACATAAGTCTTGTGACAGTAATGAGAGCACCACTCAGTATCCCACTGTTGTATATTTCACTAGATTTAGCACCTTTTCTTTTAATTTTTTTTTTCTTATTTTTCTTAGTTCTATTGCAAGGACAATACTGCAGCTTGCTTACCTTTGGGATCATGGTAAATTAAAGGGAATATAAGGAAAACATGAGAAACACATGTGCTATTTTCCTGAACAAGTAACATGATTAATTCAGAGAAAACGGGTAAGCAGCTAGTAAATACTGAAAATTGCTGCTGGAGTTTGCCAGCCAGGAAGAAGTTTTAGCCCTTCCATCATCAGCCAACTTTGCAAGGACCATGAACATTGCCCCCGTGCCCAACCAAGCCAAGCAATCAGGTCACATCCCACACCTGGTGTGACTCCTTTTAGTGAAAAGATTTGATGCTGCCTGTTTCAGGAAAGGTCAAAAGTGTAGAAAAAGGAAAGCTCTCTTACTGCTAACTCATAGGACTAAGAATCTCCATATCTGGCTTTTTTTACTATGGTGCTATTTTCCAGTGAACTCCATTCTCCCTACAGCCCAAATTTCCCAAGTGCTGAGCACACTCAAAGCTACCAACAGCTCAGCCAACCCACAACTGCTGCAAGCAGCACCTAGTCAGGTAGCAAACTTAGTAGGAGCAGAGAGATACAGCATGCAAACAGATAAACTGCTCACAAATTTGTATGTATCAATCTCAGCACATTTATACATCATGCATAGACACACATGCACATACATGCACACACACAATTATGTGTGAAAACTTGGCCCCAGCCTCATTTCACTAGGGAGGTCGAGCTGCACCTTTTCCTCTTCCCTATCTGCCCTCACAAGATGAAAACTGTCTAACACATCCTTCTCAAAGCCAGAACAGACATTTTCTTACACTGCAGCTTCCCTCAGTTGAGGTATACAGCAGTTGAAGACACCACCTGCAGTGATAGCCTCTGTTAGGCAGAGGTTAATCAGGCAGACAGAATCAGGATTTAGAAGCAAGCACAGGTTTCTTACTACAAAATAGCAGCAATTCACTGCCTTCTGCCTGCAGCCCCACACAGCTCAAAGGTGAGCTGCTGCTTCATGCACATCCTGCATTGACTTTCTCCTTTGTTTGTATCAGCTTGACATTTGAATTTAAGTATTTATTTTTCAATAGTGTAGTCTTAGCTTGCAATTAAGCCTCCATTAAATCCAGGGCTACGCTTTCATCTGCACCTGGTAAG
This sequence comes from Thryothorus ludovicianus, assembly GCA_013397245.1. Taxonomy (NCBI): domain Eukaryota; kingdom Metazoa; phylum Chordata; class Aves; order Passeriformes; family Certhiidae; genus Thryothorus; species Thryothorus ludovicianus. The sequence continues at coordinate 334,327 of VZTB01009268.1, forward strand.
AAGCAGCTACCTACTTGAAGTTTAGCAGTTTCACTTCCATGGAATCAGAGTTTTCCTCCTTGCTGCAGGGAGTTTTTTTCCAAGGTGTTAGTACACATTAAATGCATTAAACCCATTAGTAGTTTGAAACACAGCTTTACTCCCAACTCCTCCTGAGCTTCATTTCTTTTTCTTCCCAGCTGTTCAACATTGAAATCTAGCATCAGAATTGTTTTAAACAAATTAGACTACATCCCCCAACAGTATCTATACTACCACTACCTACTTAAAATTCTACTGTTTTTCCATGAAAGTCAACAATTTCACCAAAATACCACAGTAGAAAGTGGATTAATACATCAAATAGAAATTGGTGGAGTAGACAAGACACTAAAAAAAAATTACACTTAATATTTTAGGAATTAATTTAATACTTAATATTTAGGAAGTAGGTTTGATACTTAATTTTCACCAGAGCTGTCTTCAAGCACATTGGCCACAAAGTGCCAAAACAAGAGTCCAACACTTGGGGTTGCTGTGGAATAAGAGACCAGGTAGTTTCTGAATTTCAAGACTGGTAGTGGTTACATTACTCTTATGAATAGATATCTGCTTTTACGGTATTTCAAAAACAGTTACAAAAGTCTGCACTGGTAATAACTGCATCAAAAGACAGCAAATCATCTAATATAAACTACTGTGATTAAAATTCCTGCTCCTCTGAAGATCTCATCTGCAAGAAGTTGTTTACACATTTTTCATGTTTTGATTACATTGTTAGGAATTTTGCTTCTGGCTGTACAGATTAATTTTAGCAAGTCACCGTTCCCACACACCTTCTGATTATTAACACTGCAATACAGTATGGGTAAGGCTTTAAATAGACTCCTATACATCAGCTTTGAGCCTTTAAATTATCAACTACACACCAAAAGAACTAACATCCCTTGGTTGCAACATGCTTTGATTTAGGCAAAACAGTCTGAAGAATGTTTAAAACATTCTCGTAATTAAAAGGTCCCATAGCACTCTTATACCTTAATTAAAGCAATCTCCATATGCCTACTTCATTTACAAATCATAAACCACAGATCAGGTACCACAAATCAGTCACTCCCTAATTCTCTTTATTCACAACGTGAAATAAAAAAGAATGTTTCCAGACCCATCATTGGAAAGGGCCATCCATGCCTGACACCTATACACACCATACATGCTGTCCTGGTCAGTCTTTTATATTACTGCTCACACACTTCCCAGGTCTCCCATCCTGCCTGTAGCACCATCTGCAGCCCCTTACTACCAATTCCAAAGGGAAATCCCACTCTCCAGTTAGGAAGAATTTTGACTACAAACATCTCACACCTATTCCACATTCATTGTTAAAGGAATACTATGGGCTTTAGAAATACCCTACTTGCAAAACTCTGCTTTGACAAGTCTGCTACTTGTAAACACATTACTGAGAATGTCAAAGGTATTTTACATTCCTCACAAAGACAAACATGACCTTGGTTCTCTCTCCCCTACTCAACTACATTTAACAATTCAAACAGGGTGTAAGCAAATTCTGAGTCAACAGCAAGATCTAGTTTTGCATCCTTTCCACTACAGATTTGTGTGAAAAGATAATTTCCATTTAACATTAGCAGTTCACAAAGATTTCAAAGTAAATAGAAAAAAAGCTAGAAGCAAACACACATGCTAAAAATTAATTACATTCTCTAAATTATGCAATGCTTAACAGATGTATTCAAACCAGTCATCTCTGCAATTCAATTCAAGGCTGCAGAATAAAAGCAATTCCAAGCACATCCACAAGCCCAATTTAGCATGCTGGATCAACAGCACACAGTATTCAGTTGTGAGAGTACAGCTAGGATCAAAAATAATCCAGCTGAAATTTGGGGAGAGTTTAACTTCTGCTGATTTTCTTTACTACTGCCAAAAAGATTACTGAAATACACCATGCTAGTATAAAGTTCTTCATTAAATACCCCACTTCTTCATAACCACGATTGATTTTCCCACATTTCATATAATCCTTTTAAGTCCTTAGTTCGTAAATATGATTTCCCATTCTGAATTCCCATCACAGAGGTGGCTTCATTATTTATAAAACTATGCTATCATTAGCCAAGAAAAAAACATTTCAAACCAAAAAGCCTACAAAATACAAACAAAAAATGAGTGCTCATTTGGAAACTAAACAGTAAATGGATCATCATCCAAGTTCCAAGTTCAGTGTAATGTGAAAATCAAGTAAAGTGACAAAAATTAATGGTTACTTGTTAACCATTAATTAAAGAAGCACTATTTCCCCAAGAAGCAACAATTTCCTGAATATTTTTTTGTGCAGAGATGATATTTTAGCAAGATGTCATATGCATAATATCTGTCCAAGTTTTCTAACAAGAGTTCACATGGTTTTAATCACAAAGTGTACTTCAGAGAGGAAAAAAATTAACATAAGTGGCACTACAACTTTACTCCTAAAGAGGTTTTAGTTTGCTGTCTTAAATTATGGTTTAATCCCAAACTACATGCAATTTATCAAAATGGTAACATACAAAAGAAAGACAGTAAAAGTTTTGGGAGATATTTTATTAATGTACAATTTTATTAGCCATGTACAATAGACATTTTAATTCTTTATTTATCTTGTCTCCTTGAAGCTTGGTAAATGTTTGTTTGTATATAAAACTACACAATGCTTTTTCGTGAGGACCAGAAATTGTGAAAATCTAAGTGCTACAGTATATTTTGTAGTGATTTAACACGTTGTCCAGAAGAGTTACCAGCCACTTCAATGAAGGACTTCTAAAAATATTTCTGATCAAGTTCAAATGCATCTGTTCATAAATAATGATTGGTTTGCTCATGTCCATTATACTGCTAAGTACAAATGTCTCCAACATAAAATACCGTTTCAATACATTTTTCCACATGGACAACTAGATAATCCAGTCATATTTACTTTTAAACAAGGCTAATACAAATTTACAAGTAAAGTAACTTCAAAATTTATTCAGAATAATTATTTTTTCAACCAGAAGCTTTACTTTGGACAACGCAGAAGTATATTGCAAGTGACATTCTGCAGCAGAAGCTGGAGGCTTGAGAGTAACAACTAAGAAAGACTAAATATCAGCAATACACACTTTTACAGGAATTCTGACCATTCTGAATGTTAACATTAAAGACCAGATGCTTCAGTTTGTGCGCCTGTCAATCAAAACCTCCACACAAAAGAAAAATTAAAAATTTCCCACAGAACACAGTATTTCAGAGAACATGTTAGACACTGGCATGACATTTCCCAGATCAAATTGGCAACTGAAATTTAACATCCACATGAGCTTGTTTTGCTAAGCTTACTATTTCAGACAGCTTCACCACCTGAAAAACAGAAAATAAAAACTTAATTTCAAAACAATCCTAACTTGATTGAGCTGGATCAATCTTCTTAAATAAAATAATACCAGAGAATCATCAGTAAGATATCAGAGGAGGTTAGGGGTGGGGTTACTATTTAGCTCAGTACTTCTTAATCACTTTTAAATGAAAGAATCAAATCTTCTAGAAAACATCTCATAGAATTAAAAAAGTCTGCTTCTCATTTGTAACAAAGTATCTAGGTAAAATGCTAAGTTTTAAATTTAATGCACCACCTCATTATTTTGCAAGGGGTTGAGGTGGCCACTCACAGGAAACTCCATATATCTAGAAGCTATTTCTCCTCTGAATTTCTGTTGCAAGCATTTCTGGATCTTATTTTAATACTTTAAGGGACCTCATCTTCTCCCACATAACAACTCTAAATCTCTCTGAATTATTTCCTGCTTAGAATGAAATGTTATAACTGAGTAAGTGGTTCTTTAGAAAAAAAAAATCCTAAGCTTCCCCACGACAAAAAAACTACAAGGTATATTCTAATTTTTTTGCTATACATTTCTAGTACAACTTTCTTTTCCACAAACAAAACAAAGCAACAGGCACACGCACAAATCAGTGTATCTGAACATCTGAATATCTAATTATCTTATGAGGCCACGTGATGATCAACTAGTTTTAATCATGCACAGTGAAATACAGAGGTTGATAAAAGGAAGTGTTACATTGTATTTTTCAGCCACCTCAATTTAAGTATTTTCTTTCAATTAATTAAGCTAAGCTCTTAACCATTCCCCCACCAAGGGGAGTGGCTGACCTGATCATTGGTCTGGTTTTGGTTTGTGGGGTTTAATAGCTTCTCACTGCATAGTTGTTCCTCTGACAAATTATGCACTTACTAACTCATAAAATATTTGCTTCAGGCACTGGTAGCAACTGGCACTGGGACTTATCCTAAGCTACCTATAGTTGATTGAATAGAGTTCTGACTTTTCAATACTCTGCAACAGATGTTATGTTCTGAAAAGAATATTCATAACAAGCTATCTTACCATTTTTGCAGCTTCATCCAAGTCATCACATGCAAGGATTTTGAGGCCACTAGCTGTTATTAAAGCTTTGGCATCATCAACTCGTGTACCTTCAGAAACAGATAAAATGCCACTCTTATTGATCAGGAGATTACTACTACTACCTACTAGTCTCTTATTTCTAGAAAGCCTGTTCCAAAAGTTAGTGAATAAATCTAGAAAATAACGTTAGTAGTTAAAAAGCAGGAAGTGTCTTTTTATTAACTTGCCAATCCTCACCATCTAATTTCAAGGTTGCTTTATTACTCCACTGACCTCAACTCACAGGCAGCTTGCTACACAGTACATAAGCTCAGTAACACCTGTCAATTAGACAGAAATATATTAAAATATATATGAAGCACACTCACCTTGCAACCGTACCACAATAGGGACTTTTAGCTCCAAATCCTTTACTGCCGTAACGATGCCTTGTGCTATAACATCACATCTCATAATGCCACCAAAAATATTTACCAGAATAGCCAGCACCTACAGAATCAATGACAACATTCACATTAAAAATGGCCAGAGACACACCAGACGAAACCAGCACACAGCCTTCAGTCTAAGGATAATTCAAGCTCTTTAATCTTATTCAGGGACTCTGCAAAAGACAGAACACTTCTGTTCTACAGAACATCAGCAACCAAAGTACAGCTCTGTAGTCACATACAGTAGAGCAGTTACTTTAGGAACCTGCATTTGTCAACTATTTATCCTTCCATTGCTAAAAGTACTCCAGCAGAGGTACTCCCACACCAGTAAGTCCACATACTGAAAACAGGAAGTTTGAAAAACTCATACACAAGACCCTGTTTACACAGTTTACTTAAAAGCCAGCATGCTTAAAGATAAGCTGTTTGAAATATATTTTATTCAGGAGGATTAAGCCAGCAGTTAAGGGAACTAAAGTGGTAGAAAGGACGGGTAAAAAGAACCATGGTCAGAGGTAAAAGATGAAACAAAGTGAAAATCAAAATGGGTAGACAGCCTTAGATGACAGAACAAACTCGACAAGACAAAACATTCCTGTCTGACTGGTTCATAGCAGTAACTTGGTTCCAGTTATCTTGCAATTAGACTAGCTCATCTGTGTGGCACTGTTCTTGCTCCTGCTGCTGATGGGCCACTTAGACTGACACCTCAGAAGGTTGTTCCAAACAAACCCTGAACTGAACCCTGACTGCAGTCTGTGACCCAAGTGCTGCTGCTGCTCTTTGAGTTTCAGCACCAGGAATCCCAGCTATACTCATTATTTTTCATAAAATAGTGAGCAACTGAAAGAAAGTAGAAAGGGAAGTCTGTCTTAAGAAGTTTGGACACCCTCTGTCCACACACCAGCAGAGAATTTGCATTGCGAAAACTTTTCCCAAATCAGCAAGCCTCAGATTCTTCCTTGTGTCTTCTCTCTGTAATTCAGGTGCTCTGTGACAGTGTCCCTCATTGTTCCCTCAATTTGCTGGAAAAATGTGAAGAAAGACAAGGCTTATGAGGATGGGCTGGATGGAGCTGGGATTGTTTAGCCTGGAGAAGAGGAGGGCCAGGGGGGACCTTAGCACTCTCCACAATTGCCTGAAAGGATGTAGCAAGGTGGCATTCTCTCTCCTCCAAAGAAACAAGCAGTAAGGTAAAAGGAAATGACTTCAAGTTGCACCAAGGGAATTTTAGATTGGATATTGGGAAAAATTTCTTCCCCAAAAGGGCTGTTAATCATCAGCACAGGCTGCCAAAGAAGTGGCTGAGTCACCAACCCTGAAGGTATTTAAGACTTGTAGACGTGGTGCTTAGAGACATGGTTTAGTGCAGGACTGGGCAGTGTTAGATTTATGGTTGGACTCAATTTTAAAGGTCTTTTCCAATCTAAATGATTAAATGATTCTGCAACATTCTTGGAGTGTGTTACAGATGCTGCATTTGATAATAAGTCTTTCAAATGAGAAAGGGACTAAGCTCCTCTGGAATATCACTCACTATTTGTTTCTGGCCCTCTCCAAAGATGAGCAAGTGGTACACAAAATTGTGGTGCAAAAGCAGCGTACCATTAGCAGGTCTCGCAAATCATTCCCATCTTTTACACTTACCCCTTTTAAAATAATTTTCTTTATTTTTAAAAAGCCCCAAACTGCCAAGTTCCCCCTGGGATAAGCATCTCTATGTAGACCATGAATCCATCCTTCATATTATTTTTGTGGAAAAGTTCTTCCTCTAGTTTCAACCAATTTATTATTTTAATAATATTCAAGCACTTCTGATTAATTTTTAAAAAGATAAACAGTAAAGCTCTTCCAAGACCCTTACAAGATTATTTTATCTTGCATTTAATCAGTACCTTAGAAACTAGTTTGTGCACAGCACAGCAAATAATCATCTCTACAACTCTACGTAAAATACTGACCCAGCTGCAAAACTGGTCCAAAAGAAAAGTAAATGGAAAATCAGCTGAATGCTGCTTNTAATTTCAACCAGCAGACACAAAACTGTCTACTCAGTACACAGCCAAAAACCCTATTATTTAAAAAGATAAGAAAATTCAATAGATTATTAGGCCTCCTCCATGTGCACCAAGATTAAGCTGAGATTTTTGTCTTCTTTCTTTTCTAGTTCTGTGCTTATAAAAACATGTTTTCTGAAGAACATGCACTAAGCACTGTCTTCCAAATCACAGCCTGTTTTACCACCACATAGGACCTTGATATGCCAACTCTTCCCTCACCTTTTTATCAGAGGTAATAAGCTTAAAGGCTTCTGTCACTTGCTGCACTGTAGCACCACCACCAACATCAAGGAAGTTTGCTGGAGTTCCGCCGTGAAGTTTAATTATATCCATTGTGGCCATAGCTAAACCAGCACCATTGACTATATAAGAATAAAGATAACGTTTAGGAATTCAGTTTATAAATCCATTATGTCATTCAAAATTCATTAAATAGCACATACCTAAGCAGCCTATGTTGCCATCCAACCCAATATAGTTGAGATCTGCTTTTGCAGCATCCTTGTCTCTTTGGTCTTCCTGTGTCCAATCCTGCATATCAAAGATCTTCTTCTGACGATAGGCTGAATTGCTGTCAAAGTTTATCTTTGCATCCATACACATCACTGAAGGGGAAAAAACCCACCATTACTAACCATCATCCAATATCAGAATAACAACTCAACTGCCACATGAGTGTGTCAAAGTGTGTTAGATTAAACTTGGTCAGCTAGGTCATGCAGTCCAAACACAAAGTTTTGCTGAAGAGACACACGTACCACTATCAATAAATACAAGATTCTCTCCAGTTTCCCCATATAATCAGTTATGCACAAAAGGGGAAGACAACTATTTCTTGAGACACTCTAAACCCAAAAAAGCTTACAACAAGCTGTTTGATAAATCTGGGCAAATTATGTTTTCTCAGATCACACTGCAGCCTGAAAAAGGAGGGGGGGAAGCATCACCACAAGCAATTAGCATAAAACTAATCATTGCAGAAGGTCTCTGATTTGAGGTTTTTTTAATCCATCTTTGTTTTTTCTTTTAGAATAAACATATATAATGTGTGCATGACTGCAAGCACACAAACACAATGAAAAAAGGTCTGAGTTGGAAGAAAAAGTCTTAGGAAAAAACACACAGAAGTAAATTTACTTAAGATTTAGCAAGCAGAAAACCCACAATATTCTTTGCATGAGGACTAAGTTTCTGTCTGTACAAATGTATAATTTCATTTCTATCCCTCAGTGAAAATGACGTAAGGATAACAAGGCACGAGAAACAGATGGGAAAGACTGCTCTATATTGATCACTTAAGCATTATTTAAAAAAAAACAAAACACAAGAAATCCACCCCAGTAACAGTAATTACACACTTTGATGAAAGAGCTACATTCATATTTAAATTTCAAACTGTTGTATCTGAGTTTAAGTAAAAATACTCTCCACAGACTTGTTTTTTGTAGAGTGGAATTGGCTGTGATTGAACATTAAATAACTATTCTGAAATTGGATATGCTAAAAACCTGATAAACATCAAGATATTACTTAAACCCCTACAGTCTTTCAATACATCACACTCCATCAGTTATTCTAATGCCTGAGTCATAAAGGCAGGAGATTTCTCATAGTTGCTGCTATTCTGGTTATCATCACAGTACCAATTCTGGATATATGAGATGGCTCAAGTTTCAATTTTTGAATTTTGAAACTACCTGATTTCCAGGAATGCCTTTAGATAGACGCGCTCTTTATAAAAAATTTAAAAATTAAAAAAGAAGTTACACTTAAGATCATACTCAGCAATTAAGAGCATTAAGAGCATCTATATTTAGATTCTCAAACTTATCTGCATTATTAAATTTGTTTTTCAACATAACATGTTAATACTAACTCCTCCTGCTGTATACAGCTTAAGTTTTATCAGTGCAAAGCAAAGAAGATTTACAAAAATGTCAAGGTGTTACATGAATAGTATGAACAAGAAACATTACCAACTCCTGATGCATCTTCCACCATAGGATTTATTTCTATCATGGTAGCATCATATTTTAGAAAGAGATTATATAATTTGATCATATTTTCAGCTGCTTCATCCACCAAATTAGGAGGAAATCCCATTTTCTGGGCAAGCTGAAAGTAAAAGAATGGTTATTGTTAAATCATGTTAGGGTGTCTCTGTCAGTTTAGCTATTACTTTAATTTGTAAATGTAGAACCTGCCCTTTCTACCGGGGGGAAAAAGATCAAACTCACTCTTTGGTTTAAACAGATTGTTTTCAATACAGAATACTGCACTTATCCTAAAAAAGAGCTAATAAAAATTTTTCATTATATGTCTTTGCACAGCTGTATAAAAGTTAGATAAAGTACTGCCATGCAGTTGGATTTACACTGATTTACCTGAAAACAGTTAAATATCTAGTTCAAATCTGTTTCAAACAAGGGTTTAAGAGAACTCAGCAGGTTGAATGCACACACCCTTTACAAAACTTAGAAGCAACCTCCCCATGCTCAGTAATGTGTACTTTCCCACATTAACAATTACCCTAACAGCTTGCTCCTTTTTTATGCCTTCTACTATATCGATGGGTTCCTTAATTATGGCCTCAGGATTCTCTGCAGCAACATCTTCAATATTAACACCACCCTGAGAACTGCCTATCAGCACAGGACCCTAGAGCAAAAAGGGGAAAAAAAAAAAAAAAAAGAAAGAAAGTGTAAAGTTTCATAACACACAATTAGAACTTAGTTCTTCCCATAAGATACTTAACAGCAATACAACCTTTTTGGTTAGAAAATTTTTTATTTGAGCATTTTTCTTGTATGCTCTGAAGAGAGTGTTACTGTCTACTCAATACCTCCATATGAAACCTTTTAATAACACTTTCCAACATTAAAGTGTACAACAAAACCAGAACTGACAGCACTTTCAGCTAAGCTTATTTATAAAAAAGCCAAATCTCAACAAAAACATGAAGGACTCACTACCACGGAACCTAAAAATCTCTCCTCCAGCTCACAGTAAAGACATACTTGGATCCCTTCAATCAACCTTCCATGCATGGATTGTGACCATGGGTGTCATGAGGCAGCATTTCCTATCAGCAGAACTCAAAGATTAAACAGCCTTATAACTGTTGACAATTAATTACAGAAAACGTGACCCTGGTTCAGAGAACATGCTTAATAACCACACCACTCCCCTCCCATTACCATCCTTCTAAACACAAAGCTGGCAAATTATCCTACATCTAACAGCAAGGTCCACTTCAATGAACATTTTTGGATATTCTTATCTTGAACCATCAGTAAGCTACAAACTGACCATAAAATAACTCATCATTCCATAAAGTTTATCAGGCTGAATAGTTTTGCTTAAAACACAAACCCCTGTTGGCAAATAATATTCAAGACATGAAGTTCCAGCTTCAGCTGACTATTTTAATTATTTTTTCCCCTCCTTAAAGGAAGAGTTTTGCAATAACATCAGTAATAAACACTGTGTGCTATTCAATTTTCACACTTCCTTCTTCTGAAAGGCATTTCTTCATCCTAAGCACGTTATACAAGTTACAGTAATTACAAGCACATCTAAAAACATTAAAAAGTCAGCAGTAAAAACAAAGTACATTCCTGTCAAAAGGCAACAACCCACACAGTATGATCACTATATGCTCATAAGATTTATCTTTTATACAAGAGCAAGAACAACTCATGAAAACATTTCCCTTCTCTAATTTGCTCCAATCAGTCACAGTAAATTTTATTTCCATAAGCATCCTTGCTTATTGCTTGCACAATTTTAAGTCTAAAATCTGTTCATTTACAGCATTTTAACGCCACCTTGTGGTGTGTACGGTGACATTTGAATCCCCCCCCTGCTCTATTTCAGCACAAATCACAACGGAGGTGCCCAAGACACATAATTCAACACAACTGATACCTTCCTATAAAAAAAACCACTATGGAGGAAAAAAAAAGGAAAAAAATTTTAATTCCTAATACAGCCACCAAAAAAAAAAATATTTAATTCATTCCTCCACAGAAAATTATTTCATTCATACTTAAATAGCTCCTGATTACCAAAACCAGTGCCTCTGCAAACTCTTAAGAATCCAAACAGACCAAACCCAGTTTTTCTGAGCTTCAGCAAATAAAGTTCCAAGATCTGTTCCAAATCCTGGCTCCATTAAAGTTACTTAGCAATTCATGTTCTATGCTCCAAATAGAACACTTGTCTGTCACAAAACACTGACAAATTTCAGCAACCACATTTGAATTGTAGCCTAAAAAGCTACATACCCACACATACAGCCCATACAAGCAGAAAAGACTGGCCTTCATTTTCCTGAAAACGGACCTCTAGGCCCAAATCTTCTCACCCATTTCCTGGAGAGCATTAGTATCAGAAAGCTACAAGCACTCTCAAAATCAAGGGACACACCAGTGCACCTCTAGGAACCTTCACAGGCTGAAGAAAAAGGATGTTGGATTTATGCAAGACCATTTGCTCTTCCACAACACCATCACTTATCTTGTTTCTGACATCCAAAAGTAGGGTGTATATGCACATATATAGCATATAAATTGCATAATCTGGTAGAAAAATGCAAATTAAAATAAAAATGAAAATTATCCCCTTATTCTATCTATCTCCCCTTAGGCTATTGACTCTGAACTTCAGTTGGGACTACCAAATACTCAATTATTATTCTGTAAATTGTAGCATTACATATTTACAGCATTTAAAAACAAAGTCAATCATATAGTCAGATATACTGAAAAATAAAATTTAGCTTGTGTATTTCTGATTTTCAAAAGCAAGTGAACAGTACAGTAAGCAGTTTTGTTCATCTTTTTTTAAAATTCAGTTGTAACAAGTTAATTAGCTTACTTCTATTTCTAATATTACTCACTTGAAAAGACCTTTCCATTGTTATTGCAAAATAGTATTCTCTCCTGGGATATCTGCGCTCACAGATAAATACTTGATTGCATATCCTGCCCTTCTCTCCTGTCTGCTTGGTAAACAACTTCTTTCCAATCATTTGGGACGAGATAGCTTTTGCTTCTTCTGGACTAGAATAAAAGAAGCTCAAAATGTGACAAAGAAACTGCTGTAAAAACAAAAATAGCATTTAAAAAGTCTTCTCTAATTTTTGTTAATTTTAACTTAATAATCAAAACACTAGTTTTAAAGAAAGCAATAGGTTCAATCCATAATGTGAAGCATTGAAGTTTTTCCACTTGGTTGGATAATTTAGAAAGAACTTACGAAAACACTATTTTCACTCCTCCTTTGAGGCCACCTTCAAACGTTCCTTTTCCTCTACCACCAGCTAAAACCTGTGCTTTTACCACAAGATCCTTTGAACCTAGAACAAAAGAAAACCCAAAAATTTGTCACCTGACTACTAAAACAAATTGCTTCAGGTAGAATAACAAAGGCTTCTTTCATTTTATCCCCCCTCCTCCATGCCCACCATTCAAAACACACACATGTGAATCGAAGTCTACACTGTAATTCACACAGATTGTTCCAAAAATCTCGAATAATCCACAATTTGCAGCTTTAGGCTGTTCTGTGAACAAACCTTGGTGAGTTAGTATCCAAAAATGCTGGTGTTCTGATCATCTTTAATACATGTTGGAGTCATGGATGATTAAGCACCCATTAAAAACAGTTAGCACCTTACAGATTATTAACAAGATGAAACTGAGTATCTGACACACCACATACAAGGTTTTTCTTAAACAACTATAAATACCCTGTACCTGTAGGTAATACCCATTACTTTTCCAGCAATGATATGTAACTATAACACTTACCCCAGTCAGCTTGCCAGGTCCACTCTGGCTCCCATTCAGCAGAGCACTAATGCATAAGCTCTGCATAAGCTTTGCAGAAGTCAGAGAATCTAAACAAACCCACTATTCTTCCCAGAGCAGGCAAAGAAAGCCAGCTAAAGAGCTTACACTGTTTAATAAAAATCCTTTACAAAATACTCTCCTATGCAGAGGAAACTGGACATTTGAGTTTAAAAAGTAAAGCATGAGAATATAACAAAAATCAACTGGGATATTCTGAACTGTCATTGAAAGACAAAAAAAGTAAAGAAAAAGAGTTAATCAAGTCATTCAGGGTGATAAAAAGTTCTGAGTTATTATTCAAGTTCACTTACACAGAGTACATACAGCAGCTAGGCTGTGAGATGTTAAGAACTGTCTCACTGACATTTGTTCAACACATCCTATTTTTTCCCATGCCACCATCAGCTAATCTTCCCAAGCCAAAAAAAAACTTGCTGTTCCTTTGGATGTTAGAAAGGAACAATGGAAATGCCTAAGAAAAATTACAGTACTCAAGCAAAACTAGCCACTACATAAACTGAGGTAGGTTATGACAGGCACAAAAATTGGTTCCTATTCTGACCTGTGTCCTGTCTGGACAGGTGAAATTAAACTCAAATTGTATGACAAGCTAGGGTGGCTATAAGCAGAAGACTCAAGTCAATTAGCTCCTTCCAATTAGCTACCTATTGATTTTACTTCTTGAATGTCTACCTAAAAACAGAACTCTGAATTCACACCATTTTAAAGCTCTTTTGCAAAAGAGGCATGAAAGTTATAAACACACGAGTATATATTGATTTACTGCAATCTATGATTCTAATATTTAGTTCAGTTCCTGAAAATAACTAATTTTTACTGGCAATCAAGTTAACATACTTCACAGAAGTCACACAAGACAACTTTTATGGAATTACTTTAAGTACAAAGCATGTTTCCCATTCCCTACACTAAGTCCAGAAGATAAAAAGCTACATCTACAGAGAAGTTTTCAGAAAAGCTATGAAGTTCACCCTCAGGCACCTTCTTTGTAGCAATTATTCCTCCTAGCAACAAACAACAGAATCTGAAAAAGTCAAATAAGATCCCAACTAAAGCTCTGATAAGATCTCAGCTGGAACATCTTTAGCTCTGGGCATAAAAGTAAATTGGTAACTAAGATGATCACTGAAATCAAGAAATTCCCTTACAAGAAATGAGCTTAGCACATCCTTACATCTACCGAAGGAGAAGAAAGCAAGAACATGATTACCATCTTTAGCCATACCTGTGATGGACAGAGCATGAATACACTACATGTATATCATTCATTCTGGTTTCTGCTCTAGACCAGCCAAAAACTAAGGCCATCTACCAAGGAAGTCAGTTTTTAAAAAGTCCAAGAAAAAAAGACCCTTCTTTACACAAAATATAAGGAAGCCTGCCAGGAAATATGAAGAAGGAATAGAAGAGTCAAAAGGAACTGGGCAGAGGTATTCTCTTTGATAATTCTTAAGACAAAAAATATGAACGCTGAGGGGAAATGAGGAGTAATAGGCTGCAGAAAATAGGCAGGCTAAGAATTGCCCTAAATAGTATGTTGTTTTGTTCTTAGGCAGAGTAGTGGGCTAAATGCACCACTGTCCTGATCTTGGAAGATATTCCTTTAAAATGTTATTATTATCCATTATAATATTTTATAAACATACAGACATCCTAAAGAGTGCAAGAAAAACAACTTTTAATTTTTCATAATCAGTTTTGGCCCTAACATCATTGGACTAACCCTTATGCAACAACTGAGTCATCAAATGAGCAGATTACTAATGATCTGTAAATTGTTTTCCTCTAGCACTGCAAACTAGCTGCTTGATTGCATAAACAAGTTCAAGGTTTATTTGAGCAGCTATGCCTACAAGCAATTAAGCTGCACAGATTTACCTGAAACAAATTTAAGACGGAACATCCCAAGAAAACCATAACCCATCATACAGAAAGCTCATTGTTCAATAAGCATTTTTTTTCCCACAGCTCCTATTGAAAATTACTCTAAAACAAGAGGAAGTGTTTGGTCACACACCTCATCTGCAGCGTTCCAGCAGCAGCACTGTCACACAATCTGACACAACAAAGAACTGCTGATACACAGTAACCCAAGAAAAAAATTTGAAAAGCAGCAGCTGCCATAGCTTTCTACTCAGTATCAACAGTTGTGCCCTTGTTTTTTGCTTACGTGGCTTCAAAATACTGCTAGGCTTGTGTTTCAATGAAAAATAGCAGTTTCTGCCCTAGAGCAGATATCCACACACAGTTTATGCCAGCAAACACACCACCACAGAGGTCTCATCCTGCCTCCATCCCTCAGCTTCTCACTCCAGCCTCTTCTTGTGCCAGTAGGAACAGTAGAACCTGTGCTATCCTGCCTTGAAGCATATCAGAACAGTGTCAAAAGCTCACCCAGCAGACAGAAAGTGCCTCTGCACACGTGGTGCACCATGTGACAGGGACATGCACACAGGAACTTCAGTGAGCAGGACTTCAGCTTTCAGGAGCAGTAACAAATCGTAAAGCCTTAACACGGGGCACTAGAACAGCAGTACAACTCATGTGGCCAAGCAAGCTAAAGGCCAATGCACGAATCTCAGAACAAGCATTTGGTAAGCATCACATTTCCATGTTAATGGCAGTCAGCACTAAAAGCACATCTAAGTACAATAGTCTGAAAAAACTAGGAAATGCTTAGAAAATTAAGACTAGATACCAATGAGAACAGGCATCTGAAATCAGAACACTGACTTAGCATCAATCTGTTCAGGAGAACAAAAATCTATACATTTACTAACACTGTAAGTTTCATCTCCAACAATCATTTATTAACTAGACAGTGAAAGTTACACAGCAAACAAAACCATCTTCACTTCTATTAATATTAAAATCTATTTTTTGGAAGGAATCATTTCTGATTCTATAACTTAAGCTTTCAAACTGGGAGAAAGATCAATGCATGCAGGCAAGCAGAAAGACACCCATGCAAAACACAATCTTCTAATAAGCTTATTAAGAGGCAAGAAGGGTCATTGTTCCACTGTATCTCTGAAGTTTCCTGTGCGAGAGGAAAGTCCAATGATTACAGCAGAGAGGTCCAATTAAAATGTCCTGCTTTACAAGATTCCATTTTGCCTTTTGTCAAATCACATTAATTGCCATTTCTCTGCCCAGTACTGTCTGTAGCAGAGGTATTGCTTTCCACCTATTACAGACACATTCAGAACAACCACGCAAGCCTCATCTTTTCCAACAAGACAGACAAAAGTAAAGGCCAGTGAGAGGTCAGTAACACAAGGGTCAATCAAGTTCTCAACCACCATTCAACTGCAAACTTATCCTGGGAGAGACAGAGACCTGTAATTTCAGCTTCAGTCTGTACTTCAAAGTTCTTCTACCAGAAAAAGTAACTCTCCATTTATAACACAAGTCAGTTTTTTCTTGTCGCATGGATACAGAAAAATGAAGTATAAACAATACAGGTATATTTAGTGGCATTAGGAAGAGAAAAGATGGGTTTGTAACTAACAACAGGAGTGTCAACATAAACAACATGCTGACCCTAATTCTGTCAACAGAGAAGAGAATCTCTTCAGAGTACACTGTCTGCATTTCATTAGTAAGTATAGCTATTGGAAATTTTAACTTCAAAATCATGTTTTTCTCAGCATTTGAAACCTTTGAGTGTTAGAAGACTCACTTCATGCAAATCAAAAGTATAACTATTGAAATAATTATGTGCCAGGAATCATCATACTTCCACTGAAAGGACCATACCAGTCAAGAGACAGAACAAGATCTTTTGGTATAACAAAGTATCTTCTACACAAATACTTCCTGACATTAATCAACTGCATCAAGTTCGTCATCAGCTCACAAGACAGGTTTGGTTTTGGCAACAGCTTAAGTCGAGCAATTAAAATACAGAGGTCAAAATTTGAATGTGCTGGTTATACAAGTTTATTTTAATTAGTGAATTAGCATCAACAATATATTTTGATATTTTAACTTCAAAGGAATGAAGTGCTACAGAAGAAAGCAAAGGCTGAAGCAAAATGCAAGATTCAGATGCCAAAAAAAGTAACATTTGCCAGAATGTAAGAAAATGTTTGGTTTCTAAACTACTACTGCTGTTTATCGAGAGATTTTGACCAGGGAAGTAAGAACATAATTGCATGATTTTTTTAACACCTGGGCGATTTCTGCTTAAGTTTGCCACCTTAGATCATCATCTATGTCCTAGAGCAACTGAATAAAAACTCTGGCCTTTCAGACAACCTAAAAGACATCAGGAACAGGTAATTGACCAACAAGGAAAACTGATAATGGCAAAACAACCAAAAAAATACTACAAATAAAAGTATGACTGACATGAGTTTTCACTACAACATAGACTAGAAAACCCAAAAACTTAAATCAGACAGCCAAGGTGGGTGTGGCATACACTAAGGAGAAAATCATCCTAGCTTTTTACCACAGTGCCTAGAATATGCCTTTTGAAGAGCTAATAAAGAAAAAGCTAGTACTTTACCTAGAAAATAATTGCACACATTGTACTAAGCTTTGACTTCTGACTATTTCAAGTCTGGGTCAAAAATACTATTTATAAATCTACACAGATTTATACATTTTAAAGTTTTTTTAACAGATACAAGTTGTATGTTTAAGCAACAGACAGAAAAATAAATAACACTGAAAAGTACTTAGAAGATAGTAACATTGAAAAAAATCTAAAAGATCTGAAAAAACCCCACCTATTAATCATGTAACTGCCAGCAGGAATACAGCCAAACCTATTCCTGGAGCCATTCTGTAGAAAGCATACTAAAACAGAACACTCTTTATAAACCACATGGACATAGAGCTGCACTGGACCTCTCATACTGCAACAGCAAAATTAGCAGACTCGATACCAGGAGCTTTCAGTCTCCTTCAAGAACTCTGATGTAGAAAGGTGAAATGTTTTGCTCTCATTCTCTCAACATCTCCTATTTTATACAGCTTTACATTTTCCTAAAATTTGACAATTTGCCATGCACATAAAGCTGTGGGATTCATTACCTGAAAACCCAACAAAACCACCAGCATACAGAAGTGGCTTCAAGATATTAACGCCTTAAAAAGGTCTTACTCCTCAAATCATGATGAATGGAAATACATGCTATTAAAAAAAAAACTCAGATAAGCACAAATTATGTGACTGCCTTCCACTCAACTGTTACCAGAGGAAGGTATCAGGAAGCATCAAAACTTGGAGTTACAACAATACATTGCACCTATGGAAGTGTCTCTTAACAAAGAGTGTTTCTTCATTTCAAGTAGTGTGTTCTGTTGAGCTATCTGCCATCACACTGATCAAGCATCTGTTCAGTAAACAGTCTTTAGGTTCATTAGTCATGTTCTTTATAGCACATAAGTATCAGCTTCTCAATCAGAACTGGTCACAGTGCTAGCTGGAATGCACACATGGCTAAGAGCAAACCATAAACTTGAAGGCAATCAAGTCATGCTGCAGTCTCTTATCAAAGCTTTGGAACAGAACTTACTCAGCTCATTTCTTTCAACATTTAAGCGAGATGCTTATGTAACACTGATTTAGCCACAGCCACAGCTAACCTATGATAATCTCTGTTAATGAGAAGTTTGCATTTGCTATACATTGGGATAAAAATTTACCCATATCTAAGTGAAGTATTTGCAGAAGGGAAGAAATCCAATGCCAAGCCCAACCTTTAGTCAGAAATCTGCTCTGTGTAAATTTACCAGGAACATGTGGATAGGCACTAGGGAAACAGAGCAAAGAGTACTACCAACTTTGTCATGGTCTACACAAACTTTTGAGAAAACAGTTTAGCATGTAGGAAGAAATGAAAAATAATTTCATATCTACTGGCAACTACTCCCACACAACGAAAATCAAAAATGAGTGGGTGGACCAAAAAAAGTGAATTTTTTCATTCTGATAGAGATTTGTTTGGTTTGGATTTTGTTGATTTTTTTTGATTTTTTTTTTTTAAAGTAGTAAATGAAAGCTATCATCCAAAATGCCTACAAAAACAAAGAAATCCAAAACACTGGAGCAAAGAATAATATGTCACCCTCCAGAATGAGTTCTGGACATGACTGAGTTCAAAACTTCAAGCTCCTTCAGTGCATGTTCTCCTTTTGGGAAGTTTTCCCTTCCTCATCTCAAGTACCAAAGAAGGCCACAGCATCAACTACACACCAACTCCAACAAAGTACTTGGCTGTCAACCAGAAACTGAATTCCTTTACTAAAGGATGCCAACTCACACATTTCACAACTTCATTCTTTTGATCCCCAAGAAATTGCCCAGAGTCCCAAGCTCCAGATAAGAGACATACCTATGATGTCACAGAGCCATAAACCAGGCTGCTGTAGGAGCCCTCTCTGAGCAAAAACAAAACAAAGGAATTTGAGTTTCTGAGCTGTTGATTAAAGAGCCATAGACAAAGGGTCTCTCATTTTCCTCCAGCAGTATCTGTGCAGATATTAAAGCAGAGAAAAAGGCTAGGCCTGATTTGAGAAGTTTTGATCATGCTATAAACTCACAATTAACAGAAGGTGAGGTTCTGAAGTTTAAACCATTCTCAGAAGTATTTTAGCAACTTCCTTTCCTATTAATGAAGTTATTACAATTTTGTATCACTTACTCTCTAACAGAAACAAGATAAAGAAGGTATCTGGCAATACTTGAATTACTGGGACATCATGTCTGAAAGAAAAGTAGCTTTTCAATTCTTTTCTACATAACAAAGCAGCATAACTTGCTCTAGAAGAAAAATAATGAGTTTTCTGAGATCTCATTTCTCACATTAAATCTACATATGAAACTGAAATGAATCCAACAAAACCTATAACCTCAGGAATCACTATGAATGTATGCATTTGGAGGTGAATAGATTTGAGCACTTGCATAGGAGAAAGGAATATGACAACCTATGTCCATCACTAAAACTTTGTGATAAGCCTAATATGTTCTTCCATGGAGGAAAAAAAATTCCCAGAGTTTATACTAAGAAAACTCTCCAAACAAACAAACCAACCAACCAAAAAAACCCCCACCTTCTATTTGACACAATAGAAGCTGACTTCCATATTAAACCCAAATTAAACGAGATTTTACTAGGACACATCATGGGTAAAGTGGCAAATTAATAGGCAATGTCAAGTCCAAAATTAAAGCTCAATTCTAAATTAAGAACTGAAGCATCCAGCAAATGAGATTGGATACTTTTCCAACAATAAGCCAGAAATTTAGCATCAAAGTCCTCCCCTTCTGTATGAAGCCGCTGCATCCTGGCAGAAAAGCACACTCGCAAAGGAATAGGATTTTACTCTTTTTTATAGCCTAAAAAGAATTATGGTTTGCATCTTCTGTTCTATACGAGATCTTGTCACCACCACTGAAACTCTTTACACAAGATTTCCTCTAAACGTGCTGAAAGTAGAAAGAAATCCAGGATTTGCAAAGAGCAGAGTCTATTACTCATCTCAAAGAAGTTTAAGTAGTTATATCAGTCCCAGCTAACAGAACATACCTGACCTACTCCTTCTTAATGAGAAGGCTGCTTCACAGGGAAGCCTCTCTTAAAGAGAAAGCATATTCAGAACTCCAAGCAACACCTTACCAAGAAAGACAGAAAAAGTAGGTACACCTTATATCAACCCCATGCCTGTTTGTATATGTTCTCTTTAATATTATACCTATTTCTTTTGCTATTTTGTAAGCTTCATCTGGCGTATTGGCAACCACTCCATGCGGAACAGAAATGCCAGCCTCCTTCAACAGTCCCATGCTCAGGTATTCATGGAGTGATAGCCTCCTCTGTTGCTGTTGTTGCACTTGAAACCCATGATTATTGAGTATTCCTGGACCTCCAGCAAGTACCTGAAGGAAAAGAATAAAAAGAAAAAAAAAAGAAAACAAAAAGAAGAATGTGACTGTTGTGAAAAAATACCCTCTTTGTTTAGGTTAAAAAAAAGTCTACATATTACACAAGTATACTTTAGTATACCAGTGCAAACACCTCAACACTTAATCCCCCCCTTCCACATCAATTATCCATATCAGGTCTGGTATTTGACTTTGTGAGGTTTTGTTGGGCAGGGGGAAAGAGCTGGTAAACTACAAGCACTGACAAGGACTATAACACAAAAATCAACAACAAATGCAAAAATCATTTGCTGTGGTTTTTGTATTTCACTATATGTAAATAAGACCTTAATTTTATACACAAAGCAAGAAACCTACTAAATTCAGCTAATCCAGGAGCATAGATGAACACCAAAAAAACTTATGGTAAAAAAATTACAAAAGAAGCTTACATAAAAATAAATTCGAGAGCTTGTTTTGTATTTCTTTAGCATGTACCATTGGCACAAGCACTGCAAAAATCCACCTGTATTAGGAAGTTTCTAACAAGCCGGATTTTTAATGCTTCACTTCACTTCAAATAAAGAAAACAAGCAGACGACACATGAGCTTTTACTACAGCATTCCAAGCTAGCGAATCGACAGGAGGCCATGGAGCCTGCAAAGGATTCCTTCTCCAAGCAGGGCGTCCTTCGCTTGGCACGACCCCAAGGCAGAGGCGCTGAGCGAGCCGCCGGCCGCGGGGAGGCTGGCTGCGTGTAACCCGAGAGGGGCACTCACGGCGACCTTCCCCGGCCCAGGGCGGCAGGAGAAAGCGCCGCACACCGTGTCACAAACACACCGTGTCACACACCGCAGCCTCCCGAGCTCCTCCGTGTCACCGCTGCCCAGCCGAAAACAAGCCCGCAGCCCACAGTGACATCCACGGGAGCCAGGAGCAGAGGCTGGCCAGGTGCGAGCTGGAAGACGAGTTTAACTGGCACAGCCCGACCCCTCCCAGGAGCAAGGTGACGGCGGAGATGGAAACAAGGGGACTTCCAAGCAAGATAGGGGACGGGGGCGCTGGAAAGGAAGGGAAAAGGAGCCACGCCGGAAAGACTTGCCACGGGCAAGAACAGCGGCGGCGGGGGGCCGTGCACCAAAGGTGAGCACAGGGCTGCCAGCCCCGCCGCAGGGCAGGGCAGGACGGCGGCGGCAGTGGGCTGAGACGGACGCTCCTCTCGACCGCGACCCCAGCCGGCCCAGCCCCGCTTCAGCCCCGGCCTGGCCCACCCCCGCTCCCGAGCGGCCGCTACCTTCCCCGCGCTGGAACCCAGCGAGGCGCGGAGGCCGCTGCCCCTCAGCCCGGCCGCCACCCGGCTGCAGATCATGGAGGCCGCCATGGCCGAGCCCCTTCGCCCTCGGGTGCCCCTGGCAGCGCGCACGCGCCGCTCCCGGGCTGGGGCGGGGCAGGAAGCGCCCGGCGCGGCCCCGCCCCCCCCGCAGCGCCGGGGCGGCTCTGAGGGCGCCTCTCGGCCTCGCGTTCCCTCCTCCGTTTGGGTTTTAATAAAGGTTATTACTGCTCCGCGAGGATCCTAAATGGGTTGTAATCCACCCACAACCTGCCGGCCATGTCGGCCTCGGTTGGCACCACCTGTGTTAACAGGAGGAAAGCGACACTGCTCCCTTATGCCATGCCCTCTCCCGGTTCAGCCTCAGAAGCGAAGAACTTTCAGTATTTTCACTCTGAGGATTACTTTTTTTTGGTTTCGTATTTCAGGGTGTTTCCATGCCACAGCGCAAATACACCCGTTCTTGCATAAGACAAGGGAGAAGGGTTTTCATGTGAAATAGGGCAGGTTTAGATTAGATAGAAGGAAGAGATTCTCTGTTGTGAGGGTGGGAGGCAGTGGAACAGGTTTCTCAGAGAAGCTGTGGATGCCGCATCCTTGGAAATGTTCAAGGCCAGGCTGGACGTCGCTTTGAGCAACCTGGTCTAGTGGAAGGTGTCCCTGCCCATGGCAGGTGGGTTGGAAGCAGATAATCTGTAAGGTCCTTTCCAATCCGAGCCGTTCAGTGGTTCTATGACTGAACTGAGGATTATTATTTCTAGGTGTTTTGCAGCCCCTTCCTCATGCCACAACCCCCATTTCTGCCTCCCACAGCTCCATGCTGCACCTCCCTCTCTGCAATTCAGTGTCTGCACCTTTACTTTGGTGGCCCTGACTCAGGTCACTAAGGAATTGAAGCAGGGGACAGGTGTCTCTGCAGAAATTAGTGACCAGACCTTATGATTCACAAGGAGGCAAAGCTTTTTCCTTTAAAACAAAATGGTAATTAGGAAAATAGCATTGGCCTGGGAAATTGGATCAAGAATGTCCTCTACCAAAAATAAGGGCAAATGCAGTTACTTTCATACAGCATGAACATCAAAGTAAGATCTGATGTGAAGGAAAGCCATGTCAGAGCTGTGGTTATTCTTGAGTCTTGTAACTTGAATAAATAGCTGGATGAGTTGCCTCTTTTTGTTCTGAAACTGAAAATGCATTATTATAACTTCCCCTTGGGCAAGTATTGAGAAAGATGGAGTCATTGTGGTTCAGTTATTTTGCTCCTGGTGCTCTGCTGGCCTAGTGTTACTGTCACCTGTTAGCCCTGCAGTGAGCTCTGCAGAGTGCTTAGCTCTGCGTCTCTGTGTGCAGACACACAAGGTAGGAGTACACGTCACTGAACCCCTAAGCAGCTGTGAAATTCTGATAGACCATCCAACATTTCCCACCACAGCTGATAAAATATTTCTTCTTGCCAAGGGGAAGGGAAAAAGAAGTATTTGAACTCTGTGCTCTTTCTGTACACACAGTGACTCTTCACTAGCTTGCCTTGCCTTCATCGATGCCATTTCCACATACAAAGAAATCTTCTCACTCCAGGAGACTCCCCAAAATGACCTCCGCCCTGGAAAGGATTTGCAACAGTGCTTACAAGAGGATGTAATGGATCTTGGCAAAGCTTTAAACCTTAAAAGCCCAAAGCTACTGTTCAGAGATAAGTACTAGCTGCAGGTCAGGAAACCAGACTTATATCCTGACTCAGTTGCTTGCTACTAGAAGGAAATTGGACAGCTCTCTCTAGGTTTATAATTCTTGCCTTAGCAAATGGCTGTAAGACATTCAGATTACAACTACTACTCTTTCTTCTTCTTTTACTAGGAGTGACTTATGCTTCCAGTTTCAGGATGAAGACAGTTTTTACCTTATTCATCAAAAGAAGAAATGTCATATGGCTGACAATATTGAAAGACTCCTAGAAAGGCTGAGGCAGCTGCTGCCGTTATCTATGGTCTGATAAATAGCTGTATGGAGAACTTTAATTATCTGAATGTTTTATTGTCTGATTTCCTCTTGGCTGGAAAACTCGTCTAACTGAGGTGGACTATAAAAATGCCTGGATTTCTCTCTGGTCACCAGTGCCACCTCCTGGCTCTGACTGTCAGCACAAGGTGGTTGTAAACCAAACTCAAAACATTAAAAACAACAGTTCTTGGAAATGACACATTCACCTTTTCTTTACTTTGTTAGAGACACAAGAAAAGATGACACCCTTGGCTACAACCACACGAATTCCTAGTGAGTCTGATATAAATTCACTCAGGTTTGTATAGGCTCAGCCTCATTCAATATCTTACCTACAACTGCAGAGACTGCACAAGGAATACACTGTAGGATTCCAGCAGATATCCAGAGGTTTTGCTAAATCTCCAGAACTAAATTCCATCCTATTCAAAGTTTAAAATGGTGAGATTTCTTGCTAAAGTCAGAATAAGCTTTTTAACACAAGATCGCGGCCCTCTCTGAAAAGCTGTATTTAAAACTATGAAGAAGCAGTGGAAAGGTACATTTCAAATGAGATAGAAGGAGCCAAGAAGTTTTAACAGATAAGCAGAACAAATAAAGAATCCTGTTTGAGGCCAAATACAGCATCCTGGAAGGCTCAGGCATTATGAATAGACATGAATTTGTTTTATAATGAATTTATCACATTCATGTAGTGACAATGGTACAATCTGATTTCTTTCCCAGACCTTGTAAGCTCCACTGGTTGATACTTTGTAGTTGAAGATGTTCACGAGACTGGGTCTTGCCAAGAATATCAGAGTGAAAAAGTGAGAGTTTGGAGAGTAGGAAATTTCCAAGAAGAGATTTATCAGGGGCTTAGAAAGCATCCCAGTACCTGTGGAGAAAACCACCCTGAGCTTTCCAGACACTTTTACTTGAAGACAGAAGGGATGAGTCCACTTTTTTGGTCTGGTAGATGATTAAACAGTTTTAGCTGATGAATCAGCCAAGGTAAGAGCAAAAAAACTGACTTTGAAGCAAAGTGAGAATGGTGAAATGGTGTCTACATTGCCTTACATTGCAAGTCTTACAGTTGATGAATTCTCTCTGCACTCTTGTCTGCAGGAGTACCATCATGGTTGTCTCTTAAACAAGCTAAGGGGTCCCCCAGGCACATCTAACAACATGAAACTATTCACTGCACCCATTTGCCATATGAACAGCTTATTCCATCTCTCCTCCCATTCACATAGAAAAGACAATCCAGGGTCCTTCCCTGAAGGTGCTCCGGTGTATCTTCTGCAAGGATTCTGACGCCTGTCCCTGCAAACAGGCATTTAATGTGTGCACTCTCAGGTCTGGATAGGTGCCGTTTTCTACAGAATGCAGTATGAACATTAATCACTAAAGCACCATCTCTTCCCAGCCAGGGGAGGCTGGTAGGTGAAAGGCTCAATGAAAGCAAAAGGATTTGGTTTTCAAAAATGATTTTTCACATAGCTAAGATGTGGAGTACCTTGCCACAGATGCTGCAAATGATGAAAATTTACCTGGGCTCAAGAGGAGTCTTGGTAGATTAAAGAAGAGAAACAAGAAGAGAGTTAATACACAGAAGCCACCTCTGCCTTGAGAAGTCACTGAGCCACAGATGGCTGTAGAATAGTAATCAAAAACCCTGTCACGATTTCTTGCCTACTGTATTCCAGACATCCATTCTGCACATCCAGGTACTATCCTAGATGGTTAAGGAACAGACACTTTTATATTCTTCTGATTCAGGGTCCCCTAGGATTGAGTACACCAAGAAGTTTAATCAAAGCTGAAGCACAATCCATCTTCACCCACCTATGAGTTGCCCAAGGTCACTTAAAGTGTTAATGACAAAGCTACAAATAAAACAGAATTGTCTCAGCACCTTCACTCATTCCAATGACTCAGTCCTGTCTGTACACAGCAAATAAATAATTAACAAGCAATGAAGACAGCATACCTGAAGTACAGCTCAAATTTGTCCTATTGCTCTTGCACACACCATTATTCTCTCCACATGTAAACGTGATCAGAGGTTATTTACATTTCAACATAAAAAGTACATATCACACTTTGCCTAATTTCCACTAATAATGCTTATGAAGCCATAATATTACAGCAAGCAATGAGCTATGGCAAAAAACAGCCATTCAATGGAAGCATGTGGTGTCATGGAAATAATTCTGCTAAAATAAAAGTGAGGAAAAAGTTAACAATGTTACATTTTCAGTATCAGGGTTCAGGATAACAACTAGCTTGTTTGAATGCAAGAGAAGAAAAATCTTCCAAGTTCAAGTTTCAGCAAGATTGCTGGCAGGACTTTGGTGTCATGCAGTGCTGTCACATTCCACCCAGCTTCTGAATGCCAGCTTTGCAATGTAAAATATTTAAATATAATCCTTACGTCTTCCAGTTCATAGTCCTGCTAAGCAAATGCAAATATACAGTAAATTCCACAGCCAGGGAACCACGTGAATGAAATTCTCAGAAAGATTGATGTTTTCTACTTGTGTAACTGCTTTTCAATAAGCTGTTGTACACTGTGTGCTTTTTTAACCTGCTTTCCCTATATGGGCTCTTCTTAGAGAACAGCTGTGTAATCATTTTATTCTGACATAAATCTGGCCTGTCTCTAACATGGTTAGTCCCACCATTCTTGTTCCCAGCTGCTCTGACTCATTGCCTCCCTCATTTATGTACCTGAGCTGTAAATTGGATCAGGGAGCACATCCTACTAAAAACGTAATCTCAGTCCCAGTTTGCTGAGTCAGGTTTGGCTTGGTGCTGTGTTTAATCTGATCGAACTCTGTCCTGTCCCCTCCCTGTGCCGCCCACAGCATGCTACAAAACAGATTAATGAAAAAAATGGGGGTTTTTAATCCACATCAGACATACAGTTAATTCAATAACTGTGTCATTCAATAATACTTCAATCAATAAAAGTGTTGACATAAGGAATGAGGGATTGGGCCTGAAAAATATCTGCTTCCTTTCCAGTAGCTGCTGGACATATGCTGGTTTAAATACACTGTTTTGGCTGTTTGTATCACATAAGTACTTTCTCGGATAAAATATTAATAAACAAGTTTACAAGTATATATAAATCATAATCTTGCAAGCCTTTCAACATACTACTGTGGCAGAGGATTTTGCTACTTTCTCATTCTTGGTTTATTCCCATATATTTCTTCAGTGGATGTTAGTTCACTATCAAACTCAGAAAGCCAGCCTGTATTTACTTCATAATCTGCAAAACCTGGCTGCATAGGCCAGGTCCTAAATAAATCCTAGAATTAAACCAATTAAAACAGATACAGTCAACAAAATGCTTCTTTTCATACAGCATTCTTTATATTAGTGATCACAAATGTAAGGTGAAAAAATTGAAACAAATCTAAACATCTGTATACAAGCATATTTCAAAGCCTTAACAAAAAATTAGCCATTTTAAAGTTCTGTAAAAGCATAATACTTCATGTCTTTGTTGTGATCAAGAGGATGGTAGAGAGAAAGGGAAAATATTAGCCTAGTGACAAATAAAAACACATTGTAAAAACATACTTTTTATACTTAATCATCTTTATATAATATTTTCATTTAATTGTATCCTGCTAACATAGTAAACAAGCCATATGGCTCATAATGATCATATGAACTTTGTTTTGTATTTAAAATAGATCAGTAGAATGACAGTGGGTCACCCTGAAGACTTGTCACTAAATGCTGTTTGGTAAAAGGTACAGGAAAATGGTGTACATAGGGAGTAGAACGTTTTCATTGTCCAGGTAAAAAACGTTGTGCTGTTTTAATGTATTAGACCAAAATGAGTTTCGTGGGTGAGGAGAAATCTTTGGTATGGCTTTTGTAAGATCACTGTCTTCTTAAAATGCAAATACAGAAGTGACATAACTGACTGATGTTTCATCTGGAGATTAGGACACTCCAGCTGTACTGGGGGAACAGATACAAATGAATGAGCTTGGTTTACGAAAAGTCTTGTTACTCTGTCAATTTGCCCAAGATTATTTATTTATTTTTGCTATTATTTACTAGTGTCAGTAGTTCAGGGTATCGGCTGGCATCACAATTAAGCAGCATGGCCAAACAGTCAAAGAGCAACCTCATTTCTAGCATGCCCAGCCATTTGCTCCTGACATGCCAATGCTGGGACCCATCTGATGCTGTATTGAGCCACTTCAAGCAGTTAAACCCCAGAAAACTGATCCCAGAAAATGGGATTAAGCTTCAGCCAGTTTGGCCCTGTGACCTTCATGTGTAAATAAAAACATCTGTACATAAATATTTTAAAATCTTACAAAAATCAAAAACAAACAAAATGGATTTGAAAGGTCTGTAAGTAAAAAATTTCTTTGTTGTGATCAATAGGCTGAAGAAGGGGAAAATCTGACAAACTTTACAGTTGTTTATAAAAAAAATGAAAGCTTGGATCTTGTATTCTATATATCCCCATAAATTATAAAAAAGTGAGAATGAAGGTAAATATTTGCCAGCAGAAACTTATTTCTTCTTTATCAGTCAGGAACTGGTATTCCACCTGTGGAGCTCTGCTCAGCCAAGCTTGTAGCTTCCTTTCTAAACAATTCCAACGTGACA
Source organism: Thryothorus ludovicianus (assembly GCA_013397245.1). Taxonomy (NCBI): domain Eukaryota; kingdom Metazoa; phylum Chordata; class Aves; order Passeriformes; family Certhiidae; genus Thryothorus; species Thryothorus ludovicianus. Next base: position 362,979 of record VZTB01009268.1, read on the forward strand.
CTTCAGAGTCACAGACCAGAAACAGTGGGCTAACCAAAGTAGGGCCACTTTGTAAATTCCGAACAAATCTGCAGTCAGAGACCGACTGGCTGCCTGACCTTCAAAGCCCGAGTCGTATGTTACTTGTTTCCAGCTGCCCCTAATTTGCAGAAACGCCTTTTCTGTTCCCGGTGACCTCACAAGTCGCTGCACATTCAGAGGCAAGGAAACCCAGGCAAAGAGAAGGGCACGGCACCGCGCCACCTTCCTCACCACCGCCGTCACCATCACGCTCCGCGGCCAAGGGCCTCCCAAAACCCGGGATCCCAAACGCCGATTGGCGGGTCCGCCCCGCCCGCCCGGGGGACGGAGCCTCGCCGAGCGGCGGGCGCTGCCATGGGCGAGGAGGCGGCTCCGCCGCGGCGGCCCGGGGTCGGTGTGGGGGTGGTGGTCACCAGCGCCGCGCACCCCAACTGCGTCCTGCTGGGCAAGCGGAAAGGCGCGCTGGGCGCCGGCACCTACCAGCTGCCCGGAGGCCACCTGGAGTTCGGGTAGGAGCGCCGCGCCCTCCCTCCCCGGCCTGCCCTTGCCTTGCCCCGCCGTGCCCTGAGGCGGCCGTGCCTTCCCTTCCCTTCCCTTGCCTTGCCTTTCCCGTCCGCAGGGAGAGCCTGGCGGAGTGCGCGGTCCGGGAGACGCTGGAGGAGGCGGCGCTGCCGCTGCGCCACGTGCGGTTCGCGTCGGCCGTGAACGCGGTGTGCGCGTCCCGGCGCTACCACTATGTCACCGTGCTCATGAAGGGCGAGGCCGAGCCGGGCGCCGAGCCGCGCAACCTGGAGCCCGACAAGAACGAGGGTGAGTAACCATCCAGTTCCAAGCCCCGTGCCACGGGCAGGGACACCTCCCACTAAATCAGGTGGCTCCGAGCTCCATCCAGCCTGGCCTTGAACGCTCCCAGGGATGGAGTATCCACAGCTTCTCTGGGCTGAGATGTTAATTTTGAGGAATTAAGGATTTTAGAAAAGTTAAGATTACAGTTAGAATAGATGCTGTGTTAGCTAAAAAGACAGATAAGCTTTACCCAACAGAAGCCAGAGCTTAGATAAGACAGCCCGGATCCAGTAACTCATTGCTTGTCAATTTTATGGACAATAGCCAGCTTTCCCATGGTAGGAAACAGATTAAACACAGGAAACTGCAGACTCTACCAAGGATTCATTTGTCAGGAATACCCAGAAAAGGTAAAAAGCGAGGAAGACTTAGTTTACTTCATCATTTTAATTGATAAAAAAGACCCCCAACTCATTTCAGGAAACAAGCCACGCATGCTTAATTTCCACTTCAATTAGCATAGAAGAGGAAATGACAAGGGTATGAATATGCATTTGTATTTTGTATAGTCAACATTTTTGTACGTAAAAGCTTTGTAACCACCTATGAAACTTTGCAGCATGCATTAGGGAGATATCCCAAGCACTGCCCAGCCACAATAAACATACACTTTCTAACTCCAAACTGTTAGAGAGTCTTTGTCCGTTAATAGATGGACATTGATATTAGATCAATGTTCACATTTCTTTAATTCAGGGCAACAGAAAAGCTGCTCTGTATGCAACAGAGAACTTGTCTTTGTATTGGTAGTTTCTAGATGATCCATCTAGACTTACAGAGGAAGAATTGTTGTGTCACAGACACAAAGAGCATCCTGAGTTGGAAGGGACCCAAAGCATCATTAAATCCCACTCCTGGCCCTGCACGGGGCAACCCCAGCAATCCCACCTTGTGCCTGAGAAGGATGTCCAAACACTCCTTGAGCTCCGTCAGGCTGCACTATGGAGCTGGATGTCTTCCTGGCATTCAGCCTAAACCTCCCCTGCCACAGCTTCATGCTGTTTCCTTGGGTTCTGTCTTAACGCTATACTCTGATTTATTTTTTTTTTCCTGTACAGGCTGGGAATGGGTCAAATGGGATGAATTTCCTCCAGCAGATCAACTGTTCTGGGCTTTACGCTGTTTAAGAGAGCAAGGTTACAATCCCTTTACAGAAGAGCTTGATCATCTAAAGGGGTACACGGGGAGTCACCAATTGGAGTAAGAACAGATTGTATGTTACATAATAAACTAAAGGACAGACTCGCTTTTTTTGGTGTAGAATAAAAAAGATAACAAAAGTGTTCACCCTGCCCATGTGAAAATATTATCTTTCCCAAAGAAGGACACACCAACTGTTTCAGTGCTTTTCCCATATTTCACATGAGTCATCTCTCATTCCAGACCCATTTCTAGGTTTAGTAGTTAACAATTAACATTTGCTTTTACAGAAAGCTCAGTGTTTTATCTAGTTAATCTTTATATTGAAAAGCAGCTATTTGGAAGTCAGCACTAGCCAGGGAAGCTTACTCACTTAAAAGCAGTTGCAGCAAAACTTGCTTGTTTAAATTTGCTTTCCTGTTTATTGGACCAATTTTAAAACTTAGCCTTGTCTCTTAGCTTCAGTTATGAAGCTGCTGTCATGCACAGAAGTTACATTTAATAGACAATGCCTTTTTTTCCTGCAGACAGCAGTATACACTCGAAAATCAAAACACTATTATAAATGTGAAAAGATTGTCATGACTTATTGCAGGGAATGAAAATTCCCTGACCCTTCCTGCCAGTTGCTTTCACTACAGTTCTGTTTAGAGCCTTTCAATTCAATTCAATTTCTTTGCAGAAATGCCTCAGATGTCTGCAATTGATCTGAATTTGTTACTGAACTCTTGGAATGGAGAGGTACTTACTCTGACACAAATCTCTCTTATAGGTGTAGCTCCGTAGGAGAAGTCATACTTTGTGGCTAAAAAGAGTTGTCAGTATTAAACAGCACAGATGAGTATAATTCTGTATGGCTGGCTATTAAAATTTGGTAAAATTGTGAATTTTCAGTATGACTGATTAAATGACTGAGTTGTTAGTGAATAAAATTACAGTACCCAACAGTACATAAAAAACCAAGGAGTTCATATTTTTAATTCTTTCTAGAATCTGTAACCGATTTTGATTCTTTTCCAGCTGTTGTGACTAAGATATCAGCAATTAATTTTAGGATACAAGTTTTAAAGAAATCACTCATTGGCTCATTTTTCTCCTGTCAGGGTTGTTTTATAGCATATCTCTTGTCTATTTCCTTCAGTTATACTCCTTGTACAAAAGTGTTGTAAGATATCTTTAATTTCTTTTGAATAAAACACAGACATAATACTGAGAGATTAAAATTACCTGAAATTATGAATTGACTTCTCAGTTCTTAAAAGAAATCAGCTTGAGGGGTTTAAAGCTCTTCCTTACTTTGTACATACGTTTTTTTAAATGGAGATAGCTCTTCTTCTGAGAAACAGAGTGATGAGGCATAAGGATGCTACTGCCCCTGGCAATCCTCCTGCTTAGAGTTTCAAGTATTAATTATGTGCAACTTTCCTTAGGACAGACACCTGTTCTCTGAAGTGAAGAAAGAAGTAACGTTACACAGCAGTCCTGAAACGGGAAATATCAACAAAAATTCTTTTGCTACTCTACCTTTGTAAAAAGCTTATTTTTCTATTCAAAAGTGGAGATTTGCTTCCTGGAAGCAACCTTATGTACACTGAAAATTATTCCATTCAGCTGTCAAGAAGCTGTAGGAAGAGTTAACAGATGTCCTGCCCATCTGTCACAAAGAATAATGAATAAAAATATTTATTTAGTATACAAGTTTCAATTTTAGAAAACACCTAGGTCTGGATGAGGGAACAGGGACCACTGTAAAATGGTCTGTCATGCAATAAATACTTTCTTGGCATATTTTGTTAATGGTTATATTCATTCTATCTCTTGTAAATACACAAGTAGACACTGAAATGAGGACACAAACAGTATCTACATATGTCAGCATTTCTGTATCCTTTCTAAGTGAACTGATTAAAAGACTGCTGTGCATTACTGCAACCAGCTGTCAGCAATCCCCAACTTAAGCAACTTTGTTTATATGTATCACACATTTATGTTTCCCACCCCTCCAGAAAATGTGGTTCTCAGTCGATTTTAGTTGCCAAGACTCAGTCCTTTCAACTAAGTCTCTACTTTGATTTTTTGTAGCTTTGCTAAATAAGAAAATCTATTATGTACATATCTAAGCCATTGAATAATAGAACACTCGGTTTCCATATCATGGTTCACTAAACTGCTTGTAACTGACAGAATTCACCCAAAATGGCATTACAGTTAGCCAGCAATGAGAAACATACTCCTGAACTGTACATAGTTTGGAGCACTGATGCAAGGAAACTGATTAGGATATATCTAATACCCAGAGTTTGATTTTATGCTAAGTGAACAGTGGGCAGAGCTGTTACCATACCTATTTCTTAGATGTAATACATTGGTCCCATTTAATCCTTTAATATGGTAACTAATAACCCATAAAAAGAAGTGATCATTGCTTCAGTTGCCTCTTATGTCTGGAAACAATCACCCACCTCCACAATATTTCAGTTGGTTAATTACATGATACAACCATAACAGAATTTTGGGTAGACTGTAACACTACACTTCCCATGAGTATTAATTATATATTTTGGTATTTTGTTTCAAGAATGTCCTTGTAAGTTAGAAGATAAAAAGAGACTGGTGAACTGTGTCTGTGTGATGTACTGAGAGGGGCATTTAGAAAGAAAATACCAATCCCATTATAAAAAGCATTAAAAAACTCCATTTTGCAATATTGTGTATGATTCTTATCATGTGATCAGAAAAAACTAATACAAGCTAAAAAAGAGGTAGACAATGTTAACTAGGATGACTGAGACAGGGCACATGTATTTGGATTAATGTTAATTAAAGAAAGACATTGGAGATAAGCACCCAAGAGGAAAACATGATACTGACTAAAGGTTACAATATGTATGTGTATAAACAACTTTAGACTGTGAAAGAGGTGAGTTTAATAACTCTGAAAATACTTCTAAAAGTAACATCTGAGACAAAACCAAATTCCCCATTTCTCTGAAAACAAATCTCACTGCCCCATATTAAATGATTGAGACTGAAGTCCTTCTCCCTTCTACATCCTTGTGGGATTGGTACATGTTGGGCACAGTGGCAGCATTCCTGGCAGCAATGTTTGAAACATTACTTGAGCAAAGGAGGAATTACCTGATTCATCAGACACTTCCTGTGAGAAGTCCACAAAATGGAAAAGGGAAGGGAATTGTGATCTGTGCTGCAGAAAGCTGTGCTGCAGGACAGAAACCTGTAACTGCCAGGAGCAACAGCTCACATGAGTTTTGAAATTTTATCAGAGGGTTACATAAGAGAAAAGCAGCTGTCATAAAATAACTCCTTAAGCAAAACAGAACAAGGAAAGAGCCAAGGGAAGTGCCTTTGGAAGGACAAAATAACATTGCAGCTGATGCAAGAAATGCAACTGTCAAAGTAAACAAATTAGCAGGTTCAAAGAACTGAAAAAATTATAGATGATGAGAACAAAAAAAAAATCCTGAGCGCTTTGATCTGAAAGAAGCAAAACCTGCAGCATGCCCCAAAGTGTGTCACCTCCAGGGTCCCAGGACACTTAAACAAGTATTTGGGGCAGCCTTGTGGGTGGGCACTTGCTGCCTCAGGGTCTGCCCAGCTTTGTGTGTACCTGGAAGGGCTCACCTGAAAAGGAAGGACAGGCTTTCCACTTTTGACTCCTCTTCAGCTGCTTCTAATCTGAGTGGGCATTTTGCATAGGGGAAAATGGAGTACAAACTTCTGAAACTCAATCAGAATTCAACCAAATACTGGGATAAAATGTGCTGAGTATTGAAGTTACATGGCAACTCATCTAAGATTCAAGTTTGGAAAATTGAAGTTAGATCAAAGCTGAGTTTATTCATGACAAATCATTCATTATATATTACAATAATTACAAACTCTTTTATTACACCTTATTGCCATATTTTTGTTCTTGATACTCAGATGATCAAGAACATGGATTTAGGCAGTAACAAAAAAGATACTAAAATTACAAACTTCATGTTTCATTTCTGTGGCATAGAAAAGGCTATCATCAAAAGAGTAAAGTTACTAACAAACATACAAGGGGATTCCCCTTACACCTTTTTTCCCAGGAACTTATGTCATCTAATGTATAGTAAATACATATATATAAATATATATTTACACATCTCTTGCAAACATACATTTACACAATTTACTGAAAATCTGACATCTCTCCCCCAGCAGACAGTTCCTAGACATTTCTCCCAGCTCCCAGAACATCTGATAGGAAAAAAAATCAAGTCTATAGTCCACAGTTTTAGTTTTGTCACCCTATTTCTGAGCCAGCTGTTATCTTCTCCCTACACAGGGCTGCTGGTGTAACAAAAGGATATTGCAGTTTGTGACAAACAGCATCTAACCCACCTTCACCACAGGAAAGGTCTACTAGGGATACTGTCCCCCTCGTACCTAGTCTGAGTCACTGCTGCTGCTTGAGGAGTCTGTTGACATAACTTCTACATCATCTTCATTCTCTTTATTGTGTCCTGGAGGCTCCAGCATGAAGTCATTACTATGATTAGGAGGTAGCATGTTCATTGACATATCACTTGACTGCCAAGGATACTGAGGAGCGAGCACATCTGGAAAAAAAGAAGCACAATCAACAAAACTTTCGGTTTTGTACACTGACAAATTCAACAACTGGAACTTCAATTTAAAATCAAAACAAATCTTGAAATCCTGTCTGAATTTTGGACAGATTAAACCCTCCAGTAACAGCTGGAAAACATCTCATGATGGAGCAATTCTGCAATTGTAAAAGTCTGCTCTGCCAGAGTGGCCCATTTATGTAGGTGGCTCTTGATAACTCATATAGCCAATACAGAGCTTTTCATCTTCAAAGCACAGTTTGAACTGGTTTAGCATTCACAACTACTGGAAGTAATGAAAATTAGCACTGTCTGTCAGCATGCAAAAATAGATTAAAATATTAGATTTAAAAAAAATTCAGGCAGACCATAAAATTCAGAGAAAAAGGCTTTATCCAAATTTGCCGGAAAAGCCTTTAGCTGAACAAGCTCAGAATGGAAGCCAATATTTTGCATCGTGTGGCCATGCTTCAGTGCTAGAACCAGTCTGCTATTAAACCAGGCTGAATGTGTGTGCTAAGCAGCCTCAAAGTTTGGAAGCTACCAAGCAGTCCAGCAACTGGTCTGCACACTTCCTGAGGACTCAGTAACTGGACATCTCTGCAGGAGCCTCCAAAAGGACTACATCCCATAATTAGCATTCTCAGGACATGACTCCACCAACAGATTCAGCACCCCTACACAAAATGCTCAGGCAGCTTCAACTTTCTTGTAAAGCAATGTTTCCCTCTTACCTTGACAGTCTAGTTACATGAGGGTTTAACCTGACAGATGAGCCCAAGAATCAATTAAGAACTTACATTTTCCAGCTTCTCAAGGAAAATTCCTAAAATTCCTGAAAATTCCTTTCAGTTCTTATAGAGCCAGCACTCAAAAGTAAATAGACCAAGTCTGCATCCTCTAAGGCAAAGGAGCCAGCCAGAACAGGCCAGAACAGGCTCTACCAAAACATACATAAATAAATGTGCAAACACCATTAGGGAGTCACAACCTTAACATTTCCTCTGACCATATTTCAAAAGAACAGAAAAGATACGGGGTCAATCCTCAGCATTTCCCTGGTGGGTTACTATGGACAGATGTCAGGATCCTATTCCAATTCTGCTCACTGACCCATTTTATATGAGGCCAGAGGTTTACAAAGTGAGATGATGCAGAATTTCAAGTCACTTCCTAAGAGGTGACAACAGGGTTAGATGATTGGAAACACAAAACCCAAATTTACTATTTCTCCAATGGAATCACAAGAGGGGTTTTTTAACAAATTCAGCATGATTTTTGAAAATAAGCTTTCCATAATGCCTGACAGTGGTTTAACGGATATGTAAGAACTGTTACAGATCTCCTATGAAGAGAGAAAACTAAGACTTCTTCCACCGTTTAGTCTAACCATGGTAGATCAATGCTGCACAGGTACAGAGCAACTGAACTCTTGATTCAATTACTTTAATTTACTGCTAAATTCAATTTTTGCATGAAGGAATGAACCCCGCTGAGGTCAATGGAAGTGCCTATTTCACATAGCAATTAAGGGATTCAAACTTGATCCCTACACTCAATGTCCTATCTCAGCAGCTGTCCCCTGCCATGTCTTTTAAAACCAGAGCTTCTAAGCACAGACTCAAAGAAAGGTAGAGAATGACAATAAACCACCTTTTTTCCAAAGCTTTCTACAGCTTTCACAATTCTTTATCATCACCTCTCAGCAAAAGCTGCTCTGAAAGTGCTTCTTTCTAATATGACTGGAAATCACTTAATTATTTATTTAAAATATATGAAGGTAGCTGAGTTTTGTTTATATTGACTTAGCTGCAGTGTCTACAGTTTAGCAAGAAATTTAAAAAATCACACAATTTCTAATTACCTTTCTTTACTAGGTCTTTGCTGCTAGGGAACAACATTAACCACAATTTTCATTGCTTTACCTCTGATTTGCCTTTGCTGAGGGAAATGTATAACTGCTGTGAATCTATAAGCAATAAAGAAAAACAAAGCAAAACTGAGTTTCACTTACCTGGCAGTCTGCCTGCTGCAAGTGCATCCCCTGGTAGGTGTCCATTGACTCCATTGGTGGATGGGTTGTTCATTTGACCCAAGAGACCACTTCTCATTTCCAGATCTGTAGGATATGGCCTACGTGGGTCCCCTTTAAGAAAAAAAAATAAAAAGAATGCTTTGAAATACTTAACAATTGTCTTGACAATTGGCATCAGCTTTAGCTTCAGAGCCTAGTTTAATGACCAAAAAACTCCATACTCTGGTTGCTTGGATAACCAACAAGCATTACACCTGTTTTATTAAAATCCAAGTCTGTCTTTCACTTAGACTTCCTTTGTTTAATCAAACTTGGCAGAAAAGGCGTATTAAAAAAACCCCAAACAACTCAAAGCAACTAAAACCAAAAAAAAAACCCATTGTGTTTAAAAGATATCGTTGCTCTCCCTGCTACTTCACAGCTACACAGCAAGGACAGAAATTGGATCAAACACATTTTTATTTTGGACAAAGAAGGTAGTACCCAAAATTGACATATGTCATAGTAAAAGTTCTGCTTCTGACTCCACTGTTTACTAACATTCTCTGAAAGAATATTGTAAGAGGTAAGAGGGAACACAATCAAACACGTATACACGTATAAAAGCCTTTAGCATACTTGGCTTTTACTTATAATCAGGGTAAACATTCAGGGGAAAAAGGCAAACAAAGGAGAACAGAGGAGGCCAGTCTCTTAATGAAAGCAGACATTTTCATAATCATCTAGAGATGATGTATGTGAAGTCCACAGGACTTTGGATATCCATTTTTGTTGAAACATTAGATATAACAGCTGAAAACAATGTTACTCTAATAAACCCTGGTGGTTATTGCCATATGAAAACATTGTAAGACCAGGCATTAACCATGATTTATGATTTTTTAAAAAATCTACTGTCATAAACACAATAGTTACCTGGTACCCATGTCAGGGGGGCACAAACAGCATTGCTAGCACTGATCCTATGGGCATATTTAATTATTTCTTCAGAGGAAATGGCACCTGGAAGAATGGAAAAAATATTGCTGCATTCTCAAGAGATTGCATCATTTAATCATTTCAGAATATTGGCCACCAACATCTGAAAGACTGGGAATGTGACTTTGTCAAGTATTAAGAGTCTTGTCCAAATACAATGACTGTTTAGAAGATTCTCAGACTATGCAAAGATGAGCTTTGCAGTGAACTGATTTTACACAAGTGCAAAACATCTTCAATATCAATGGTTCTCCAACCTCGTGAAAAACACAATTTCTTAAACAAGTGTATTTGACAAGCAAAAAAAAAATTTCTAAAACTTCAGCTCCTTCTTTACTGTAAAAAAGAATAGCTTTTTGTTCATTTAGTAATTATAAACTATACCCAGAGGAGTCCTTCCAAATATGTGCCTGTACTAGATTAATAGAAACTTTAGGAAATTCTGATTTTCTAGGTGAAAGAGGCATAACAAAATTATAAAAGACACTCTGGAAAAAAAACAAAACAAACAACCTGAAGAAGGTGCCTGCCTCTGCCCCCCCCAAAAAAAAAGTTAGTTTAGCTTGCTAAGTGCCATAGAATGGCAGGAATTGCTACAATAACAATCTAGTATCACCAACTAGACAGTCTTTCAAATACAATGCATATACACACACAAACATTCTCTTCCTTTCCTTAGCAAACCTCCTGAGGCAATTTGGTTACAGCACTTAGGTAATCAGATACACTATTGTCAGTCCAAGAAGACTGCTGAGACACTTTCATATTAAAATATGTTCACTATATAAAAAAAAATCCTGCCTTTATTCTGAGGAAATGGCTACAGTTTCATAATGAAATGGAAATCTGTTTACACACAAAGCATCTGAAATCTGCAATAGTAGAATTTAAAAAATAAAAAAGGCCCAATTTGACCTCACGAACAACTTTCTTTAGAATTGCATTTAAGTAGTATGTACAATTATGGATACCCACCTTTCCGGGCTTTTTCAATTGATTTCAGTTTTTCCTTTGCTTGATAAACAGCTGTTGCCTAGTTGTAAAAAATAAAAACCCACAAAGTAAACCAAACCTTCAATGCATCTTTAATTTATAAACATCTACATAAAGGCAGCTCTGTGAATAAACCCTTCCATTTAATTGAATTTTAAAAGAGAAACTTCTGTGAACATTTTCAAAGTACACAGAAAATAAAGTAGGTTTAGAAGAAAATTAGCATTATAAAAAAAACTTAATACCATGATAACTAAACAGTGTTTGACTACTGAGAAAAAAAATCCAAACGACTAAGCTCTTATGAAGTTTTAAATATTTAAATCTTCTCAAACTAACACACCACCACTTTGCCCAGAACCACCTTTTCTACAAGAAGATGCTCAAAAGCAAACACATCATTATGAACTTACCAGTATGTGCTCTGCTTCTTTTAGCTGTTTCTGCAGCTGCTGAATATCATTATCCCGCTTTTCTACTACCTTTTCTAAAAGCTGCATTTCATGATGGATTTTTCCCTGATCAACTGCCAACTTCATTAGCTCTTGAAACTCTCCATCTCTCTGAATCAGCAGGTCCAGGATCTATTGAATAACAGTTTTGTAGAATTTTTAATTTGGCTAGAGTAACAGCATAACCTCAGTCATGCTACAAAGAAGAGCAAATGGCATCAATAGGAGTATTTTTGTTTGAATGAAAAATGAAACAAAATTTCTTCCCGTTTGCAAAAATAGCCTATGAAGTACATAAAAAATGAATAAGCAACAGGAGAACCAATAATGCCTTTTTAGCAGGGCCAAAGCCCCATCATGACCATTAGCTTGAATATAGGCAAGGACAAAGGAAGAAAGTAGGAACAAAGGAATGGGAAAAAAATTAGAAGTAAAGCATTATGCTTACCCAAAGAAACACAGTTCAGAAAGTCAGCTTACCTGGCTCTCCTCTCCTGGTTGTGGAAGCTTTTGGTTTCTTGAAATTGCCAAAATTTCAATTAGTTCCCTGAAAGGAGAACTCAGTTTGCACAATTTTCTAAGGTATTATCACATCAAGTCATCCCAAAATAACCAGAATACTGGTATCATTACAAAAGTATTCATGGACCTGAGTATTTTATATTTGATAGTACAATGTTGGCAGGGATTTTTTAACCAAGAAAGCACATTTTTTTCTTTGTTATTTGAGCTCATGAAGCTCTCACATATTTGAACTCAAGAAATGTGCTAAGTTCTTGTTAAACCATAAAAGACATAAGCAGAAGCTGAGAGAAGAAACAGCATAATGAAGTGCACTCATACCTTTCTTCTACTACCTTTGTTGCAGGAAGATCTTCATTGTTTTACTTCTCTACTTTTCTCCATTTTTTCCCCAATATAATTGTAGTTTAGGGCAACTAAGTCTACACTTTCAAATACCAACAGTTTGTTACAGAACTACTTTTACAACAAGTATTCCCACAATGGTGTATAAGTTGTGCATCAAGCACACAAAAAATAGCAAAAAACTCTGGTAATATTCTGGTGCTAGGCTAGAAGTGCTTCTGAAACAGACCTCTTGATCACTCTCCCAGATATCCAGATACTCTGCCACTGTTCTGAAAAGCCAGCAAGAACATCTGGGTACTGTGATGGAAAAATGCATTTTCTGTAAATTCAGCAAAGTTATTTGGGTTCTAAGGCTATGAATGGCAGTTCAACCCTATGCACAAGTAACTGTCAATCTGGAGACACTGTCCTTGGAAGTACTGATCCTTTGCTTGGTCCAGTGTAAGCAGCTCAGTGGGATGTGTGAGTAATACAGTAGTGGGGCCAGAAATGTCTAAAAAAAATAAAATAAAGCTCTAATCTTGGTCTATGGTCTCTTGGTCACTCCTGAACGCTACTATGATTTTAAACAATTAGAGAATAAAGAAACTTGTCGCTGTCATTAAAGCGTTACTCTACCTGACCAACAGTGAGCAGTAGCAAATAAAATCCTTTTAAAGTAGGTCAGCTACCACCATCAAAGGCAATGTCACAGAGTGCTGTAATTCGACCCTGTGTCAACCAGATAATGCACAGATGTAGATTCAAAACATAGAAAGGCCACAGATTAGACACGTGGCCTCATTTTTGCCCCTACCACCAAACCAGTATTGTGACTGAGAAAGGCCCAGTCCCAGGGTGCTGTAACACTTTGCTGATCTACAGGAATATTCACTAAATGCGGCTGAGCGTTGCTCTGGGTTCTTTGTGGCAGAACGCTAGTTCCAGCAAATAAAAAAAAAATAGTAATTTAGATAAAGAACAAGGTTTTTTTTTCATTTTTCCATAAACACATGTTCTCCGTTAACCCTTATGTCACGATAAAATCTGACTGAGGATAAAACTTTACCAGACACAAGAAGGGCAACTCACCAATAGCCCATCCTACTCTTGGTAATCATTGAGCAAGTGAGCCACATGGATGGCACAGGTTATTCCCTTTGAAAACGCTTTCTTAAGCTCCTAATCTCCCTGAGGTGTGGGAAATAATTAGGAACTATCTGAACTTCACTGTCAGCTGTGCCTCCACGACATGGCTGACAACTAGGATGGGGAATACTAGCCTCAAGACCGTAGACTAAGTACCTGAGCATTTCTATCACCCTGAAGACGAGCTCTAGAGCATATTTGGAGTGAATGTAGCACTAATACAGGCAATGACCAGAACAGCCTATGTCACACAACACCATCTACGTACTTCTGACTTAAGCATAATTTCTAGTGACTAATCAAACACCTAAAATCGGCGTGAGAGTGTGCACTTCACAGGAAACACAGGTGTCAACCAAGTGAGAAAGGCAAGTGGAGGAAAAAAGGAAGCAAACTGTCTCTTGTCTCTGCAGACGGGAGGCGAAGCACGACCGATGCTTTGGCGCTGGGATGAGCGCCGGGAAGCGCAGGGCCGGGCCGAACCCTGGCGCAGCACCAGCCCGCAGAGCCGGCCTGAGGACGGCCAGAGAGCAGGAAAACGTGCCCCCGAGCCACGGCCTGCGGTCCAGCCGGGCCGGGCCCCTCCCATCCCAACCTCAGGGGCTCCCGCTCCGCCCGCCCCCCCGCCGGCGGCTCCGCGCACGCACCGCGCCGGGAGCGCTCACCCCGCCCCTGGTGCCGACGGGGGGACCGAGCGCGGTACCTGGCCAAGAGCTCGAGATCCTCCAGCGCTGCCAGGAGCCGGTCCCGGGTGCTGCTCCGCTCCCCGCCGCCCC